>OY978218.1:28134775-28512475 GCA_963854785.1 Vaccinium vitis-idaea
TTTTCACTGCGCATATTAGTTTCTTAAACATTGTGCCCAAGTGTTTTTGAGGTTTTTTTTTGGCACTGCAACATATTTATTTCTCTAAACATGTTCAATGCCCTATGGGTTTCTGACAATAATTTTTATTGGACTAATAATATTTTTTATTTTTCTAGTTTTTCTTATATCGGAGTATGTAGTTGTTACTAAGCAAATAATATCAATTTTTTTTGTTTATATTTTTATCTATTTTCATTTGATTATTTGCATCGAAGAGAGAAATCAAAAAAGTGTTTAAACTCTCGATCGAAGTTTAAAAAATTAACATAAGCAAACCTCATGATTACATAATTTCTGAACTTTTTCCATTTTTAGTGATTTTCTTTTGCTTCTTTTCATAATTTTTTTACTTTTAAAATTCAGTTCTTCAAGACCACTAATTACTAAAAAAAATACAATACGATATTGAATTGTACTTTACCTCAGAGTTTAACTTAACTAGTAGAAATAAAACAATATAAAATTGCTTAGGTGGACACTAAATTCATTATTGTGATTTTTACAAATCTACTTTAAAGCGAGATTTTATAATTATAAGTAAAGTTCAATTTTTTTTAAAATAAAATGCCAACATCAACAAAAAGTATACTAAGTACATAAAAATCAAAAGCTACAACAGAAAATAAACTATAGTAAGAAAATACAAATTTCGTTGCCAATGGGCACCATTTTTTCGAGGAAAGCTAGCCATATTGATTATCTTGGAATATGTTACTGAATTGTATTTGACCTTAATGTTTAATTTAATTAGTGGTAATGAAACATCCCAAAATCACTTAGGTCGATGCTAAGTCTATTATTATGATTGATTGTTAGAATTTTACTTTAATTAGTGGTAGAATTTAATTTATTTCTTAAATAAATCACCAACATAAACAACAACTATTTTAAAATAGCACCATTTAAATCATTAGCATTTTTTCAATAATTTGTAAGTATTCTATGCATAATAGATATACATGTATAATTTATTTTAAAATAGCACCATCTGATCATGGACTGAAGAAGAACACGATCAATCATGGGTTGACATGATCGGTTTAAAAATAAAAATTAATTATTAGAAGTTGCAAGGAAATACAAATTTTATCACCAACAGGTACCTTTTGGCGATGAAATGTGATTTTCCTTGTGAAAAGCTGCTCTTTTGCGACGAAATATTTATTTCCTCGCCAAATCTAACCTTTTTGGCGAGGAAAGATAATTTCGTTGCAAAAGAGCAGCTTTTCGCGAAGAAAATATGCATTTCCTCGCCAAAGGGTATCCATTTGGCGAAGAAGGCTGATTTCCTCTCCAAAAGTTCCTATTTGCCGACAAATCCGATTTCCTTGCCAAAAAGACCCATTCGGGGAGGAAATTTGAATTTCGTCACCAGATTTTGTCGCCATAGGTGGTTTTTGTTGTAGTCTAACCGAGCTCGACATGACATCCCTTCTGTAGGGGTATTGATCAGACGATAGACTTGGTTTCACATATCGAGCCTCAAGAAAACACCCTCTAATGAGGGTATTGATCCAATGACAATTTATTACTTTAAGTTACAAAATCAACTCGGTGCACTTTTCCGAGAAAATTAACCTCTTGCTAGGGGTATTGATCAAATGATTAACTTATTCTACAAATTGACTCGGTTTCGCGTACCGAGCAAAAATAAAAGCACCTTCTAGCAGGGGTATTGCTTCAATGTTAACTTATAATTAAGTTATCAAACTGACTCGGTACAGGTCCCCGAGCAAACCAACCTCTTTTTAGGGGTATTGAACTTTCAAACACTGTGCGTCCAAGACTCATCTCCGCAGTTTGTTCCGAACCACGTGTGGTACGGGTCTCAGATATCAACACTTGTGAAAATTTCTTAAATTTTACAAGTCTTTACACATGATCATTATACATCTTTATGATTGACTCGGCAATGTATCCAAGCAGACCTATCATTTGAAACTTTACTTATCCAAGCACTCAATTACTTTGGATTGGATTTCATGCCTAAGAAATTTTTTGACATCCATCTTTGCCCTAAGCCGAGATGAATGGGGGTATTCCTATATAAGAGAAATGTATCGGAAGAAATCTTTCAAGCACAGAGAAAAGAAAGAAACATACAACCATTCGTTCAAAACGATAACCGAAACCATTGTGTCAGAACAACCAAATGTCAAAAATACCAAGCATCAAAACAGCCATCACAAGCGCACTGGCATAAAATTCCACCAGTCGCATTCAAAGCAAACCACAGAAATAGTTCAGGGGGGAGAGAGAGAGACTGTTTCGTAAAAGTTCAAGAACAAGGACTACAACTTCAATTGTCCTTCGGCAGAGCACCATCACCGACCTCGGCATTGTTGCCAACCTCGGCTTCCTCCACAACATTTTCATCAACCTCCTCTTCTTCTTCTCCCTCCCCTCGTCTTCATCTTCCGGGGGGATTTCAATTTCAGGAGTTTCAACCTCTGGGACGGTTCGGAGTTCAGATTCGGCAAGAACACTAGATGCGTCCAATCCGAGACCGTACCCTTTGCTCACTCCTTTAAAATAGTAAATCTTAGCTCCCCTTCGGAACGCACCATGTTGGATCTCAGTCACCTGGTTCTTATAATGCTCGTAGACTTTCTGTTTCGCTTCTTCAAAACCAGACTTGTGGGCATCTTTGATCTCTTGCTCGTGCTTTGATTTCATCTCAGTCATCTGCCTCTTCAAATCTTCAAATTCTGAGAGTTGTTTCTTGGCAAGCTCCAGTTCGGACAACTGCAACCGAGCGGCCTGCAGCTCATTAGACATTTCTTTAACCTGCTTCTCGGCCTTTCCCCTGAGCTTGATCTCCTCCTTTAAGCGGTTCTTGGTTGCAAGAATGCCCCCGGTAACCGAGAGCAGCTTACTATGCATTGCAACAGCAGATTGACAAGTCTGAAACAGAAGAGGCACAGGATTAATAATAATCTCGGAAAATGGTTGGACTTATGAGGAAAGAAGTATACCAGGGTAAGGTGAGAAAACATCTCGGTTATATTCGAGTCAAGGTCGGAAGGAACTTTCTTCATATCCTCCGGAAGACAGACTCCCTGGAGCAAAGGTAGAGCAAGAGTCGGACGGTCCATGACACTGTCCGAGACAAGAACTGGCTATCCGGAGCGTAAAGTTGGAGTAAACTGGAATGGAGTCGACATCACGTCAATAGGAGCCTTCTCGATCTCCTTGTCCAAAGTCTCAACCCTTACGAGTGACTTACCCCCTTTTGAAACCTCAGCGTTCGACCCTGAGCCAAGCGTCAACATCTTCTGCTTCTTCTGCTCACTGGTAGCAGTGGCACCTTTGGTCTCGGTGACTCGCTTTGAAGTAGCAGCAAGGGTGGTCACTGGGGTCCCATTCTTCTTCATCTTGGGCTTCTTCTTTGCTGGTAGGAGGCTCGGTAGGTTGTCCATTTCAACACCCGCTTCTTCGTCAGAAAAATCACCTTCTCTCGGTTCACGGATCTTCCAATGAGATTTTCAATGCCTCGAAAGAGATCAATCTCAGATTCGGTGCCGGAGGAGTTCTCGGAGCTGTTAGAAGGAACCTGGATAGTTACGATCTGTTTTCCCTTACTCGTTGCCCGTTTCCTTTTTCGGCTCGGTTCAGCCTCCTCGGTAGTGACCTTCTTCTTCGGTTGCTTCTTCCTCTTCTTCAGATAGGAGGTGTAAGAAGGCTTGTATCCGAGCAAGACATGCGCATACCTCTCTTCAACCGGTATTTGATAAGCGGCTCGACTATGGTCGTCACTCTTGGCCTTGAATAGCCGAGCTGAAACCGGAGACAAATCTGCCAAAAAAAAAAAGGAAAAAGAAAAAGTAAGAAACCGCCTCGAAGATATGGTAAAAATATTGACATAATAAGTTAAAGAAGATTGAAACCTATGAAGGTGTTTTCTCGTGGAACTGGATACAACCCGTCGTCCTCGGGTCCAAATTCAAAATTCCCCTACACCTCCACAAAATCATTCGCCCAACGGTCGGAGTCGGGGAGGTGGTCAATAAGGTACGTCCGAGGCTCCTTTAGGGTGCTCCGGAGGGATAAGAAACGACGCTCGGATGGGGTGTTCCGAGAAACATTGTATACTCCGATCAGGTCAAAGATGTTAAAAATCAGCTGGAACTTCTCTCTCAATGCGTGTACGCCATTGATTATGCGGAAGGAGTTTACGGCGAGGAACCGAGGGTTTATTTGGTACTCAAAAAGAAACTGCCTCATCAGGGGTACGGTAATGTGCTCCAGAGTAAAAAAGATGTTGTCCTGATGGACAAGGGAAACCTGAACCCCCTCGGGAATCCGGTATTTGGTACGGAACCTCCTATAATCTGTCGCTTTACCGCTGAAATAGCGAAGGTACGGGTTAGGTTTGCCCTCGGATACCTCGACGTCTGTGTCACTATCAGATTCTTGGTTTTGAGCATCGGCTCCTTGCTCCACCGCTCCGTTTCCATCCCTATTGTCAACCGGGGCGGCCCCGTTCCCACTACCCACGGAGTTCTGGTTTACGGATCTCTCAATCGAGCCTCCATCCCTACTTGGGACTTCGTCAGCGAAAGGACCCGGGGCAAGGGGATCAAAATCCATCTCAACCAACGCCATGCCAATATTTGGTGCGCGACCAACTCTTCAAAATTGGTACTGAAGGTAGTTGTCACTATGGGCACGGTATTGAGCCGAGTTGAAGTGCTCGAAGCTCCCGGAAGAGATCTCGATGGGATCCAGAGCTTTCCAAACCTGACAAAGTGCACAGGTGAGAACACATTTAGCCACATAACTGATAGTGATCTAAAACTTTGGTTTGGGTCACTAAGTGGCGAATTTGACTCGGGTGCTTCCCGAACCATAATCCTATCGACTCGGGGGACCGACCTCTACCGTGACAACTTGTTTGTCTCGGGTAACCTAGACAGAGAAAGGACTATTAATGGTCTGAGTTTTGTCTCAGCCAAGGTTCGGATTCACTGGCTCGGATTACAAACACAATTTTTCGCGGAACCCTATGTCAATACAGATCAAAAAGGGATTCGAAAGGGTTTGGGAGATGACCTGACTCAAGAACGCGATGGGTGATGAACAATGATGACGATGTTCACGCTCATCACTGATCAACGCTTTTAACCCATTACATGCGTTTTGGAAACCAAATAAAGAAAAATCTAGAAGAAACTCACAGAGGTTGCATCAAATCCAGAATCGAAATAGGAAATCAATGAGAATGAGCAAGCACGTTACCTGAGAAACTCTGGAAAAGGCTAATAACGGCGGGGAAGATGGATGGTCACGGTGGTTTTCAGTGAGAAACACTTGAGAAGATGAGCAACGATGGCGGTTGGTGGTGTTCGTCGGAGAAGTTCGCTAGAAAAGCAGAGAAGAGGAATGCTATGGAGGATCCAATGCAAGTTTGAGAGAAGAAACAAAAGTGTTTCTCTCTCTAGATAGGTCCTATTTATAAGAAGGAGACGAGTTTAAATGTCTGCGCGGGAAAAGAGGTACCCTCCGGTGGCGCGGCTAGTGTTTTGACACTTGGCATCGATAGAGACGTGCTAGGTTATCCTCTGCCGTTTCACATGGGCACGTCCGTTCGTGCCTAAACCCTAATCCTCGTGCTCGTGTCTCGACCAACAAGCGATCAACACGTGTCGCAATCCAAGGCGATCCACGAAGCACCAATTGGGACCGGGGCTCGGATCAAGAGGCAGCAACAAGATGATACCCTAATGATGCTTTGGTTCTCGGGTTAAATGATCTCGGGACATAGGTTGGTGAAGCGGCCCAATCAGGAACGGTCAACTCCTTTCTCAGATTGAAATGTCTCGAAAGAAGTTGAGAGGCTATTGTAGTGGGCCGAAATCTAGCAGTCCAAAAAGATCTCGGTGGACGAGCCCGGAATGTCCAAGGCCCGGAATGAAGCTTCAAGCCCAGATCAGAGATGTAACGTGATGGGTCGTCCGAGACGGGCCCATCCGAGACAAACCGGAGTTTCGGCTGATTGAATCCATGATCTGGACGAATCATCCGAGACGGATTATATCCAAGATGATTCGGAGGGAAATCTGAGATACCGGAGACAAAGATAGGTGTATAGTTTTTAAAAATTTTGGGAAAACAAAACAAACTCATCTAATAAAAATGAAACATATAAATCTAAACTTCTTTGAAAATAAACAACCTCCCTCTTTCTCTGGCCCTGTGTGCATGACTGGAAAACCTTTTGCAGAAGTGAATTTTTACCAAAATGAACATCACAATTGTACAGCATTATTTTCTTTTCCTTCCAATCTGGGGAACTGGGACTTGTATATAATGAAAAACACAATGACTAATTGGAAATTTCAGAATCCAATTGCTTCACCTTCGAATTGTGCAACTGGGTTTTTTTTTCTCACCCCAACCGAATAGTCCTATTTACAGTTTCACTCAAGATTAAAGCCATCCAAGCATAGCAAAAACCTAATCTTCTAATTTCATATGTACCAACATAAAAAAATCCTAGCATTCTACAAAAGCTGTACTAATTCGTTTCATGCCAATCGCAATCTATAAACACAGGATGCGCGAAGTGAGAGAAAAATAATTTCGAACCTGAGAGACGCCGCCGTCATCAAAGAGGAACTGGCAGAAGAGATAGGCGGCGCCCCAATCTCTGCCGTCGAGAGTGGAAATGCCAGAACCGGAGTCCCCCGCCTTCTGGAATGTCAATTGTACGGCTCCGAGAGGGTTAGCCAAGAAATCATACGGTATACCTACCATATTTATCTCTCTCTCTCTCTCTCTCTCTCTCTCTCTCTCTCTCTCTCTCTCTCTCTCTCTCTCTCAGGAACTGAATCTCTCTTCGCTACTAGAAATGGAATGTAGTCACCTTTGCCCGCCAGAGCTAAACTTGAAGACTGTGGCTTGGGTTCGGCGGCGGCGGAGGGTTTCGGCAAGAGAGAATACTGTAAATGTGATTGGCAATTTCCGGGATTCGTTAATCCTTTTTGATCATGTGATTTGCTCTAAGGGGTTTTGGGGAGGTTTATTTTTAGTATGTGTCTAGATAATCCACCCCTTTATTGAAGCCATTGAGGATCTCTTCTTGCTCTTGCATTGCCGTGGATTCGGTTCTTGAAAGGTATAAAGGTTGCATTGACATATCTCCATTTAGTTTGGATGTGCATACCTTTTCATGAATCATGTTTTTGCATTCTAGCTTCAGAGTTTGAACATCATTTATTTTTCTAAGGCATATAGCACTTTTATTGTAGTTTCAGATGGGGGTGAAAATCGGTCGGTTCGGTTCGGTTTTCAGGGTGTTCGGAACCAAACCGATTGGTTCAAGGTGACTTTGCTGGGAACCGATCCCGACCGAAAAAAACAATGGACCGATCGGTTCAGGGTGGTTCGGTTCGGTTCCGTCTAACAAAAATTCTGGGAAACCGATACCGAACCGAGATGTATTTCGGTTTTTTCGGTTCGGTTTTTTGGTTTTTTTTTCCGGGCTAGACCGACCGAACACCGAACCGAATTTTCAGTTTTTCGGTCAGTTCGGGTCCCGTCGGTTTTTTTTTCACCCCTAGTTTCAGAGATCTGTGCTTGTTAAGCGCCACCCTCAGCGCTTGTCTGTCATCAAGCACTTTCCTCCTGTTTTGTTCCTAGGAGATTCTGCAGACAGCGCTCGCTGAACTTACTAGCGCTTTCCCTGTCTGCATATCTCCGTTGCGGCTGTTGAGCGTTTGTTGCTTGTTTCTCAGCACAACTTCAAGCGCAACGCGTTTTTACTGGTGTATGTGTCGTATTCCTATTGGTTCTTGCTAGGGTTGTGTCCTTGCCACTATATAAGCATCCTTATCTCTCTTTTCACACTCCCCACTTGAGATTATAGAGAGAGAGGAAAACGCCATATTTCACATCAGTTGTGTTCTTGGTGCGAAAATGATGATCTAAACATTGTTTGATCATTTGTATTAGTCAATCTAGAGCTATGCTTTTGTTCACCATGCATATGTCCTAGATTGATTCTTTTTCTACAAAAACCTTCATCAAAATCATGTTTTTCACACTATGGTCTGTTGTCTTTCATCCTACATGAGCCGAATGTGTTCGGTGCCGATTTGTTTCGGAGATCAAGACGTGGTTGCTTGAGGAGTTCACAGAATCAGAGAGGAAGTACGGGGTACTGCATCAAGGGTTGGATTTAGGTGTCACTTGAAGCTTGTGGATGATTCCTGAATTGAAAACTCTTGTAATCCTTTTGATTTGTGATATAAAATTGTAGGAATAGGCCGTGGTTTTATACTTAGGGTATTAGACCCTAAGTAGTTTCCACGTAACTCTCGTGTTTTGTCTCGTTTATATATATTTGCATTATATTGAGCTTATTGATTTGTGGAAAATGAAATGGCTTATGGGTGATTGATATCTCTTGTCTTGATCAAATTTTAATTTGGTGTTAATTAGTTTCAAATACCGTAGATGGGGAGGAGAAGGGAGAGGTTGCAATTTTTTATTTTTAATCTCAGCTAAGGCATTTTCGTCCAATTGGTAACATTTATTCTTAAAACTTAATGGTGATGTAACAGAAGAGGTCGGAATGGCTAACGGTGAAAAGTGAGGGGGTGAGTATGGACATTTTTAAAGGTTAGGAGGTGTTCATGAAAAATTAGAATAGATGAGGGGGTCTCCGTGGAATTTAACCAATAAAATATTCCACACTTTGAAAGAACGTTCCTATTAGAATACAGGCGGAACAAACCGTTGAATTTGCGGCTCCATCCGTGACTTCTCTTTCCTCGTGTCGCTCTCAAAGAAAATTCAACGTTCGTTCAAATTAACCTTTCTAGATTCAAATTCTCAACGCAAGCAGAGTAAAATAAAACCCAGCACATTTATTTTATAGGAAATGGATCCCGTGCAGTCTAATTTTTGGACCGGAAGAGACAGTCCTCATCTACACAGTCAATTTATTGTAATCAATGGTTTGGACGGGCTAGAGTTTTTTAACAAATGCGAAATATTCATTTTACCAATACTCGGTATAGATGAGGATAGTCTCATCTTAGTCCAAATGTTGAACGTGAGAAGATCCGGATCCTATTTTATACATATATTGACTCTAAGAATGTTGTACGGACGCAACAAATTTTAGTCCTTGTAAACACAAACCACCACGACGAACCCCTCATTCTACTTTTTGAGGAGTTCAATTACTCCAAATTTTACTTTGCTGAGTTTGGAAGAACAACAACAGCAGCTTTAATTATAAGGGAAAATCCAAGATTTCCCTCTCCCAAAAAAAAAAAAAACAAAGGTGGGGTATACCGTTGGTCCTTCCACAGAAACTTGGCAAACAAGAGATCAACAACAGAGGTTAGTCGATGATTGTGATCTCATATCAGTAACTTAGCCAGGAAGGTTTTAAATAACTGTATCCGGATAAGTAACAGTCGAGGAGTAAAGATATTGATAGTATCAAATGATATGTGACAGGAATGATTGTTCAGGTTGTGAATTTTTTTTTTTTTAAAAAAAAAAATTAACTACCGAAATCACTCATAGTGCTCAAGTATGGGCTGTGAATCGGTCATTGAATTGGGAACGGATCAATGCATAACGGAATCGACTGATCCGCATGCGATCTTCCCTCTTGAAGTTGTTGGGATTTTTGCACATGTTTAAAGCTCTTTGGAAAAGGAAAAGAAACAAATTTTGTTTGGCTTTGGAAATTTGAGAATTGTTTTGGTGGTGATAAAATGGTTTAGTTTGGCATTGAAATTGGAGTAGTTCGGTGGAGTAATAAATTGGCTTGCATTGGCTTTGGGAGAGGGGTTAATGCCAGCATGCATATATGGAGTTCCAAGGTTACAATTTGTTGCTGCGGGAATTTCAAAATGTCTTTAGTGCTTCTTTTGGTTCTGCCATGCCAAGTATAAATGGGCAGTGCATGTGAGTGCCGTATATACAAGAAAAGTGAGAGAGACAAAGAAAGAAAGAGAGGGCTGTGTGCCGGGTGGGTGAGAGGGCAGCCCCTGCGGGGGTTTGCCGGGCACACCAGAAAGTGAGATGAGAAGAGGTTGAGAGATAGAGGAGAGCAGCCGGAGAAGGGCACAAGGGATGGCAACCCCGTGGGGGTTGCCGTGCGCTCCAGGGTTGTAAGTTTGAGAGAAGAAAAAGGTGAGGAAAAATAGAGTGTGGGGGTGAGTGAAAAACTATGTATAGAGCCAAGTGTTTGGTGCTCTTTGGGTGGGTTTTTTCACGTCACATTGTATCTCTATTTTTCCAAATATAGTGAAGATATCTCTCTCTCCCGTGGACGTACCCGATTTGGGGAACCACGTAAAATATTGTGTCTTGTGCGTGTGTGATTTGTGCTTATGGTTTATTTTTATTGTGCTTCCGTTGCGGTGGGATTGGGGTGTTGAAATCCCCAACAGAAGTTGCACACTAACACCCTGAAAAAAACAAACTCTGCCTTACGTGTAAAGTTGCCAGAAGACGATTAACCTTTGGATTTGAAATCACTGCTTATATACCTGGTATCGGCGATAACCTACAAGAACATTCTGCACTCGTAATACGAGGGGGAAGGGTTAAGGATTCACCCGGTGTGAGATATCACAGTCTCAGCTGCTCTCTGCTATAATTTCCTTGTTCTTACTGCTATTTGTTGCTAGTACTCTTAGTCAATTCTCCCATCACTAGAGCCAAGACTGCGCCTCTATCTCCTATATGCCCCCTTCTTTATCTCTTTTTGAGTCATTGATTGCTCGTGGTGATTGCGCTTCCCTTCTTTCTGATAATGCGAAAATGAAATGCGCAATAAACGTAGTGAATAAGTTTGTGTTTATGAACTGGCTTACCTACCGGTGAACGTACTGAACATTCATTGAGTGGGCTTTACCATTTCTCCAAGAAGAGAGGCAATTTCTCGACTCCTGGAGAATGCACTGAGCCACCTCATTGCATGCTTCCCCTTTTTGTTTAAAGATCCTGTCCCGAGTTTGGAATCCTTATGGTCACTCCCGGTTGCTACATCTGGTAGTCCCCCTTGTCCCACCCTTTTTGCTTTGCTAAACCAACAAAAAAAAAAAAAAAAACAATTAGTAGCTTTCCCTTTGCAATCAGATTCTGCCCAAACGTAAATATCTAACAATCTCTTGGGTATAGTCTGAAAACCCCCTCTTTGGCCTGCAGCATTCTAAATGGCTGCATCAAAATTACGCTCAAAAATAAATTGTCGTGTGTTTGAGAGGGACCTGAGCACAAGACAAAGGTAGTATCAGTAGTAACACCCCATTTTCGTAAACCAGCTGTTCACCGAACGACCACTTTGAAATGAATCAGAAGTCACCCTCCTTAGATAGGTTAGTCTACTTTGTTTTCCTCAATGGGAAATTTTTTTTGATAGAAAGGTATGATATAAGTATGTATGTTAAAAAAAAGTAGTAAAATCTTGGATGCTCATGTCTCTCTTTTAATTTGTATTTTTGTGTGTGCTGTTATTTTGGCAACAATGGGTGCAAAACAATCCAACGCCAGGAATAAAGGTGGCAGCTGAACCAGATAATATTATGTTTAAAATCTTTACATTTATTGGATCCGTAGAAACCAAATATTAACTTCCTTATGAATTTTGCAGTCGCTAGTGTTGTCAGTATTAATAGAAGCCCAATGGTTTGACCGTTTTTTTCCAGGTAGTCTTAACCACATCAACCTTGAAGAGGAGAAGGATAACAATCTTTTAGTTGGTAATATGGCACAGGAGAATGTGTTGGATGGTGATGGAAATATGCAGGATTTCTCCACGTCGAAAAGAGTTGAACTTGAAACAGAGGCGGCGGGGACAAGTTCTGCCACTCACGGGGGTCAGCTTGAAACGGAACAGAAGAAGGATAAGAAAGAGGAGAGCACAAAAACGGTTCCATTTTACAAGTTGTTCTCCTTTGCAGATTCTACAGATGTTGTCTTGATGATTGTTGGTACAATTGGTGCTCTTGGCAATGGACTATGCATGCCTCTTATGACTGTACTTTTGGGCAAACTAATTAATTCATTTGGACAAACACAAAACAGTAAGGATGTGGTTCACGTAGTTTCAAAGGTAAACCAATCACTGAATGAGCATTTTCTTGCTCATATTTTTCTCCATTTGCATCACCTGAAATGTTTGCAGTTGTAAGCATAGTTTTGCCATGATGAATGGAGTATTAATTTTACATTATTATTGAAGTAATTTTAGTTCAATAATTTTGGAATGTCCTGGATCATTTCTTGTGATATGTAGGAACGAAAAATTTTGACTGATTATTTGCTTGATTTTGTTTGAAGGTATCATTGGAATTCGTCTATTTGGCTTTGGGGGTTGGTGTTGCAGCATTCCTCCGTAAGTACATCCAACATAGACCAACACCAACACACGCATACACAGACCGTCAGTGGCCAACAAGAAAATGTCAAGTAAAGAAAAACTTTCAAGGAATTTGTATTAGTTTTTTGAATGGCAAGTGCCTTTTCCTTTACCTTTTTTTTTGGGTTTGATAGAGGTTTCTTGTTGGATGGTAACGGGAGAACGACAAGCTGCAAGAATAAGGGGTCTTTATTTGGAAACTATCCTAAGACAAGATATAGGCTTCTTTGACAAAGAAACGAATACGGGCGAAGTTGTGGGTCGGATGTCAGGTGACACTGTTCTCATTCAAGATGCTATGGGTGAGAAGGTAACCACTTCACCATTCCTCCTCAAACTACAAATGCATTAACGCCATGATTTCTTGCTTTCTCAAATGTTCGTATACTGTGCTCCAACGCAGGTAGGAAAAGTTATACAGCTCGTTTCTACATTTTTAGGAGGCTTTGTGATAGCATTCATCAAGGGTTGGCTCCTTACGCTTGTCTTGTTATCTTCCATTCCCGTACTTGTAATAGCTGGTGGAGCCACTTCTATCTTCATATCAAAAGTGGCATCCAGCGGGCAGAATGCTTATGCAAAAGCAGCCACTGTGGTGGAACAGACTATTGGCTCAATTAGAACTGTAAGTTGTTGATCCAACTCTAAATTGGTTAGAACTTGAAATGTGTTTAGTTATTTCTGATGTTTGTTTGAATACTGCTTTATGTTCATCTTTCCTTTTATAATGTAGGTTGCGTCATTTACTGGGGAAAAGCAAGCTGTAATCAAGTACAACAAATTTCTTGTGGATGCTTACAAGTCAGGTGTTCAAGAAGGTTTAGCTGTTGGATTGGGTTTTGGAGCAGCTATGTTTGTCTCATTCTGCACTTACTCTTTGGCCATATGGTCTGGTGCAAAGATGATATTAGATAAGGGATACACCGGAGGTGACGTGCTCAATGTAGTTTTTGCTGTGATGATTGGTTCCATGTGAGTTTCACCTTTAAAACCATCTCTGCATACCAAAAATTTACTCCATCCGTCCAATTTGTTTGCTTCATACAAAAATCGTGTCATTATCACCTTGAAAAAAAAGGTGTTTTTGATAAAACAAAAAAAAATTGAACTTTTGTGCAATGTTCAGAAGTATTCATTGAGATTTTTGAAATGGTAAAAAAAAATTGGAAAAAGTATTTTTGACAGCCTCCCACAGCAAGCAAACAAAATGGGCCATAGAGAGTAATTCCCTTGTACCCTGAAAATGACAAGCATCACAAGTTTGTTTCACAACTACAACTAAATTTTGTCCCAAATTGTTGTTGACGGGGTTTGTTGTGATCTGGCTATTCTAGGTCTCTTGGGCAGGCATCTCCGTGCATGACTGCATTTGCTGCAGGTCAAGCTGCAGCATTCAAGATGTTTGAGACTATAAATAGGAAGCCAGAGATAGACGCGTACGACATAACAGGCAAAAAAATGGATGATATTCGTGGTGATATAGAGTTGAGAGAAGTTTATTTTAGTTATCCAGCTAGACCAGATGAGCAAATATTCAGTGGATTCTCACTTTCCATCCCAAGTGGCATGACAGCAGCAGTGGTTGGACAAAGTGGTAGCGGAAAGTCAACGATTATCAATCTTTTACAGAGATTTTATGATCCACAATCTGGTGAAGTCCTCATAGATGGTATTAATCTCAAAGAGTTCCAACTCAAGTGGGTTAGGGATAAAATAGGACTTGTTAGCCAGGAGCCTGTGTTGTTTACGTGCAGCATCAAGGACAATATAGCATACGGGAAGGATGGGGCAACTGTAGAAGAAATTAAAGCAGCAGCTGAGCTAGCTAATGCTGCAAAGTTCATTGATAAACTACCTCAGGTTCTAACTTTTTGTCTGATGGGTTAAGTATATGTATAATATCATGGTCAAGCATGATTATGTACTTTGTTTTATATTATCTCACTTTGAATATCGGATTTAGGGATTGGACACCATGGTGGGTGAGCATGGAACCCAATTGTCTGGTGGGCAGAAGCAGAGAGTTGCCATAGCCAGGGCAATTCTAAAGGACCCGCGGATTCTACTCTTGGATGAAGCAACAAGTGCGCTCGATGCAGAATCTGAGAGGATTGTGCAAGAGGCGTTGAACAGGATAATGATAAATAGAACAACTGTCATTGTTGCACATCGTCTGAGTACGGTAAGGAAAGCCGACACAATTGTTGTGGTTCACCAAGGAAAGATAGTCGAAAAAGGTATCATTATCTTGGTATTTAAGGGTCACATGTTAATGAATAAAGAAAAGAACATTAACGTATACATGCATGCATATTAATTTTCTTTTACGTTGTATGTGTTCATCTATCAGGCTCACCCTTGGTACTTCTTGAGGATCCAGAAGGAGCATATTCTCAACTTATACGATTGCAAGAAGTGAGCAAAGATTCTGGACAGGCTGTAGTGGACCTACACAAATCAAATTCAAATATGGAATCAGGAAGACGGTCAAGTCAACGAATGTCATTCCTTCATTCCATTAGTCATGGATCCTTTGGGCCAGGAAATAGCGGTCGCCACCCCAAGGTTTCATTTGCTCAACCTACCGGACCTAATGTTCCTGAAATTGCGTTGGCAGAAGCAGGAGCCAGCTGCTCACAAGTTTCAAAAAAGCCTCCAAATGTCCCATTGCGCAGGCTTGCTCATCTCAACAAGCCAGAGGTTCCAGTGCTAATAGCAGGAGCTATTGCAGCAGTCATTAATGGCTCAATAGTTCCAATTCTTACTCTTTTGATGTCAGAAGTGATTAAAACATTCTATAAGCCACCCCATCAAATAAAGGAAGATTCAAATTTTTGGGCCCTCATGTTCGTTGTCCTTGGAGGAGTATCATTATTTGCATTTCCAGCACGCACATACTTATTTTCTTTGGCTGGTTGTAAGCTGATAAAAAGGGTCCGATCAATGTGTTTTGAGAAAGTGGTTCAGATGGAGGTCAGTTGGTTTGATGATCCTGAGAACTCAAGTGGAGCGATCGGATCTAGGCTCTCTGCGGATGCAGCTAGTGTTCGGGCTTTAGTGGGAGATGCACTTGCTCAGCTTGTTCAAGACTCTGCTTCAGCAATTGCGGGATTGGTCATTGCTTTCACAGCATGTTGGCAGTTAGCATTTATTGTCCTTGCTTTGATACCTCTCACAGGAATGAGTGGTTATGTTCAATTGAAGTTCATGCAAGGGTTTAGTGCAGATGCAAAGGTATGTTTTTGACAGCTTATTTTCCTCCTCCTATTTAGCAACTCCACTTGCATACATTTCCGGTTGCAACATTCTGCAATATTTCCTGACCTCAAAGAAATGGTTAACAACATACCATGTTAGATAAAATTGAGGAATGGATAAAGTATCTGTTCTTGCCTGTTTTTGAGAATTCATGAAGATTTATGCGTAAATTGATGCAGTTGATGTATGAGGAAGCAAGCCAAGTTGCAAATGATGCTGTTGGAAGCATAAGAACGGTTGCTTCTTTCTGTGCTGAAGAAAAAGTGATGCAACTGTACAAAAAGAAATGTGAAGGACCTAGGAAGACAGGCATAAAGCAAGGAGTTATTAGTGGGATAGGCTTTGGGGTATCTTTCTCCGTACTCTTTTTGGTCTATGCCACAAGTTTCTATGTTGGAGCGAAGCTAGTTGAGGCCGGGCAAACAACTTTTTCAGATGTTTTTCGTGTGAGTATTCAGAAGCTTAAAAACATTTTTTTTTTACTTGAACTATTCTGATTGTAGTGTGGCTTAGCAGGTTTTCTTTGCTCTGACCATGGCAGCCATGGCAATTTCTCAATCAAGTGGCTTAGCCCTTGATTCTTCTAAATCCAAGGGAGCTGCAGCTTCCATATTCGCCATTCTTGACAGGAAGTCAAGGATAGACCCTAGCGACAAGTCTGGGATGATTCTAGAGAGTGTAAAGGGAGAAATTGAGCTTCGTCATATAAGCTTCAAGTACCCAACTAGGCCAGATGTTCAAATCTTTCGTGACCTTTGTTTGAACATTCACAGTTGCAAGGTAGAATTCTCTTTTTTTATTCTCCTGTGATATTCCTTATTTAGAATGGTACATGTACTTGTCACCAAACAATTTCACCTTAAATTTATGTCGTGAATATTATAAACTTTCAGACGGTAGCTCTAGTTGGAGAAAGTGGAAGCGGGAAATCAACAGTGATAGCATTACTGCAAAGATTTTATGATCCTGATTCAGGTCATATTACACTTGACGGGATTGAAATTCAGAGGCTGCAATTGAAGTGGCTGAGACAACAGATGGGTTTGGTTAGCCAAGAGCCGGTCTTGTTTAATGAAACAATACGTGCTAACATTGCCTATGGCAAGGAAGGAAACGCTACAGAGGCAGAAATTTTGGCAGCATCCGAGTTGGCAAATGCCCACAAATTCATTAGCGGACTACAACAGGTTGGAACACTTTTCCCTCTAAAATAGATATATTGTTTTGTTTGAAAAGTGATTCAGTTGGAGCCAACTAGCTTAATTAATAGAGAATTTTGTTTCACAAAACATTATAGGGGTATGACACGATAGTAGGGGAGCGAGGAGTGCAATTGTCAGGGGGGCAGAAGCAACGGGTGGCCATAGCTCGTGCAATGGTGAAAAGTCCAAAAATACTATTGCTAGATGAGGCTACGAGTGCGTTGGATGCAGAGTCAGAGAGAGTGGTTCAAGAGGCACTAGACCGAGTGATGGTGAACAGGACCACGGTTGTGGTGGCACATAGACTATCTACAATCAAGAACGCCGACGTGATCGCGGTGGTGAAGAATGGTGCTATAGTAGAGAAGGGAAGGCATGACACTCTTATTAACATTAAAGATGGTGTCTATGCTTCCTTGATAGCACTTCACATGAGCGCTTCTTCATCCTAAATTAACCTCATTCATTTCTTTCCTTTTGGGGAAAACATAATGAGATTTTGCTTTTGTTACGGGACTACTAATTGATCTTCCCTTATATTTTTTAGGGTTTTTTATCATCAGAAGTTTGATGTTTTGGATAAAAGAGTGTCTTTTTTTTTTTAGAATAGGTGTTTCCTCTCTGATTGGTTGAATATAGAAAGAGAGCCAAAGAAGATGGACAACTATACAAGAAACAACTCTTTACGTTTATTTTTTTGCTTTTAATGTGCCGTGCACAGATTCTAATATTCTTAGTCTATGGCCTAAGCCGGTAGTCCAAGTTATCACAATCCGTAAAATTTCTGTCACCAATTTGATAGATTTCGATGGTGGGGATAATTGAATAATGCTTCAATAGTTTAGGTGTCTAATTGAAGTTTATTTATTTATTTATTTATTTATTTATTTATTTATTTATTTTGCCGGGGGCGGGGGAATTAGAATTTTCCCAATTTTAGAGGCTACATTAGTTTGTGTTTGTAAAGATTAGTAGTTTTTTTGATTTATTAGGGAGAGTTAGGGTAATTAGGGATAATTAATCGATATTACGAAATAAAACAATCGAGAATTTTTATTACAAATGTAAAATGTCCGTCTCTTTACCTAATGTGTTGCCGCTTAGATTTTGAGGTCTACCTCTCCACTTTACCTAATTTTACACATTTATCGAACAGGTTGGTCTTGCTTTTAGGCCATTAATATCATAGCCCCCCACAGGTGACCAGACTTGAGGAAATTCTACCTGCTGCTCCTGGAGGGATCAATTCGTAGTGTTTGTCTGAAAAAAATTACTATCAGAAAAGCTAAGTACCCGGAAATGGGTACACCGAAAATACCTAACCGGGCTCCACACACACAATGTACATCTAGTGTGTGTGGGTTTGGTATTTTCGGTGTATTTTTTCCGGGTACGTATCATCCCTCAAAAATTATTGGATCGATTTGCTAAGGCACTGAAAATTCTTCAGCAACACTACATACACACAAATTTGGTACCCACAATTTACCCACACACTTGTGTGAGTGTGTGGGTAAATTGTGGGTACCAAATTCGGGGTACCTATCATTTCCGAAAGGACAGTGCTACCCGTACAGAACGGGGGCACAAAAAATGTACCGATCGCGTTCGGGGACCCACTTTTGGGTCCCACACGAGTGATCCAAACCGTTTATTGTTCTTAGAACATTTTTCCGAGGGGCCCCACAAAATTCCAGCTCAATCGGACGATTGGAAGTGCTCGAACGAAAGTCTCACCAATTGAGCTGAAATTTTGTGGAGCCCCTCAGAAAAATATTCTAAGAACAATGAACAGTTTGGATCACTCGTGTGGGACCCAAAAATGGGTCCCCGAAACGCGATTGGTACATTTTCGATTCCCTTTTTTCTTTACCCGTATCATTATCCTTTCCGAAAATTCTTAGGCCATTGATATCATGGCCCCACGGTTGACCAAACTTGTCGATATTCTCCCAATCAATTTGGTGCTGTTGGACCGTTAACACACTTGTGGGATCAATTCGTACTGTTGTGTGAAAGAAATTATTGGATCCACTTGCTATGGCACTGAAAATTCTTACGCAATTCTCTACGCCACGGCTGACCAGACTTGTGGAAATTTTAGTAATTTATTCCCAAAGCGTGTTTAACGCCCCAGTGGAAATTTTTATTACTGGAAGGACTTGTAATGCCAGCCTCTTTCTTACGTCTCTAAAAATTTACAAAGATCACCTCCGAACACAACAACAATAACAGAACTCATCTAATCCCCGATCATTGGGGGTAATGGGCGAAGATGATTGGCGACGGACCTAACCTTTGGCAATATACGCAAAGTGAATGTTCTCAGAATACTACTGAAATAGTGGAGCTCCTAAACCTCCAAGAACCGAGAAGCTATAGGGACGTTTTGATACAAAACCATGCCCCAAATCAAAGCTGACAGGCATTGAACTCACAAAACCATGCCCCCAAACTATGTACTGGTAACAAGAAGTTTGCCACTGGATACTTCAGTGAAGTTGAACATGTACTAACCGACTATTAATAAGGACTTGCAAGTCGGCGTAGTTTCTTCTATTATCTAAACAGACTAAACGGGCTAAAAATCCCAAAAGATTTCGAGATAAGTCATTGAACTCACATAATCAACTAAAAGTCCATTTAACGGAAACAACTTACAATAAACTACAGACAAACTTTTTAGGAGAAACTCTGATGTGTAGAAACAAGTTTGTAAATCAGCAAACCATAGATCAATTAGAATAGATAGATATTGCGTGGTTGACTTGGACCTTGATGTTGCAACTCCTTTTGTCCCAAATTGCTAGAGGTAATCGTGCATTTTGCACACTGGAGAATAATACACTTATGATACGTTTTTTTGAAAATATTTTACACCAATTCTTTCTTCTGTTGGCAGCTTGCGCACACCTTGACTAATTCCGGGGCTTTGAAGGTAACGACCGGACATAACCCCCAGTGGTCCTAAGAGTTTGCTCGCAAGGAAGAATCGGACTTAAGACCTTAGGTTGGAGCAAATCCTAAGAAAAACTCCGAAGGACTTAGCTAATGCAAAAAGATAATGATAATAATTATAAGACCGATACTGCAAGCACATACATGTTCAGAACCATTCAATGTACATTGACTTCACAGCATGCATGAAGGTTTCATATACAACTCCGAACACATTTGTGTTTCGAACTTAGTGCACACATCTCTCTCCGTATTTTTTTTTTTTAAAACAAAAGATGATTATTGTAAGTGTAAGTGGTAGACCCTAAAAGCTGAAAAATCTTTGCATCGGGTCAAAGAAAATCTTTGTAAGTGGTCTTTGAAATTGAAGAAGAGTCCAACCTCTTCCACTCTCCTCCATCACATACTGTAAAGTAAAATAAAATATCTAACACTTTGGAAAGAACATTCCTATTAGAATACATGCATCTGAACGAACAAAGTTGAATTTGTGGCTCAAAGAAAATTCAACATTCGTTCAAACCTTTCTAGATTCAAATCCTCAACGCAAGCAGACAATCCTCATCTATACTATCTATTTGTTGTAATCAATGGTTTGGACCGGCCAGACTTGATTAGCAAATCCGAACCATTAGTTTTACCAATCCATGGTGTAAACGAGGATTGTCTCATCTAGTCAAATGTTAGACTGGATAAGATCCAGGCCCTGTTTTATACATATACCGATTCTGCGAATGTAGTCCTTTTTGCAAATTCAAACCACCACCAACCCCCAGTCTACTAGGAGAGGAGTTCAGTATTCCTCATTTTACTTTGCTGAGGTAAAAAGAACAACAGCAGCAGCTTTAATTATAAGGGAAAATCCAAGATCTTCCCCCCCCAAAAAAAAGGGGGGGTACCGTTGGTTCTTCAACAGAAACTTGGCAAACAAGAGATCAACAACAGAGGTTAGTCAACGATTGTGGTCTTATATCAGTTACTTAGCCAGTAAGGTACTGGTAGTATCGAACGATATGTAACAGGAATGATTGTTGAGGTTGTGAATTTTTTAAAAATAATTTTTAACTGCTGAAATCACTCATAGCGATCGAGTATGGGCCGTGAATCGGTCATTGAATTGGAAACGGACCAATGCATAACGGAACCGACTGATCCGCATGCAATCTTCCCTCTTGACATTGCCCACTATCACCCCGAAAAAAAACAAACTCTGCCTTACATAAAGTTGCCAGAGTACGATTAACCTTTGGATTTGAAATCACTGCTTACATACCTGATATCGGCCATAATTTACAAGAACATTCTGCACTCATAATAAGAGGGGGAAGGGGTTAAGGATTTACCCGGTGTGAGATATCACAATCTCCGCTGCTCTCTGCTATAATTTCCTTGTTCTTACTGCTATTTGTTGCTAGTACTCTTAGTCAATTCTCCCATCAACTAGAGCCAAGACTGCGCGGATCTCCTATATGCCCCCTTCTTTATCTGGTTTTGAGTCATTGATTGCTCGTGGTAATTGCGCTTCCATTCCTTCTGATAACACGGAAACGGCATAGTGAACAAGTTTGTGTTTATGAACTGACTTATCTACTGGTGAACAAATTGAATATTCATAGAGTGGGCTTTACCATTTCTCCAAGAAGATGGGCAATTTCTCGACTCCTGGAGAATGCACTGAACCACTCATTGTACGCTTCCCCTTTTTGTTTAAAGATCCTTGAGTTCCTTTCCTTCCACACATAGCATACAAGACCTGTCCCGAGTCTAGAATCCTTATGGTCACGCCCATTGGAGGTTGCTACATCTAGTGGTCCCCTTCTCCCACCCTCTTGGCTTTTCTAAACCAAAAAAAAAAAAACTCATACACACACACAATTAGTAGCTTCCCTTTGCAATCAAATTCTGCCCAAACCTGAATATCTAGCAATCTCTTGGGTATAGTCTGCAAACCCCCTCTTTGGCATGCAGCATTCTAAATGGCTGCATCAAATTTACACTTAAAAATAAATCGTCTTGTGTTTGAGAGGGACCTGAGCACAAGACACAGGTAGTATCAGTAGCGACACAGGTAGTATCAGTAGCAACACACCATTTTGCAAACCTCCGTTAACTGATCATGCATGGAAACCAGCTGTTCAACAAACGACCACTTTGAAACGAATCAGAAGTCACCCTCCTTAGGTTTATCTACTTTGTTTTCCTCAATGGGAAAAACAAACTATATGTACATGTCTGTTTTGATAGATAGGTATGATATATGTATGTATGTTAAAAAAGTAGTAAAATCTTGGATATTCATGTCTCTCTTTTACTTTTAATTTTTGTGTGTGTTGTTATTTTGGCAACAAAGGGTGCAAAACAATCCAACACCAGGAAAAAAGGAGGCAGCTGAAACAGATAATGTTGTGTTTAAAATCTTTACATTTATTGGATCCATAGCTACCAAATACTAACTTCCATCTGAATTTTACAGTCATTAGTGTTATCATTATTAATAGAAGCACAATGGCTTGACTGCTTTTTTTTCAGCAAGTCATATCGTTTGGCAATCTTGTATCACATCAACCTTGAAGAGGAGAAGGATAACAAACTTGAAGTTGGTATTATGGCAGAGGAGAATGGGTTGGATGGTGATGGAAATATGCAGGAGTTCTCCATGTCGAAAAGAGAAAAACTTGAAACAGAGGCGGCGGGGGATAAGAAAGAGGAAAGCACAAAAACAGTTCCATTTTACAAGATGTTCTCCTTTGCAGATTCTACAGATGTTGTCTTGATGATTGTTGGTACAATTGGTGCTCTTGGCAATGGACTATGCATGCCTCTTATGACTGTATTTTTTGGCGACCTAATTAATTCATTTGGACAAACACAAAACAATAAGGATGTGGTTCACGTAGTTTCTAAGGTAAACCAATCACTGAATGAGCATTTTCTTGCTCAGATTTTTCTCCATTTACATCACCTGAATTTTTTGTAGTAATCATAGTTTTGCCATATTGAATACTTTTAATTTTACATTATTATTGAAGTAATTTCAGTTCAATAATTTTCGAATGTCCTAGATCTTTTGTTGTAATATATAGGAACGAGATATTATGACTGATTATTTGCTTGATTTTGTTTGAAGGTATCATTGAAACTCGTCTATTTGGGCTTAGGGGCTGGTGTTGCAGCATTCCTCCGTAAGTACATCCAACATACACCAACACCAATACACACATACACACACAGTCAGTGGCCAACAAGAAAATGTCAAGGAAAGAAAAACTTTCAAAGAATTTGTATTAGTTTTTTGTAATGGCAAGTGGCTTTTTCCTTTACCTTTTTTTGGGTTTGTTAGAGGTTTCTTGTTGGATGGTAACGGGAGAACAACAAGCTGCAAGAATAAGGGGTCTTTATTTGAAAACTATACTCAGACAAGATATAGGTTTCTTTGACAAAGAAACGAGTACAGGCGAAGTTGTGGGTCGGATGTCAGGTGACACTGTTCTCATTCAAGATGCTATGGGTGAGAAGGTAACCACTTCACCATTCCTCCTCAAACTACAAATGCATTAATGCCATGCTTTTTTGCATTCTCAAATGTTCGTATACTGTGCTCCAACGCAGGTAGGAAAAGTTATACAGTTGGTTTCTACATTTTTGGGAGGCTTTGTGATAGCATTCATCAAGGGTTGGCTCCTTACGCTTGTCTTGTTATCTTCCATTCCCGTACTTGTAATAGCTGGTGGAGCCACTTCTATCTTCATATCAAAAGTGGCATCCAGCGGGCAGAATGCTTATGCAAAAGCAGCCACTGTGGTTGAACAGACTATTGGCTCAATTAGAACTGTAAGTTACTGATCCTAACTCTAAATTTGTTAGAACTACTCTAAATTTGTTAGAACTTGAAATGTGTTTAGTTATTTCTGATGTTTGCTTGAACACAACTTTATGTTCATCTTTCTTTTTACTATGTAGGTTGCTTCATTTACTGGGGAAAAGCAAGCTGTAATCAAGTACAACAAATCTCTTGTGGATGCTTACAAGTCAGGTATTCAAGAAGGTTTAGCTGCTGGACTGGGTTTAGGAGCAGTTACGTTTGTCTCATTCTGCACTTACTCTTTGGCCATATGGTTTGGTGCAAAGATGATATTAGACAAGGGATACACCGGAGGTGACGTGCTCAATGTAATTGTTGCTGTGATGACTGGTTCCATGTGAGTTTCACTTTCGAAACCATCTCCGCATGCCCAAAAAGTTACTCCATCGGTCCCATTTCGTTTACTTCATACGGAAGTCGTGTCATTTTTTTTAAAAAAAAGGTGTTTTTTGAACTTTTGTGCAATGTTCAAAAGTATTCATTGAGATCTGTTAAACTATGCCAAAAAAATTTATAAAAAGAATTACTTCAAAAAGTAGTGTATTTCTTAGTTCAAAATGACACGGCCTCCCGTAGCAAGCAAGCAAAATGGAATATAGAGTAATTCTCTTGTACCCCTAAAGTGACGAGCATATCAAGTTTGTTTCATATCTACAACTAAATTTTGTCCCAAATTTGTTGATGGGGTATGTTGTGATATGGCTATTCCAGGTCTCTTGGGCAGGCATCTCCGTGCATGACTGCATTTGCTGCAGGTCAAGCTGCAGCATTCAAGATGTTTGAAACTATAAATAGGAAGCCTGAGATAGATGCGTATGACATAACAGGCAAGAAATTGGATGATATTCGTGGTGATATAGAGTTGAGAGATGTTTACTTTAGTTATCCAGCTAGACCAGATGAGCCAATATTCAGTGGATTCTCGCTTTCCATCCCAAGTGGCATGACAGCAGCTATGGTCGGGCAAAGTGGTAGCGGGAAGTCAACAATTATCAATCTTTTACAGAGATTTTATGATCCACAATCTGGTGAAGTCCTCATAGATGGTATTAATATCAAAGAGTTCCAACTCAAGTGGGTTAGGTATAAAATAGGTCTTGTTAGCCAAGAGCCTGTGTTGTTTACGTGCAGCATCAAGGACAATATAGCATATGGGAAGGATGGGGCAACTGTAGAAGAAATTAAAGCAGCAGCTGAGCTAGCTAATGCTGCAAAGTTCATTGATAAACTACCTCAGGTTCTAACTTTTTGTCTGATGGGTTAAGTATATGTATGACATCGTGGTCAAGAATGACTATGTACTTGTTTTATGTTTATCTCACTTCGAATAATGGATATAGGGACTGGAAACCATGGTGGGTGAGCATGGAACCCAATTGTCTGGGGGGCAGAAGCAGAGAATTGCCATAGCCAGGGCAATTCTGAAGGACCCACGGATTCTACTCTTAGATGAAGCAACAAGTGCTCTCGATGCAGAATCTGAGAGGATTGTGCAAGAGGCGTTGGATAGGATAATGGTAAATAGAACAACTGTCATTGTTGCACATCGCCTGAGCACAGTGAGGAACGCCGACATGATTGCAGTGATTCACCAAGGAAAGATAGTTGAAAAAGGTATTATTATCTTGGTTTTTAAGGTCAAGGATAATCAATAAAGAAAAAAACATTAATGTATGCATTCATGCATAGGTAAATATTCATTTTGTTTTGTGTTGTATGTGTTTATCGATCAGGCTCACACTCGGTACTTCTGGAGGATCCAGAAGGAGCATATTCTCAACTTATACGATTGCAAGAAATGAGTAAAGATTCCGAACAAGCTGCAATGGACGTACGTAGATCAGATTCTATGGACGTACATAGATCAGATTCTACAAGGGAATTAGGTAGAAAATCAAGTCAACGAATGTCGTTCCTTCGTTCCATAAGTCGTGGGTCATCTGACCCAGGAAATAGCAGCCGCCACCACCTGAAGGTTTCATTTGGTATACCTACCGGACTTAATGTTCCTGAAATTGCCTTGGCAGAAGCAGAAGCCAGTTGTGCACAAGTTTCAAAAAAGCCTTCAAATGTCCCATTGCGCAGGCTTGCTCATCTCAACAAGCCAGAGGTTCCAGCGCTAATAGCAGGAGCTATTGCAGCAGTCATTAATGGCTCAATACTTCCAATTTTTGGTCTTCTGATTTCAAATGTGATTAAAGCATTCTATAAACCACCCCATCAACTAAAGGAAGATTCAAATTTTTGGGCCATCATATTTATCGTCCTCGGAGTAGTATCATTATTTGCATTTCCAGCTCAGTCATACTTATTTTCTTTGGCTGGTTGTAAGTTGATAAAAAGGATCAGATCAATGTGTTTTGAGAAAGTGATTCAGATGGAGGTCAGTTGGTTGGATGAGCCTGAGAACTCGAGTGGAGCAATCGGAGCTAGGCTCTCTGCGGATGCAGCTAGTGTTCGGGCTTTAGTGGGAGATGCACTTGCTCAGCTTGTTCAAGACTCTGCTTCAGCAATTGCAGGATTGGTCATTGCTTTCACAGCTTGTTGGCAGCTGGCATTTATTATCCTTGCTTTGGTACCTCTCATAGGAGTGAGTGGTTATGTTCAATTGAAGTTCATGCAAGGGTTTAGTGCTGATGCAAAGGTATGTCTTTTACTGCTTATTTTCTTCCTCCTATGTAGTAACTCCACTAGCATACATGTCTCGGTTGCAATGATAATTTGAAACAGAAAACGTTAACACCATAACAAGTTAGATAAAGTTTAGGATGCCAAAAATTTGTGATATTACTTGTTCCCTTCTAACTATTTGGACGTAAATTGGCGCAGCTAATGTACCAGGAAGCAAGCCAAGTTGCAAATGATGCCGTTGGAAGCATAAGGACAGTTGCTTCTTTCTGTGCTGAAGAAAAAGTAATGCAACTGTATAAAAAGAAATGTGAAGGACCAATGAACACAGGCATAAGGCAAGGAGTTGTTAGTGGGATAGGCTTTGGGTTATCTTTAGCCTTGCTATTTTTGGTGTACGCAGCTAGTTTCTATGCTGGAGCGAAACTAGTTGAGGCTGATAAAACAACATTTTCAGAAGTTTTTCGCGTGAGCATCCAAAGGCTTAACATCAGGGAATTATTACAGTTTTTTTACTTGAACTATTCTGATTGTGGGGTGCCTTCGCAGGTTTTCTTTGCTCTGACCATGGCAGCCATGGCAATTTCTCAATCAAGTGGCTTAGCCCCTGATTCTACTAAAGCCAAGGGTGCTGCAGCTTCCATATTCGCCATTCTTGACAGGAAGTCAAAGATAGACCCCAGTGACGAGTCTGGGATGACTCTAGAGAGTGTAAAGGGAGAAATTGAGCTCCGTCACATAAGCTTCAAGTACCCATCTAGGCCAAATGTTCAGATTTTCCGTGACCTCAGCTTGAAAATTCACAGTTGCAAGGTGGAATTAATTCTTCTTTCTTTTTTCTTTTTCTTTTTTTTTGGATTTTGTATTGATACCTATGTAGAAAGGAACGTGTACTTTTTACCAAACAACTGAAACTCTCATTTATGCTGTAAACATCATCAACTTTCAGACAGTAGCTCTAGTTGGAGAAAGTGGAAGCGGGAAATCAACAGTGATAGCATTGTTGCAAAGATTTTACAATCCAGATTCGGGTCATATTATCCTTGACGGGATTGAAATTCAGAGGTTGCAATTGAAGTGGCTGAGACAGCAGATGGGTTTGGTTAGCCAAGAACCGGTCCTGTTTAACGAAACAATACGTGCTAACATTGCCTATGGCAAGGAAGGAAATGCAACGGAGGCAGAAATTCTAGCTGCTTCAGAGTTGGCAAATGCTCACAAGTTCATTTGCGGATTACAACAGGTCAGAAACACTTCCATCATCTAACAAAGTCAGTCTTTTTTGTTAGGGTGATTCAATTGCAACCAACCATGCATTATTTTATTAACAGTGGAATTTTTTTACAAACAAAAAAATCACAGGGGTATGACACAATAGTGGGAGAGCGAGGAGTGCAATTGTCTGGGGGACAGAAGCAACGGGTGGCCATAGCGCGTGCCATGGTGAAAAGTCCAAAAATACTACTCCTAGATGAAGCTACGAGTGCGTTGGATGCTGAGTCGGAAAGAGTGGTTCAAGATGCACTAGACCGAGTGATGGCCAACCGAACCACGGTAGTGGTGGCACATAGACTATCCACAATCAAGAATGCAGACGTGATTGCGGTGGTAAAGAACGGTTTCATTGTAGAGAAGGGAAGGCATGACACTCTTATTAACATTAAAGATGGTGTCTATGCTTCCTTGGTAGCACTTCACATCAGTGCTTCCTCAAGCTAAATTAACCTCATTCATTTCTTTCCTTTTGAGGGACAACGCAATGGGTTTTTGTTGTTTCGGATAAAAGATGTTGAGAAGAGGTCGCATTTCCTCCCTAAACTGTTATTTTGTTTTGTGTCTTTATACTCTTCCCTTGTTAGCGGAAGTTTTTTTTATTCCACTTTTATTGCATCATGAACTCTATGTAATTTGTTATCACACATACGAGGTTTTCATAATCAAAAAAAGGAATCAGCCGTTTTATGTAAACACCCAAGAATGCTATTCCAGTCATGTAACATTGGAGCATTAATCAGCAGCTCCGGTGTTTTTAGCTTGTCTTTACGTCGCTTTATTCCAAGTAATTCGATTGAGCGAAAAAAATCATGTAGTTGAGTGAGACTGAACATGGATGTTCCATCATAGGGATTGAGGTGAATCAAATTATGATATTTTGGTTTTGACTTGTAGGGGTCCGGATATACCGAGCACCTTGCTTATACGCAGAATCAATAAGAGACACCTCTTTGTAGTCACCGAGATACTAACATTGAGGGACTCTTCGGAATTACGAATCAACGCACTCAAAAGAGCATTGTGGGGCTTCGGCCCACTGCCTCGGCAAAGTGCCGAGACCTATCCTACATCTGATTCATTTGTGGCCTTTCATGGCTAATATCAAAAGGCCTCGGGGCATACCCGAGGAGTGATCTTAACCGACCTCGTGATGCTGATAACATGCCGAGAAACTCGGTCCTGAGTCAGCATAGCGGTTAAGGCGGCATGTGCTCGTAACAAACTGTGATCGTGACAGGTGACGGTTATGACACGCGTCAGGACCTTACTGGGAGCATATGCATGCAGTATATTCCTCCGGGCTCGTCATCGTGACGTCAGCCGAGCGGTTATATCACGTGACGGACACGGCTGTACTTGGAGGACAAGTCAAGGCTCGCCTATAAAAGGTGAACTTCGTTTTCCTACTGGAGGTACGCGCAACTCACTCTAAAACCCTAAATCTTCTGCACTTCATCTTCTTCTCTTACTTACAAGACCGTCGGAGTGCCATTCCGGACTCAAAGGTCCGGTCTGGTGCTAACGGTTTGCTTAGTGTGCAGGCCTAGAGTTCTACCTGAAAGTTTACACCATCACCGTCGTTCATCGTCACCAGGAGGAACAACCAGAGAAAGAGGGCTCCACAATTGGCGACTCCGCTGGGGATCAACTGATTTTCGTCATTTCCCGGCGATTTACTCTTCTTCTTGGAGGATACTCTTCCTCTGCTTCTCAGCGTTTCCATGGCGATCGTTGAAGACGACGGAACCACCGGACCGGCGGCAGGAGTTAACCCCGGGGGTGGTCTTCGGGTGGGCATCGTTACCCACCCCATTTCAGGCCTCACTCCGAGCCCAAATCCCTTAGATACCGTGCAGCAAATGCAGGAGCAGATGGCTGCCATGAAGGCTCAGATTGAAGCACTAACGAAGAAACAACCCACAGCCTCAGCCTCCCGATCAGGGGCGTCGAGGCGACGGCGTAAGGCGGCGGCGGCTGCTCAAACAACTCAACTTACCCACCAAACCCAACGCCCTTCGGCTAAAGACCGTTTGGGCCAGCCGATCATCGTCAACGACGCCTCAGGACGAGTGATTCCACCAAGACAGCGAACTCCATCTCCGAGAAGACGTTCGGAGATTGTGCGTACAGATCGCACTGCTCGGACTGGAGGCCACTCTTCTTCCAGTTCTCAGTCAACGACGGGGCGTTCTGGGTCCCGAGCATCACGCCGAAACGATGAAGGCGATAGTATTCTCCGAGGGAAAGCCCCGGTGCAATTTGATGCGGATGGCCGAGAGATCATCCGTAGCAGATCAACGGGACATGATCGCAATAGAGAGCGTGTGGACCGAGAACCGAGAACCTACAACAGGGATCGGAGTCCTCGGAGACACCGAAATCGAGAAACCCAACACTTCCCAGAGTACAACATGGATGATACCGGCGATTATATTATCGTTCGGGACCCACGTACCGGGGAGTCAAAACGATACCGAGCGGAGGCAAATCCTCCTCAAGTCAGAAGCTCTGAGAAACGAAAAGAGCCTCCCCGAGACCTCGGTGCGAGCGACGAGCGGCACAGACTAAATGCCAAAAGAGCGTTCAGCACTGGCACGGCCTACGAGGCCCCTCGTTCAGCCGAGAAGCCAGCTGATTCAAGGCTTCGGAAAATCCAGGAGTCACCATTCACTCGCGAGATCCAAGAAGCTGAACCTCCGAAGAACTTCACTGTCCCTAAATTCACGAAGTATGACGCTAAGACAGACGCTGTGATGCATCTTGTGCACTACCGGCAACTAATGGGACTTTACGGCTACAATGAGGCCATGATGTGCAAGGCCTTCCCGGTGAGCCTTCAGGGGACCGGTCTAGTTTGGTTTAACCAACTACAACCGGGCTCCATCGGCTCGTTTGAAGAACTGGAAGAGGCCTTCACAGCTCGGTTCGTGACGAGTAGTACGCGGCCAAAGACGATCGACGCTCTCGTTGGCTTAAAACGACAGGCCGGAGAGAAACTGAGAAAGTACGCCGAGCGCTACTGGGAGATTTATAACGCCATTGAAAGCTGTGACCCCCAGATGGCAGCCACATCCTTTAAGTACGGCTTGGACGAGACCTCGGCAATTTTCGAAGAACTAATGCTAAACCCCCCGGCAAACATGAGCCGGTTAATGGAGACAGTGGAGAAGTTTGCCCAGTTGGAGGATGTCATTTCCGAGAGAAGGCTTTCGAGAACCTCGGGAAGCCAGAGGGGCAACACTGGTGATTACTCAGGTAAAAAGCAAGTCAACACAGTTAAAACGGGGGGCAGCAAAGGATGGAAAAAGGACCGCGACTCGTGGAAGGAACGGGAACCGCGCAGGGAGCGGGAACCGAAACCTAACGAGTTCGTTGGCGTAAGAACAGTATTCAACCTGCCACTCTACAAGCTTATAAGAGAAATCTCTCGGGAACCGTGGTTCGCCTGGCCAACTGGCAAGCTGGGGACCGCCGAAGGCCAACCAAGCGACAGCAAGGTCAAGTGCACTTACCACAATGAGCTGGGACACTATACCACTGCTTGCCGACCCTTCAAGGAGTTCCTTGAAGGGCAGGTTACGCAGGGGCGCTTGAACCAGTTCATTGACCGACAAAAGACAGCAGCCCGAGCGCAGCAGCAGAATAACCCTCCGGAAGAAGTGGTTGTCCATGTGATCCATGGGGCTGCAACCAAAGAAAAGACTGCAGCACTTAGGGCAGTACCGAGCCCCTCCCCGCAGGTCATGGCCATTGGGGAAAGTAGTAAGCGAAAGCTCTCGGACCGTGAGGAGCAGTGGACAATCACGTTCACCGAACAGGATCTAAAAGACGTTCAGCTACCTCACAGCGACGCTCTGGTAATTTCCGTTTACATGGGAATCCCCAGGGTCAAGCGAGTGCTTGTTGACCAAGGAAGTTCCACTGAAATCCTGTACTACTCGGCCTTCAAAGCGCTGAACTTGAACCCGGACCATCTGATGCCGGCCGATTCCCCCCTCTTCGGATTCAACGGGGCTCCGGTTTGGCCGATGGGACGGATCATCCTTCCGGTAAGGGCTGGCTCAAAAACCCTGCAGATGGAATTCGTTGTTGTAGACGCGCCGAGCCCTTACAACGCTATCCTCGGCAGAACTTGGTTGCACGAAATGAAAGCCATCGCTTCAACTTATCACCAAGTTGTCCGGTTCATAGGTTCCGAAGGATGGCAGGAGGATATCAAAGGTGACCAGATGGCAGCAAAGAGATGCCAGGTAAACGCGGTGCATATGAAGAAGAAAACCACCAAGGGAAAGAAGAAGAAGGAGCCCAAACCGAGATCTATCGAGGAACATGAGGGTCCGGCTTTGGAAGATGTCGGGACGGCCGCGGAGGAGAAGGCGGTAGAGGACCTCGTCACTGTACCCATTAACGACGACGGGACTCGCTACTTTCTTCTCGGGTCGACACTGACAACCTTTGAAAGAGAGGAGCTGGTTGAATTCCTTAAAGGGAACATCGAGGTCTTTGCCTGGACTCCATACGAGATGCCGGGCATTGACCCTCAGTTCATCTCTCACTCACTCAACGTTGATCCTCTCCGAAGGCCCGTAGTACAAAAACCAAGACGTTCGTCTCCGGCTCACTCAGACGCTGTTATAGCTGAGGTTGGGAAGCTACTTGATGCAGGGGCTATCCGAGAGGTACAATATCCGACATGGTTGGCAAACACCGTAGTAGTGCCAAAAAAGAATGGGAAGCTACGCGTCTGCGTAGACTATACCAATCTTAATGAAGCCTGCCCGAAAGACTGCTTTCCTCTTCCACGGATTGATCAATTAGTCGATGCTACGGCGGGACACGCTCGGCTTAGCATGATGGATGCCTACAGCGGGTACCACCAGGTAGCAATGGCAGTTGAAGATCAAGAGAAAACAGCTTTCATTTCCCCCCGAGGGACTTATTGTTACAAGGTAATGCCGTTCGGCCTCAAGAACGCTGGGGCTACCTACCAGCGCATGGTGACAAAAATGTTCGCCAAGCAGCTCGGGGACACAATGGAAGCGTACATCGATGACATGGTGGTCAAGAGCAAGCACACTTCGGATCACTTGGAGCACCTCGGAGAAATTTTTGCCGTCATGAAGAAACACAAGCTGCGCCTCAACGCCGAGAAGTGTGCATTTGGCGTCGGATCAGGTAAGTTTCTCGGATACATGGTCACCCGGCGGGGAATTGAGGCGGACCCCAAACAGATAACAGCAATCCGAAACCTCAGACCTCCGAGCACCATCAAAGAAGTTCAAAGGCTCACTGGAATGGCCGCGGCCCTCAACAGGTTTATCAGCCGATCTTCGGATCTGTGCCGACCTTTCTTCGAGTCCCTGAAAACGAGCAAAAGGAGTTTTCAGTGGACCGAAGAATGTGACCGAGCGCTGGGCCAGTTAAAGGATTATCTCTCCAGAGCCCCCCTCCTCGTGATGCCAAAGCCTGAAGAAGATCTATACCTCTACCTCTCGGTTTCAGGACATGCTGTGAGCTCGGTCCTTGTGAGGAAGGAAGGGGCTAACTTCCAGCCCATCTACTACGCCAGCAAAACATTGATCCCTTCCGAAACAAGGTACCTCCCTCTTGAAAAGTTGGTGTTGGCTCTCGTAACCGCTAAAAGGAAACTGCTGCCTTACTTCCAAGCCCATACAATCATTGTGATCACCGAGTACCCATTGAAGACTGTCCTCAAAAAGTCTGACCTCTCCACTCGGATCTCAAAATGGAGCTTGGAATTGGGGAACTTTGATATTCGATACGAGCCCCGAACAGCTATCAAGGGACAGGCTCTGGCAGATTTTATTGCCGAACTGACACCTGAGCTGAAAGATGATGATAAGCAAATACCCGAAGGTGTGACATCGGAAGATGGACCAGATGAAATAACTTTAGGGACTCCGGCGGAAGCCGAGAAACCTAACGACGAAAGAAAGGGCAGAGTTTGGAAAATGTTCCAAGGAGATGTATGGCGCTTGCATGTTGACGGAGCATCAAACGGCCGAGGGGCCGGCGCCGGCATCGTGCTCGTCAGCCCGGAAGGTATCATGCACGAAAACGCGCTAACCATTGGATTTCCGGCGTCAAACAATGAAGCCGAATACGAAGCACTAGTCTCCGGCCTAAAGATGGCTAAACACTTGGGTGCCAAGACAGTGCAAGTCTACAGTGATTCACAGTTGATTGTAAACCAACTCAAGGACCAGTACAACTTGAAAGATCCAAGGATGATGAAATACTACAACAGAGTGTGGGAGCTAATTACGGAAATTGGAACCGTGGAGATTGATTGGGTGGGCCGAGAGCGAAACGCCCATGCGGACGCTCTGGCCTCCTTAGCTACAGCATGTGCAGCCTCCCCTAACCGAACCATCCTCTTTGGAGAGATCGAGAATCCAAGCATCGAGCAGATGACAAAGGAAGTGCTACTAATATCCCTCGGCCCCAGCTGGATGGACGAGATCCACGCCTATCTCAAGCACGAGAAGCTCCCGGCGGACAAGAAGGAAGCCCACAGAGTCAGGTGCAAGGCCACCTACTTTTATCTAGACCCGAACGATAAAATGTACCGAAGGTCCTTCACAGGCCCTGACTTGAAGGTAGTACACGACTCCCAAATTGAGAGCATTCTCCGAGAACTCCATGAGGGGAGCAGCGGGTGCCACTCTGGCGGACGTTCTCTTTATCTCCGAGCTCTCACTCAGGGATACTGGTGGCCAAAGATGAAAAAGACTTCGGAAGAGTATGCGAAGAGATGCGAACAGTGTCAAAAGCACGCCTCGCACCTACTCCAGCCAGCCGAAGCCTTACACCCTATAACCAGTCCCTGGCCTTTCGCACAGTGGGGGCTGGACATAGTGGGAAAGTTGCCGACGGCTCCTGGAGGTTTCAAACACTTGATAACAGCGACCGATTACTACACCAAGTGGGTGGAGGCCGAGCCCCTAATCACAATAACTGCCACCGACGTAGAACGCTTTCTTTGGAAGAATATCATCTCTCGCTTCGGTGTCCCTTATGCGATCATTTCGGATAATGGGACCCAATTTGTGGCTGAAGCGATCGAGAAGCTCTGCAAGAAGCATAACATCCGGATCTTCCATTCCTCGGTTTCATATCCACAGGGAAATGGGCAGGCCGAAGCATCGAACAAGACGATATCAACTGGAATCAAGAGACGCCTAACTCTCAAGAGGGGTCGGTGGGCCGAAGAACTCCCAAAGGTCCTATGGGGCTATCGAACCACACCCCGGCGCTCAACTGGCCGAACCCCATTCTCTATGGCGTACGGTATGGAAGCTGTTCTCCCACTAGCCACCCTAATCCCAACAGCTCGGACTGAAAATTTTGATGTGCCGACCAATGATGAGGCCATGGACAGGGAACTCGACCTAGCTGAAGAGCTCAGGGACGAAGCACACCTGAAACATGCCTCGTATCAGCAAGAGGTTGCCAGAAGTTATAACAAGAATGTCCGGATGAGGCCCTTTAATGTGGATGATCTTGTGCTCCGAGAGGTGGTCCAAAAATCTAAAAAGACTAAGTTCAAACCCAACTATGAGGGCCCCTATCGTGTGATTGAGAAAGTCGGACATGGATCTTATAAGCTTGCAGAGATGGACGGCACACCTATTGGCAACCCCTGGAATGCCACTAAGCTTAGGAAGTTCTATGCATAGGCTAAATTTTGTTAGAAGAGGTATATTTGGGCTGCCTGTTTTGCCCCTTTTTATCTTGTAATTGAAGGTGTTCGGATGATAAATGAAAAGAGAATCTTTCGCTATGACTGTTGCCCATTTTGTTAACTGATTAGAACTTTCAAGGTCCGGAAATAACCTTAAGCCGGCGCCAGGATTTTCAAATCCGCTTCGTGTTGCTTCGGTTCCAATCCGAGCAACAATTTCCTCTGATTAGAACCGAGCAGGGGCTATCAGAGGAAATTTTTTCCAAGTGTTGGAAAAATTTCATTCCATTTCGTGTTGCTTCGGTTCCAATCCGAGCAACAATTTCCTCTGATTAGAACCGAGCAGGGGCTATCAGTGGAAATTTTTTCCAAGTTGGAAAATTTTCATTATATTTCGTGTTGCTTCGGTTCCAATCCGAACAACTATTTCCTCTGATTAGAACCGAGCAGGGGCTATCAGTGGAAATTTTTTCCAAGTTGGAAAATTTTCATTATATTTTGTGTTGCTTCGGTTCCAATCCGAACAACTATTTCCTCTGATTAGAACCGAGCAGGGGCTATCAGTGGAAATTTTTTCCAAGTTGGGAAAAGTTCATTCCATTTCGTGTTGCTCCGGTTCCAATCCGAGCAACTACTTTCTCAGATTAATCCCGAAGCAGGGGCTATTGGTTGGATGTATTTCTTATAAAGCGTAAGAAATTTTTCTAAGTATTGAAAAGGTTTTTATACCAATCAATAAAGATCATATTGCATACAAACGATAAACATCCATATATGAAAAAGCTAGATCATCCATTCAAAAGCATTGAAATCAAAACAATTTCACCACTTCGGTGAAACAGGAGCATGGCGGGGTGGTACTTGTTCGGTGCCATCTCCATTGCAAAACCCTATTTTAAAATATTACAACCTTTGGAACGGCAAAATCCAAGAGTTCGGATCCGTCCAAACAAAACATTAAAAATTCAAAGTCACAGAAATCCCTATACTAAGGGGTGAGAATGACGGTCTCTTCCGTCGTGCTCTCAAGCAGAGTTTTATCACTGTTTACTACATCATCAGATTTCTCGGGGATGGGAGCACCGTCATCCGCAGCTTCTTCTTCATCCTCCGGCGTATCCTCAGCCATTGGAGAGTCAGGGATTTCAGGAACCTCCCTTCTTGGGTCTTCGGCAGAGATACCGAAAACATCACAGCAATGGAGGTACCCTTTCCCGAAGCCTTTCTGTTCGCCATCCTTCACGAGCTTCAAGATATCACCAGCATATGCCTCTCCGGCCTCGGCGAAACCGGCGTTGTGAGCCTCCTGTTTTGCCTCCTCCAAAGCCTTCTCATGCTCGGCTCTCACTTTCTCCACGCGTCGGTCAGACCTCTCTTTCCACTCCGCAAGTTCTCTCTTCAGCCTCTCATTCTCGCCTCGGAGCTCTTCGGCATGGCTCTCGGCAGTCTGAACCTTAGCAAGAGCAGCATCTGCTCGGCTTTTATACTTCTTGGCCGCACCGTTGAGCTCCAACATTTGATCATGCAGCCTCAGCATAGACTGTCCGGTCTGTGAACATAAAAACAAAAAGAAAAAAAAAAAAAAAAAAAAAAAAACAAGGTTAGTAAACAAGTATTTCAAATACAAGATTCAGGAGTTCGGGTACGAAGGCTTACCTGCACTATCAATGAGGAGCAGTGGTAGAGATTATCCTCTAACTTGTTCGGAACCCGGGCCATATCGTTCTTCAAGGCCAAACCCTCAAGGAGCCCAAGACCAAGCCGAGAGTCCGCGTTGATGCTGTCAGTGGTCATGATGCTCCTTCCTTCGGCATTTAGCAAAGCCGGAGACCATACCCTTGATAGCACCTCGATCTCCGGATCCTTATCGCCTGATTGATCCACTCCAGAAGACAGCCCTTCGGTGTCCCTCGGCTTCTTAGCCGGCCTTTCGTCTTCGGAAATCGTAACCCGGCTTCGCCCGGCAGACGTACCCGTTGCTAGTGGAGACGCCGAGCTCGGTTTCTCCTTCCTCTTCGTTGGAGCTTTCTTGCTCTTAGCAGTCATTTCGGCCAGCTTTGCCGCGAGATCAATCTTCGGTGGTGCCATATCTTCTTCTGAGTCCAAGGGATCGGGGGAGGTGCGGTCTACGGGGATTCTCTCTTTTCCTCGGAATTCGCTGAGGGGCCGAGCCTCCAGATCAGCTCTCTGCTGTGCAGATAGAAGGGTCTCGGCAGTTCTCTTCGTCTTCCTCGGCCTCCGAGCTCTAGCTGGCTTCTTTTTCAACCAACACCTGTAAGTCGGCTGGTAGTTCAAAAGCTCAGGAGAAGACCGTACCGAACACTGATACAATGCTTGAGCTCTCTCGGAGCTGGCAAGACCCTTCAATCGTCGAGTGATCGGAGAAGGACCTGCAAAACACAGAAGTCAGAAAATTGCAACAAAACGCTATTTACAAGCATAAGGAAAATAAGTATCGAAGAATATTAACTCTCGTCACCCCGAAGAGTGGGAACGGGGAACGGATCCCCGGTGAGTGGCAAGCAATAATTCCCCGAAACCATGACGCAAATATCCTGAAAATGGTCGGAGTCGGGGAGATGTTCAACAATCTGCTTCTTCTTCGGTCTCGTCATCAGGAAGTACCTTCCGAACGTGGCATTCCGAGACATGGCGTACAGGTCAAACAAATCCCAGACCCGAAGATCGAGATTATCCCTCTGCTTCAGCGCATACGCACAATTGATCACTCGGTAGCTGTTTATGGTTAATTGGTCGGGAGAAAGGTGATAAGTGTTTAGTACGGATCGGATGAAGATGTTCATCGGGAACCGGACACCACCCTCTGTGATCGCCATCAGTGGAACGATCAAATGGTTGGGACCGTAGCTCGGTTGCATCCCCTTCGGAATAAGGGTCACCACCACCCCCTCCGGAATGTCATACTTTTTAGCGAACATGTTGTACCCAACCTCACCGTTCGTGAAGTATTGGAGGTAGGGACACGTCGGATCCTTCTTCTTCTTGCTTCCCGAAGCCCAGTCTGACGGACCACTGTCTTCGGATCCAACGACGCCTATCTCGGCTAGAATAGCCTGCTCAACTTCCGCCGCAGCATCAGCATCTTGCTCGGAGCCAATGCTCGTCGCATGCTCGGTGCTTGTGGTCGTTGCGGTTGTGGAAGGTCCCCGTTCCGAGCGATCTTCCGACTCGGTAGCGTCACTATCTCTCAGGAATCCATCCGAGCCCTCTTCTTCATCCTCCAAGTCTACGGGCTCTTCCACTACGGGGGAGGGGTTCGGTGGAATGGATTGAAGGGGCCTCTCATCTAAGGGTTCACTAAAATCGTAATCCATTGGAACGATCTCTCGGCACCGGTTTTGGGCTCTCGGTCTTGGGGCACTGTACTTATGAATCAGGTAGGCGATGTGAGAAGCAGCTGTACTAGAAGTCTCGGATCCTGAACTCTCGTTGTCGGATGAAATCTCGATAACTGGTGGCGCCAGACCTAACAAGAAGAACACATGGTAGCAGACCATTAGCTATGTGCAGGGTCCTAAAACCAGAGCCGAACAACCTATCTCTCGGCGGCCAACCAGACTTTTGAGATCTCATACCAACGTGCAAGTGTGAAGTAATGTCTCTCGGCGCTGTACCGAGAGGGGAATCTCTACAAATTGGGACTTTCGGCCCCATCTTCAACCTCAAGAACAGGTTGAAGATGACTGTTCATCTTCAACCCAGAAAACCCACAAAAACCCAGAAAAAAGTTCGAAAAAACTTCACAAAGTGCGAGAAAACAAGCAGAAAAGCAGGAATAACAAGCCAAGACAAGGTATTACCTGAAGATCTGAAGCAACGAACTCAAATCGGTGAGAAAACTTCGAGTTTGTAGAGAGAGAGCGTCTGAAGATTGAAATCGTAGAGAGAGAAAGTTTCTTATCTCCTCCCTCTGAGGTATTTATAGCGAAGGGCAAATTTCGAAATCCGGTGAGCTTGGGCGGGAAACGTACAAGATCACGGTAAAGAATCCGGTACGGCGTGCTCTCGGCTTATCAATGTCGAACACGTGTCGTCTGACACGGTGCACCGTAGCAGTTCCCATCCGATGCGTCAGCGAAACGGCGTGCAACAGGAGTGACGTGACTACAGTTGTCACGTCGCCTCTGAAACCCTAATCTTAGGGGACACATGGCGGGCTCCAGATGGGTAGAAGTTCGGCGATGCAGGGAATCTAATGATGGCTTTATCTCGAGGAATGGGGCTCGGATCGGAACCCGCTCGGCACCCGAATGTTCAACCCCTCGTGTGGGAAATAATCCGCACGGAGGGATCGAGGGGCTATTGTAGGGGTCCGGATATACCGAGCACCTTGCTTATACGCAGAATCAATAAGAGACACCTCTTTGTAGTCACCGAGATACTAACATTGAGGGACTCTTCGGAATTACGAATCAACGCACTCAAAAGAGCATAGTGGGGCTTCGGCCCACTGCCTCGGCAAAGTGCCGAGACCTATCCTACATCTGATTCATTTGTGGCCTTTCATGGCTAATATCAAAAGGCCTCGGGGCATACCCGAGGAGTGATCTTAACCGACCTCGTGATGCTGATAACATGCCGAGAAACTCGGTCCTGAGTCAGCATAGCGGTTAAGGCGGCATGTGCTCGTAACAAACTGTGATCGTGACAGGTGACGGTTATGACACGCGTCAGGACCTTACTGGGAGCATATGCATGCAGTATATTCCTCCGGGCTCGTCATCGTGACGTCAGCCGAGCGGTTATATCACGTGACGGACACGGCTGTACTTGGAGGACAAGTCAAGGCTCGCCTATAAAAGGTGAACTTCGTTTTCCTACTGGAGGTACGCGCAACTCACTCTAAAACCCTAAATCTTCTGCACTTCATCTTCTTCTCTTACTTACAAGACCGTCGGAGTGCCATTCCGGACTCAAAGGTCCGGTCTGGTGCTAACGGTTTGCTTAGTGTGCAGGCCTAGAGTTCTACCTGAAAGTTTACACCATCACCGTCGTTCATCGTCACCAGGAGGAACAACCAGAGAAAGAGGGCTCCACATGACTGCAGACTGGAATTGATTGTCTAGGATAAATTCTGTGTACTAACGAGGGACGGAGCTAAGATTTAAAGGAATGTTGAACGTATGTAGTTAGTTGGCGGTGGGAGATGTTGGACGTTGCTCTAACCACTTTAGCTTAAATCATGTCTGAAATTTGTTATGAGGATGATAATAAGATTAACCTGCAAGTTATATGCTGTGTCATATTTCCAGTTATTAAAGCTTAGCTTCTACTATAAAACAAGCACTAAATATTTGCTCTGCTGATTGTTTTATGCCACAAAAAAAAATTGTAATCAAATCTCAATTCAAGCAATGAACCATTTCTTAGGAACCTGTGCTTAACAGCTCAAATTTTTAATAAACTGAAGGATTCCATTGCATTTATTTTTGTTGCATTAGAGACGTCGAGGTGGCGGGCTGTAACATTTTCACAGTAATTTATCCATTCCGTCACAAATGGATGACTATTTGAACGCTTTTTGTTGTTCCAAATTCTTTGTCCATTTTAAAAAGTAAAAAAAAGAAAGGGACGAAACCATTTCTTTTTCACCTCTTCCCTTATCGCACTAATTAAGATATCAATTCAAAAGAACAAAATGGGTAATGATTGAGGAGCGGCGCTGGGGTATAAAGATTTGGATTTCCGAGGTTTGGTGATTCTGTAAGGGTATGAAAATTTGGTGCAGAGTTGAGCTGCAATGTGGGTGTGCTTGAAGGCTGGGGTGCTAATGTTTATGGTCTTCCGGTGCTGAGGCTTTTGTTTTGGAAGCTTTGGCCTTATCTGGAGTTGTATTTCTGTTTCTTGCTTCTGGTACAGCATTTTTTGGTGATGTTTGTGTGATGCTGCAAAAGTTTTTGTTCCCCAACAGTTCTCCCAGCTTGCAGGCCAGAATGGTTCAGTTTCTGTTGCATTCTGTTGAGGATGTTTTTTTTTGGCTATTCCTGTGCTGGTTCCATAAGTCTCTGAAGCTGAGGTTTGTGTTGTCCCGAGTATTTTTTTCAGGGAAAATTTCAAAAAAAAAACCCAAACATTGACCTCAATATCTCATGGACTCCTGAACTCCAATAAACTTCAGTTACACTTCTAGGAGCATGTACAATAGACTCCCTAAATTTCCTCCTATCTCTATTTTACCAAGCCAAACATCAAATTTGAACTCCAAGAGCCTCCCTAAATATAGGTTAACAAAATACATAGGTGAATAGTGTCTCCCTATATCACACCCTTTTAGAGAGCCACTATTCACTCCCTAACCCTTTTTTTAATTCTTTTTTTTATTTTTCTCTCTCCTCTTATGTATGTATATATATATTATATGTATTACTTTATATTATTTAATTGGTATATAGAGAGTAATAGAGAGGATTGTTGGAGTGTTGAAAGAGATGTGAGTAGGTAAAACACTATTCACCAATCTTTTTAGGGAGGATTTGTGTTCTCCTTGTTGGGATGCTCTAAACTAGTATCACTCTGTTAGTCAATTTACCCCTTACCGTCCAAACCCGTCAAATAGATAACGGATTTCGCTAACGGAGTTGTTTTTTTCATTAAATGCTAAATTGGGGTTTCTCTCTCTCTCTCTCTCTCTCTCTCTCTCTCTCTCTCTCTCCCACACACACACACAGAGCTCCATTTGCTTCTCAGCAAATCTGCCCTTCTCTCTCTGCAATAGTGGTGTTGGGTGTCGATAATGGTGGGGGTGTCGCCGCCGGCCCTCTGCCCAAACACCGCAACTTCCACAAACCCATGTCCCACTGCCACCATCGAGTCAATCTACAGCTCCTGTGGTACACCGCATCACAAACAAGATAAATCACTCATGCCAATCTACTCCACTCAAGAGTTGTTTTGAACAGAATCCTCCTTTTTCTTTTCCTTCAGTTTTTGTTTGCTCTGTTTGGAGGCGAGCCCTATTTGAGGAAACAGAGCAATAAAAAGTTCTCGGGGTAAAAATCAGGTTAATTACTCTCCACTGTAACATGAAAAAAGGGGAAGGAATAATTTACTCTTTCTTTTTTTTTTATAATTATAATTTACTCTTTCTCATGTGTTATTTTTCTACTTCGGTCTTATTTGATAACACAGATTCAATACTTAAAACTGGATGAATTAATTAACAAGTGATTAAGTAAATTTGATAACTACATTTTACATTACGTAAAGAATAAGTCAACCAAGCTAATTGCTATACACATAAACTTCCTCTAAAACACTTTTTATGGACCAAATGCAATGACGAATAGATTTCCATCGAACTACCCATTCCAAATCCAAATTATGGCTCCGCCACTACCTGAGAAGCCGCCCAAGAGGAGTTGAGCAATACCTACCGATGGAAGGAGGAGAGCTCTGAAAGCCATAAAAACATGTTGTCTCCATCCGAATTTATTAGTCCATTTTGGGAGTTCGTACCACTTTTCAAATGATTATATTTTGTAATTCATAATGTTTTATGTAATTTTAAAAACATTATATTATAGAACTAATCGAAATCTATCAAACAAGATCCACATTAGATATAAAATTTATTGTCAATATGAAGATATCACTAGTTTTTTATCCGATTATAATAGAACAAGGGCCAAACAAATCCGGACGGAGGGAGTAATCTAAATCAATCAATAATTTAAAATAATTCTTCAAATTTCCGTATAGAATATCACATTAATCTGATATCTTTAAATATTTGATCTAATAAGTATTTGATCTAATGTTACTGCATGCGAAAAGATACTATATACACAACCATCCAACAACAACATCTCATATGTACGTCAGTACGTGGGACTCATACACAATTATAAGGTGGGCTCCAATAATCAAGTGTTGGTTGTGTATCTAGTATTTTTGTTGTGGTAATTCAAGATCTTACCCTGATTGCGCTGACGACATTGCAATTTTCCATTGATCCCATAGCTCGAAATATCTTTCCAATTGATTTTAAAATAAAGTGAAATCCACTATTGGCCCAAACCGCTTATTGGAAAACACTCCGGATAAAGGGTATCTTTGTAATTTAGAAACCAACCCTACCAGCCAGCAGACAGCAACGCTTTGAAATTCTTCCCGTGCAGCTGACGCAGAGTCTGCCAAAACAAAGTTCGCGATTTCGTTTCCGCAAGACCATTGCGAAAATGGCGGCACCAAACGATCTTCAACAAGTCTTAAAACCCTTTTACCAAAGAGCTTCGGAAGCAGAGGTTAGACAAATCACCAACTCTGTCCGTTCATTTTCTACCGATACGTATATGCAATATATGTATTTCGATATTATAAACCTGGGTCTTCGTTTGATCCGGGGTTTAGGGCTTGGCTTTTGAGGGTTTTTGATGAATTGGGTTTTGATTTATATGAATTGGTCGATGGTTGATAATAAACTTGGGAACTGAGAGTCAGGTTAAAAATGAAAAAGATTAATTAAATTTCCGTAAAATCTAATCTACTGAAAGAAAGATTACAATTTACAACTGTGGTAAATTTCAAGAATTAGAAACCATAGAAAAGAGGAAGACAGTTAAAGTCCTCCTCTGCTTTATACATTAATCCCTCAGCCCGTAAAACGGTGGCACCATCAGTCTGAGATGATACTGCACTCTAATTCACTGTGCCCCTACTTATTTGATAAAAAAAAAAGCAATGACATGCTATGAGGTGGCTATGATTTTCTCAGGATAAGTAAGGAACCTAAAGGTTTTTGAAGCATGATGCATGGGCAGGTTTGTAGAGTTTTGAAGTTGAAATTGGTGACTAGTGAGGAGTGTGAGAGGCTGGAAAGAGGAAAGCTACTAGTTCAAACATCTAAGTGTAGCGCAAATGATGGATGTATGGTTAGTTGGTACTCTAGATAGGCTGGGCTTGTCTACTCATGAGGTTGGCTACCTTTAGGGCTGCAAACGAACCGAATCATGCTGAGCTTTAGCATGTTCAAGTTCGTTCATTAAGTTTTTAAGAGAACTCCAGCCGAGCTCCAGCTCAATGAAAATTTGACGAACCGAACTTGTCTTGGTTTAAGTCGAATTCGAACATGTTCACAAGCATACGAGCCTTAACGAGTCAAAAATATTAGATACTAATGCTCTCGTACATGTCTAGAACTTCAAATAAATTTTTTTTGTACATATATAAAATTAATAAAACATATTAAAATTAAAGTTCATGTTATTTTTAAAGTTTATACATGTTCAAGTTATAAAAATTTTATAATCTGTACGTGCAAAAATTTATTCATATTCAAGGTCATATGTGAGATTTTTATGAGATATACATATAGAGTCCAGTTTCGCGAGCCTAATCGAGCAGAATACTATCTGGTTCAAGTTTGGTTGATTTATTAAACGAGCCTATAGGCCCTAAAATTGTGGCTTAGGTTCAGTTCGTTTAGTACCCGATTCGAACTCGAACGAGTATTTACCGAGTCGAGCCTCAAACAGTTCATGACCGGCTCGGGTCATTTACAGGCCTAGCTACTTGAGCTTACAAACAAATTGAACTTTGGCTTGACATTTGTCCCAACATTGCATCACCTCTCTTCATTGAACTTGGACCTAAAAATTTGAAGGCCTATGGGCTTTAGTCTAGATCAGCCTCATGATAGTCGTATGACAGATGGACTCTCCAGTACCTCTTTGTTATACATGCTAGATCAATAAGCCATATCTATATCACAATACAGAGCGGTTTTTGTCATAGTCATCCTATTACATTTTATCCCTCTCTGCCAACTCTCTCTCTCTCTCTCTCTCTCTCTCTCTCTCTCTCTCTCTCTCTCTCTCTCTTTACCCTTTTCCTCCACCAGCCCACCACACCCAAAATTTCAAACCACACACTCTCTCTCTCTCTCTCTCTCTCTCTCTCTCTCTAAATTCAAAACACATTCTCTCTCACTATCTCCCCTCCTTCCCCCTCTCTGAAATTCGAAGGACTGTAAAGAAGGGGCACGGGCACTGGTACGGGCACCGTTGATTGCTCAAGTTGTGCCTTCAGGCATGGGCACGGGCATGCACTAGTCCTTAATAGGTGAGATCATTTCAGTTAATAATGTAAGGGTGGTTTTGGATTTGGTTGTATATTATGTTGAATTTGAACATTTATTTGTTTGTAAATGTGTTTGGTTTCTGTGAATTACATTTTTCCCTACTACACAAACTTGAGATTTGGCTCTACTTAAATGGGGTTACTTTTTTGGAACTAGGAATCTTCCATGGCACTGCTATAATTTTATTTCCAAAAAGCTTAAATTTTTTTTTTTTTTTAAGGTTCTGGATATGTTTGAATCTACTACAGTGTCCAAAAAGAAAATATTGATTCTCTGAGTCATTACGTGAATGGGGTCCTGGGATTTGTCCTGGGGAAATCTGAGGGGATGTGAAGAGCATATTTTGCATTTTCATTGTCAGCTATGTTTCAATCTGCGTTGATAGGCACTCAAAGGAACTAGCAAGGAGCCATATGGTGTTTGTCTTGGTGCTACTTGCAAATTTTCTATCCTTGGAAAAACTAACTAATCAAGTCATGGTTCTTCTTGTTTTAGGATATCGTTGGCTATTTTACCCTCTAAATAAGAGGTTCATTTGTATTTTTCATTCAATTGTCGTCTTTGGCATTTCTCTGGATTCTAGAAATGACGTTTCTTCAAAATTGAAATTAATAAAGCCTCTACGGGTTTGCCCATGGTCGAGAATATGCTCAAGGCCTTCAATTAGCACAAAATTTGGTGAACTATATGAGATGCTTCTCTTTTCTGCAATGAATAAGTTGGCAAATGAATAGTGCTTCCATAATTACTTGGGAAGGACATGAAACACTGTATCACATACTATATTTATCCCCTTCTTGTAGTTGAGATTTGAGTCTTGTCCTGACAAAACCTCTTTTTTGTGACTCTGTTTTTCATAAAATAAGTACATGTTCTGTTTTAGCGTCTTCCTGGAGTATGCCATTGAATCCCTGTATACTTACTAGTTGACTCATCATGATTGTGGCATGGTTGCGCTTTAGTAGCCAAGGAAGTGGGGTATCAAAGGTTTAGCCTTTTTTTTTTTTTTTGGAAGAGCAAACAGGATTTTATTTATCTTTTTGAACAAATTACAAAGATTAAAAGACCCTTAGCACGAGGCGAGGCATCACAACGGAGCAAGAGCAAACCAACAAAGGCACCCCTGCACACTGGCGATCAAATGACATTAGGATCCGAAAAGGAAATAACAACAACCCGAGATTGGCAGAATGAGGGAAAATTGCTTGAAGGTTAGCCTTTTGTAGTCAGAATGAGGGAAAATGGCTTCTAAGTTCTAACCATCTCGAGTCTCATCTTATATTCGTGAATGTCAATAGCTTCAACAAAATGTACTCTTGGAGTCATTTGTTCTTTTTGGTATGGTGATACATATAATTTCATAACTTCTTGGACATATCTTCATTTTTTTTTTCTCTTTTTTGAGGTGCTTTCATTTTTCTCTGATTATGAAAACCTTGGACCGCTTGTGTCTCTCTTTTCACTTATCAGCATAGTTTTACTAATGAGTACATTTTTCAACTGAAGGACCGCTTGGCAAGACTTGAAGCTGCTCTTGCTTCTAAGCAAGGTAGGTTTTGGAGCAGTTTAACCAAACAGTTATTCGTTCCAGGCTTCCAGCATTATGTATTATTCTAGCTTCTTGTAATTTTCTTAATTCAACCTCTCTTTTTTCCATTTTTCCTTGTCGGCCATTGGGGGATGTGGGAACTTAGATGCTGGAAACGAGGAACTATTGAAGATGGTTAGTGAACTACAGTCCAAGCTAGAAGCTGTAAAAGTTGAGCATGTTTCTGAAAAGCAAAAGGTGTGCTCATTGATTTCTTCCTAATCAATTTTGAAGTGGTAAGCATTAACTTTTGTAGCTGGTGACTGGCAGGCTTCAGAAGAGGTTAAGAAGCTTCGCGTGGAAAATGAAAAACTCCAATATCGGATAACCCATCTCGTTCGGGCATTAAAGGAGGCTGATAGCAAGTCGGCTTCCTAGTGAGGTACAATGATTGCTTTGGGAATTCCTTTTGCATGTTTGGCCAAGTTAGATCTCACATTGATGGACATAGCAATCCAAGATTCCAAATTGCTAAATATTGGTTACTTCACATCAATGAAGCACCGACACGCCTAGAGGTCGTCGTATCAGCATATTGGACGCGGGGACATGGGGGGACACGTACCTGGCGTGTCCCTTGAATTAAATTAATTTTTTTGAGGGGGACACATGAGGAACGCGGTATGGACACGGCAGGGGTAGATGTGTATGTTCCATAATTTTTTCGGGGGTAAACATGTTATTACTCAAGTGTTTAGGTATTTGTGTAATTAGATCTATATAAACATCCTAAATGATCAATAAAACACACATCAATCAAAACAATCTCTACCTCTCAATTGAAGAAGGAAACCATATAAATCTAGATCGACATCAATTGAACTCCACCATCCTTGAAGCAGTCTCTCTCACGATCTCTCTCTCGATTAGTTTCTCTCACTCTCTTGCTCTATATCTCTCTCTTTCTTTTGCTGTATATATGTACTGGTATATGTTCAATGTTGATATATAGGTCACTGTATGTATGAGTGTATATCTTAAAGTACTGGTATAACAGCAATACATAGCAGTGTATATATCTTACATAAAATAAGTATATATAACTCTCTATATAAACTATTATTGCATACATATATCATATATAGTATATTTATATATATAGTTATTTATTTATTTTTGCCGTGCCTGTGTCCCTATTTTTTTAGAATTCCCGTGTCCGTTTCCGTGCTACATATCTTCACATTAAGGATATTTGCCTACCTTGCAGAATTACTTAGTTTGGCTAGTTCAATTTGATGATCACAAGGATTTTGATACCATTTTAGAAGTTTGTCTTGTGCTTATGTTACGTGAGCTCTTTCAAAATGGGTGAAGTATCCCTTGTCAGACACTCAACACAGTAAGGTTATGGGCTACATGTCGAACATTTTGGTCTATGGTACCTCGTTAGCATAATTTATCTAACAAAACAAAGAGAAGTACAATATTAAGAGCTTTGAAGGTCTTTCAGTGTCCCTTGCCCTTGACCTGTGAGTTTATGAATTTGAAATCTGGAAAACATGTCGGTACTCGACGCCCATGCGCGAGTCCTTGTAGCATTGTGACTTCTGCTACTAAAATTATTTGTAGACTATCTAAGTAGAGTCATAATTAATTATTGACCTAGGTTTCCTTGGTTCAACTTTTGTATGGAATCTGTATGTAATAAGGTGGCTTATTGTTGTGATATTGTCTTAACACTTGAAAACAGAAGAACTCCTAGCACGCCGTAATATAGTTCATAGAATCGTAAATTGAAAAATACCACCTTCCTCGTCAATCTGGCTAGGTATCGAAATTTATTTGCTTGCATTTTGATATTTATGTATTCCTGTGAAGCACGGGTACTTCTAAAACCCCAAAGTACCCGTACCGGGTACCGGTACTTCATGGGTACTTCAAAATACATACCGGGTACTCCAAAAACGTACCGGGTACTTTTGAGTTTATGGGTACTTCGTTGGGTACTTTTGGGCCTATTCATAAAGTTTTCAAAACTTTAGGGATTTTGAATGGGAAAAAAAAAAAAAAAATCAAACTGCTAGGCTTAATATGCAAGAACTCAATGCGATGAAGTCATAAACTCGAGACCACGATTTAGAGTTTGATTTTGGAAAAATAAGAGCAGAGTTGACTAATCTTTTCTATCGATCTTCCTCCAGCGACGACGACTCTTTCTCTCTCTCTCTCTCGTTATTTTTGCTCCCCCTTCTCTTTAGTTATTATGTCAAAATCTATTCTTTTTTTGATTTTTTAGATAGGCCTTGAAATATCTTTGGCTCACCATCTTGAAACCGATGATAGTTGCATGCAAAAAAATTAGGTTATTGCATTTTATTTCATAGAAAGATGAATCCATCAAGTGGTATGGGTTCAACTTCAAGTGCTATTAGTTTTTGTTATCTTGGTTCTATCTATAAAAATATGTTATACTTGTTATATCTAATGAATCATACCAAAATTGTCAAAAGATATACATGAAAAAATTGACGTACCCCCGCCATACCTGTACCCTACTTTTTTGGGTTGTTGCCGTATCCCGTACCAGTACCCGTACCCGTATCCCGTACCCGTATCCCGTATCCCGTACCAGTACCCCGTGCTTCCTAGCTGTATTCTGATGCGTATCTGTTCTTCAAATCCGTGTATCTGGTCTCATTTAGTCAAAATCATCTTCTTTTCAGGAAAAAAAAAAATTGCTTCTGAAGAGACGTGCAAGGGAGCGACATGAAGATTTACTATAATCTTCCATTGTTAGATTTTATGTAGAGAATTGACCACAGCATTATGTTTACTGCTTGTGAGTTGTGGTTGAGCAAAACCTCACTGATGGGCAAATATATGTTTAGATATGAACCAACTTTTCATTTATATAGTTGAAGTACATGCAACTTTTCATCTTAATGTCGTGTTAACACATTGACCATGTTTTGGTTTTTTTTTTTTTTTTTTTTTTTTTTTTACCTTAGCTTGGAGAATTAGTGATCGTAACCCACTCTGGAATACTTTATAAACGTCAAACTTGGTTTGAAAACTAATCTGCTTCAAACGTATGTTTAAGGTTGACTTGTATGCGGAGTGAGTCAAGTTCAAACTTTAATCAAGCCTACCGGGATCCAATCTCGAGTAGCTTGTTCTTATACAATGTAAGTTGAACGAGCCGAGTATTTTTGTTTGTTCACGGAGTGTTTGATTGGCTTCAAGAATGGTCAAAATTTGTTTGGTTCTGTGACAAATCGACAAATGAGCTTTAACCAGCCGAACGTGAGCTCGTTCTGAGAAACTTGAATTGTTTGTCAGTGCATCATGAGTGGGCCACAAAGTATGGAAGTTGAATGTCATTCAAAATTGGCAACTCAAAAAAGAGAAGGGAAAAAAAAAAAAGTCCAAGTCGAAGCTAAACTATGTATCTGTATTTGTTTGACTATGTATCTGAATTAATTTGACTTGCTTTGAAGAGAAAATTTTGGGTACCCGCGTTTGACTTTGCTTTGAAGAGAAAATTTTGGGTGCCGAGCGCGTAGGGGTACACGTGGTGCCGAACATCAATCTCAGCTATCCCAAAGGTTGAAAAAGTCGATAGGAGGATCGGGAGAAAAACTTGGGTGCTAGTTGAGTACCATGTAGCGGTACGCAGCGCGCATCTCGATCCTCTGAAAGTGTTTCTGACGGTGAGAATTTTCAAGAGAAAAAGTAGAGAGAGAGAGTGAGAGAGGAGAGGAGAAATTTGGACATCCAAAACACTTTTGGACAGTCAATATATGCTCTCAGGCACTGCATGAGTCGTACCCTGTTTGCTCCAAGTTTTTCTCGAGGATCGGGACCTTGGACTGTCCTTGTTAAGGTTTAAAAAGTGTATTGAAATATGTGAAAAGCATAAAAAAAAAAAAGTGGATAAAAGTGTATTGAAAAGTGTAAAAAAATGTATTTGAGGGTATTTTTTTTTATCATTTCATGTACTTAACGAAAGCCTCCTGGACTTCCGTTAACAAAACTGTTCCCTGAAAAGAAGGGTTAGACCCCTGAATTCTGAAAGGCACAACGGCTGACATAAGCCAATCCGTTAATTTCCCCAACAGTTGACTAACAGAGGGGGTTTTGTGCAATAAAAAACCTATTTTCGTTGGATGTCATTTCCAGTACCTCGAAGCTAGTAATGTCTCACACCCTCGCTATCAAACTTTGGGGGGTGGCAGCGAAATTTACCCAAAATTAAAGCCCCTCTAAAAGCACAATGCATCGCTGCAAGGCTTCGACTAGGGGAATTACGGTGCACCGGAGGTAGTGAATAATTAGGGAATCTACTTGGTGGCCCCGCATAACTGCGGGCCAGCAAATGGTGCCAGGTGTCAATTTGGTTGGTCCTTTTCTACCTTTCTTTTTTCTTTCCCTGGAGCTCACTGACTTTTGAACCTGTCCTTGAGTTTCTCAGATCCTGGCTCCCTCCTCCGAATAAAAATATACTCCTACTACTTTAAAAATCCATATACAACACACTCAATAAATTTTGAGTTAAAATACTATTCTCTCCGTCTTATATTGTTTGTCCCTTTTGGGTGCATTTTACACACAAAATGTAGAGTGTTTATGATAATTATTTTTTTTTTTTAAATTACACCAATTTTTCCTTTTCATTGAGATCTTTAAATTGGTGTAAAAATTTTTGAAAAAAAATTGAATGCTAATACATTAGATTTTGCGTGCAAAATATACGGAAATCCAAAAAGGGCAAGCAATTTGGGATGGAGGGTTTAATTTTTTTCCTTTTAAATATTACAAAATATGACCCCTATAGTGTGGAGAGAGGGAGTGGATGAAAATAAATAATTAAATTAGGGATAGATGGTGGAAAGTACCTCAATAAGAGCATCCTCAGGACCTTATCAGGGGAGGCAGATCTCCCTAATAGTTATTTTATTGAGTGAAAGGCAAAAAACACCCCAAATCAGCCTCAACAAGTATTTGGATAATTTGCAAAAGTTGTAGCTTTGCTACAATGCCTCAACATTTCTAGCAAGACACTATTCACAGGTTAACTAATATTTTATTATTAATTTTTGGCAAGACACTATTCTGAAAAGAGAGATGAGGTAGAGAAAAAATAGATTATTTGTAATTATTTTTAAAAAGTAGAAAAGTAAAATTAAAATAGAGAGTTTGATTTTGTAAGTTTTTTTAAAAGTAGCTAGCTAAAGTATAAAATGTATTTTGGGGGTTAAATTTGATCCAAATTCTGTTGAGGCTGATAAGGATGCCCTATGAGGGTGGATTTGTTGAGTTACGATTCACATATGGACTTTGGGGGTGTTCTGCCAAGCGTGTTTTTAGAATAAATTGATTTTTCATAGTTTTTTAATATGATGTATTGTGAGAGAAGACCTGTCTTGATTTTTGAAAAAAACTATTTTTTGTTAGTGGAAGTGTGGAACACCCCCTTTAGTCCTTTACCTAGCTATTTATTGAGCCTGTTGTAGGCTATATTTGTTGTTTTGGCTAGGTAATTACCTAAGAGAGGCTTTTACTAAGCCCTATTTACTCATTGGATCACCGAACATTGGGAATTAGGGGATGATTCAGTGCTCAAAATGCACTACACCGTGTAGTGCATCATTTGACTGTCCATTTCGATAATAAACATGTCAGATACAATCCGAGCAATAAATTTAATCCGACAGTATTTTTTTTTTTATTAAATCCGAGCCGTGCATTGTCGAAATGCATGGCCAGATATAAGTCCACTGGTCCGAACATTGGTGGTGTCAACCACTAATAAAAGCCATGTTCAACTCTTGGGGTTAGTGATGAAAAGGAATTAAAAAAAATTAAAATTTCAATGCCATTGTTAGGTTTCTAGAAACTTTTCTCTTCAATTTTTTCTTAACTTTCCCTCTAATTTTCCTCTTCATTAAAGCCCTTCATTTCTTCTTCCACCCCAAGTTTCAAACATAAAGTAAAATGCGCGAAAAGAAGGCGGCCGTGCTTAAGGAAAACAATTGTAACAGACAGAAGTAACCAGCAATCTTAGCAATAAGGCTTAGAGTTGGCTGAAATTTTAAAAATTGAAGTACTAAAATACAATGGAGATTAGAATATTTTTCCTCGTCTGCAATTAGGGGTTTGCACGGGTCGGGCCGGGTAAGTGAGGTTATACATGATCAATCTCTAATTTTTGTTTGATGGATGGCATGAATCATATTGCTCTTGAATCAGAAAAATGCCATTCACCAACTGTCTTTCTCTAAGGAACGAAGCCAATTAAGGAGACAAAGATTAAAGGAGTCAGTATCAATCGATTTGTGTATGAAAAAGCCTAACAACTGAAGACAATTAAGACATTTCGTAGAACAGTTTGCAATGATGTCAAAAAGCACTAGGGGGGAAAGTGAAATCAACATATTTTACATCGTAATCGACGTATCCAACACGGGATTTTAGCGTCAGATCAAAACTCTCTCTCTCTCCGTCTAGATTTATTTGTCCCTCGTTCTATTACAACCTGTGGGCACCCGTGACCTCCGCGAGAAACCTTGAAAGCACTAGAACACGCGTTCGTTAGAGTCGCCACTTGATTTTAAGGTTAACTAAGTAACCGAATTCAACGTACAAAATTCGAGACAACCGGTCTGTCGTAATCAGAGTGATCTTGATTCGGGAGCTAAGTTACAGGATGAGAAGGTTTTATCTGAAAAATGCACCCGTCCCGCCTAATCAAAAGGATTAGTTTCTACTCATAATTATGATATTTTAAAAGAGATTTTAAAGTGATTTAGACAATTACGGGAAAGGGAACAAGGAAAAAATAAATAAAATTAATGATGCTTGAGGCTAGATTTAGAGAAATGAAACACTACCAAAAATTAATAAAAGGGTGAAGACTGAACTTCTTTTGATCAACGTCCGGATGCTCCCCTCAAAATCACGAATTCGGTGAGTATAACTTTGTTCGTCGCGAAAAGCACGCTATTTAACTAATGCTTCGAAAAACTTAGATTAAAGGCTAGGTTTTGGGTAGTTTTTGAAAATAGGTTAAAGACTAATGTTTTTGTGGTTTTTGTGGTTGGTTTTCAAAGGGGAATTTTGGATTTGGGAAAGGGTTTTGCAAGAGCAAGACAATAGAAAACAAGAGTTTTTCTAGCAAGGATTTCTCGGGAATTCTTTGTTGTGTGTTCAAACTTTAAGCTTAGGCATCATTTTATAGGCACCGTGGAAGCTTCCACCTTCAATTTTTCACCAGAAATCGGTTGAGAGGTGAGTGAATGGAGCATGGGCAGCCATATTGGTGTTGCACAATCTGTCTGGAATCTGAGAAATTTGACTTTGCGTCCGCAAGGTTGGACCTTGTGTTCACAATGTGTCAGTATTGCGTCCGCAAGTGTTAACCTTGGGTCCTCAAGGTCAAACGGCGCAGTGTGGAGACCCATACTCCTGCGTTCGTGTGTCGGTGGTTGCGTTCGTAGGATGATGTTTTGGTCCAGAAATGGGCTTTTGTTGGGCTAAGAATTGGTTTTTCTTGGTTGGGCTAAATAAATGGGTTATGGGTGAGTTTGTGCCAAAAATGTAGTGCTTAAAAACCTTGTACCATGTGCAAGGTATAAGCCTTTTGTGCACTACAGTTTTAGCACAAACAAAAATGGTTTTGGCATTATCATTTCCCTTTAAAAAATGGCATAAACTCCCAAAATGAACTAACAAATATGGACGAAGGGAGTACATGTTTTGAAACTTTAGGGAAATCAATGTATTTTACTTTTTGTATGATTATTTTTATTAATTGGTTCAATGATGGTAAAAATAGTTTTTTTTTTTTTTTCCTTTTATCCCCTAAATTATTCATATTTTTGCTACTCCATCCCTATATGTAGACACCCCAATTTTGATGACTTGTGCATCCCCGATGATGAAAAAAGGAGAACGCGTGAAATGTACCTTGGAACGGATACTTGAGTTGAATGGATCAAGAGAACCAAAAAACCCCAAACCCACCTGAAACCGTACGGCCCAAAACCCAGAACCGTACGGCTTGAAATTCCAGTTGCACCGTGCGGTGTCACTATGTGCACCGTACGGTATATCCTTGATGTCGTGCGGCGTTCCTTGTCCCATCAACAGGATTCCCGGTTTCGCCCAGCAGCTCAGAAACGATGATGATATTCGCAATCATGACATTCGCTGGCGTACGGGAATCGTCGAAATGATGAGCTTGCTCAAAATCTCCTCTATATAAGACGTGAGAAATGAGGGCCGGAGATCGATCGGTCAATTTCCCAGAAAAATTTCCCTCAGAAAGCAAACTTGCGTCCCTTGTTACTTCACCAAAATCATTTCCTGGGTAACCCTCTTTCGTCGAAAAGCCCTTCACCTTACTCATATTTACCTAGCCAAAATCCCTTAAACACCTTGTCTTGCAAATCCAGAAGGTTACGAAGTCCATTTCATCTCATTCAGTTCGTTTCGAGGTATAAAATCTTGGTTCACTTGATCGGCTAATATTCTGAGGGAGATTTCCGTAGGGCTTGAGGGGAGCTCCGTAGCTCTTCCTCGGGTCCAAAAGGAAATATTTCAATAAAGTTCAAGCCTCTCGAGTAAGTATCACGCGATGTCGTCTATTGTCGCGGGATACCATCCTAAAAAATGAGGTACATTCGTTCATTAAAACCATTTTCCAAACCTATTTTTATCAACAAATAACTTGATTTTTACACCAAGAGCAGAGTTGGTTTAACTGGACAAAAAGAAAACTTTTTTTTTTGAAAAATACATTGCACGGAGACACCGTACGGCATCCTTATGGTACCGTGCGGTGTACATTTGGACACTGTACGGTGTCACTGGAAAAATATTTTTGATACTCTGTTTTCTGAAATCCGATACTCTGTTTTCTTGAAAAACCAGTGAGTCAAAATTGCAGTTTACCACCTTTACTTCACGTTCTTGCACTTGAACCCCCTCTCAGTCAATTTTCTTACGCTTACGTATTTGACTGTATGTTATTTTGATTTATTGTTGCTACTCGTCTATTTTTAAGCTCATCATTTCATGATATACTGTCTATATGTTTTTTAAAGTTTTCAATAAAATGTTTTCAGAAAATCCCACAAAAATTTAGTAAAGACCGGAAAAATTCGGGCACGCGGGGTGCATTTTTCGTACAAAACCTTCCCCGCGGGTAACCTGGCTCCCGAACCCAAATCTCTACTTTTCGCAGATCAAACCCTTTTTCAGCGGCACCAAAGTCATTATTTTTCTAAACGGTTTCTCGGGTACCCAACATTCTCCAAGAATTAAACCCCGGGTGGCGACTCTAAATTTTTCTTCATTTCCCGGATCGCCCTTTTTCACAACCAAAGCCCCGTGGATAATTTCTTCTTTTTGCTCCGAGCGAAAACGAGCATCCACACTATATTAACTCAATTATCTTATTGCAAGCAATCGAGTCCAATCATTAACGGGATTTCACATTTTGGATGGAAAAAGTGATAGCCTTGCTGCATGCATATATCTGTGTGCACAGATCAATCTAGGGGCACACTTCGGGGTCTCACACAAACAATTTGAGCCGTTCATATTAATTTTTAAAATAGATTTTCGAATAGCCTTGAAAAAAATTAGCTCAATCAAATAACTCTAAGTGCTTAATCCAATCTTTCATTTTTTGATGTAACTCTAGAGTTCTTCAATGCCCTACATTGCATCTCTGGATCGTGTCCCATTCCCCACTCCCCATGTAATAGATTAGGAATGACGAATGACAAAAAAAAAAAAAACACTTGATAGAAAATTCGAATGTAAAATCAAGCATTTAGAGTTATCCAATTAAGTTGATTTTATGAGGTCACTCGAGAACATATTTTAAAATTAATGAAAAGATTGGATCTGTGCAGGATCTGTGTATGTAGATAGTTTTAAATAACAGATCCCGGCCATCCAAAAATATTTTGAACGGTCCGGATTTTAAATAACATCTTTCATCCGAACCATTAATTACTTAAATGGACGACTGCGATAGGGCATTACGAGTATCATGTCAGACGCCGCGTCGTACCGTACACGCACCCAAATTCTTCTCTCCTTCCACATATACATCCCCAACAGTTCTTCCAACAGCCTCCTCGCTCTCTCTCTCTCTCTCTCAAACACACAAACGAAACACCAGTATCACACAAGGACACAACTCCTCCCACTACCCAACAAGAAAACATCGGAAAAAAAGGAAAATGCTCCAACGACACATCTCTCCACTCCACCTTCTCCTTCTTCGATGAGATCTTCCCCCACAAATCCAACCAAACCCGCAAAAAACCCAAATCCAAAATGTCGTCGTCATCATCGCCCCTCTTCATCGCCTCCCTCATCATCTGCTGGTACTCATCCAACATCGGTGTACTCCTCCTCAACAAATTCCTCCTCTCCAATTACAACTTCCGCTTCCCAATCTTCCTCACAATGTGCCACATGTCGGCCTGCGCCGTCCTCAGCTACGTCTCCATCGTCTTCCTCAAGGTGTTCCCGCTCCAGCAGATCAAATCTCGGTCTCAGCTGCTCAGGATTGCTACCCTCAGCATTGTCTTTTGTGGGTCCGTTGTGGGTGGGAATATCTCCCTGAGGTACTTGCCTGTTAGCTTCAATCAGGCCGTGGGGGCCACTACGCCGTTTTTCACGGCGGTTTTTGCGTACATGATGACGTTTAAGAGGGAGGCTTGGGTTACTTACGCTGCTCTTGTGCCTGTTGTTACTGGAGTTGTGATTGCTAGTGGGGTATGTCTTATATCACAATTTATTTGAGACATTTTTTCTTTTTATCAAGATTTTGTTTTGGTTTAGTTTACTTAAATTTATCAATGCATATTCATATGGGTGCTGCTCGAATTTGATTGTTTCAATGTTTAGAAATTATTGTTCCTTAGTGGGTATTGTTTGATGCTGATCTATACGTTTTCTGGTATTTGATTTGCGCGTTAATTTGTGGAGGTTATTTATTGTCAACGTATCACATATTTGGGGTAATGTTTATCACAATTTCTTTGAGATCATTTATTGCACTTTGGTTTAGTTGACTTTGGGAAATTTATGGTTGCATATTCATATGGATGCTCGAATTTGATATGTTTACAAATTGTGATTTCGTAGTGGGTATTGTTTGATGAGTTGGTTTGATGCTGATATATAGTAAATTTTATGTTCTTCGTTTTACCACTTTATTTTATTGGAGTTCTTTTAGTCAACACATCACATGGATGTCATAGTTGACCTCCAGATCTGAAGTTTTGCTAAATTCGTTGATTTTTGGACTCAGAAACTGCAGCGTATAATATGCAGTTGTAATTGATTCAAAGGGGTAATCCTGTCATTGACCCAACTATTTGTGCAAACGGGTTTGATAATAGATCAGAGATTCAGTGCAGAACTACTGATATCTTTCAGTTCCCGTAATGTTGATCGTCATGGCAAACTTCTTCTTTTTCTTGTGACGAGTTTTGGATGAGCGAGGGGAAGTGTAGATAGTGGAAAGAACAGGAAATGTGGATGATGAAGTCAAGTACGAATGTTCTTCTAGAACTCTTTTTTCCATTTCCATTGTACATTTTCTGAGTGATAGAGCTACTATATTAGCTACTAGTTTACTTCTCACAAAGTGGTGGTACCTAAATTTATCAAGTCGCTGATTTTTCTTGTAGTCCGCATGTATAAAATACTTGGTTGTAATACCATGTTAGTTGCTACTACAGTTGATAACGTCAATAAAAAATCTAGATCAATGCTTGCAGGATTGGTATAACGAGTAATAACTTCGAGTCACAATGATGAGTTTTGGACTCTTGGTCCTTTCTAATCACCTTCTATCATAACTTATACATATTTCAAGTTTTTTTTTTTCTTCCTTTTTTTTTGAGATTTCTCTTTGAAATGCTGTTCATGTAGAGCTTTCATTAATATGGTCAGGTCGTTTCCCATGCAAAAGAAAAGAGTTTGAGAATGTGGGGATTTCACTAGGTTTAACCTGAATCGTACGACGTTCAAATGAAGTGTAAGTCGTAAGACTTGTAAAGAGTGGCAGTTATTTGTTGCCACTTCTTAATCACTGAACTTGAGCTTCACTGGGGAATCTCTCTTTTTTTCTTTTTTTTTTCTTTTTTCCAGATTCGTATCCACCAAGATTCAAAGCACTTTCGATTTTTTTTTTTCCAGATTCGTATCCACCAAGATTCAAAGCACTTTCGATCCCTAAATTTTTCAATCAAAGAGTTAACCAAGACAAACAGTGCACATAAAAGGTGGGTATTAACTGTACGTGTATATGGAAGATAACTTGCTTTTTATGCAAGCCTCTTCCCTCTTCCATCTCTACAAATAATCGTGAGCTTTCTGTTACTATCCGCATTCTGAGTATGACCTCACTACATGTTGAATACTTTTACATGTTAACAGGTCTGAGCTTCCGAGTTCATATTCTTTGTTGCTGCTATATGGTTATTATTAGGAACATTTTGTCTGTAGACTAGTGTCTAAATGGGCTTTGTATTTTCGTTTGACTTGTTGAGTAGATCTACCAGTTTTTGGCTTTTCTGAAGAAAACTTGTTTGTGGCATCGATGGAGTTAAAACTGAGATTTTCTGATTACTGGCAGGGCGAGCCAAGTTTTCACTTGTATGGATTCATTATGTGCATAAGTGCAACTGCTGCAAGGGCCTTCAAGTCCGTTCTTCAGGGTATCCTACTTTCTTCTGAAGGGTAAACGCTTTTCTTCTTTCATTTATTAACCAACCATATGAGCCAGCCTCTTTTTAGTACATGCCTTCAATTGTATTTTTCTACTTTTCTCCAGTTTTTCTGATACTAATTGTTCTACCTGCGAAAGGCTTCTGTTCCTTGTAAAATCTGTTGAGATGTAATGCTATGTAGTCCTAATTGTCCGAGACGTATCCTAGCTATCCAAAACGTATCCGAATACCAAAAAGATAAATTTAAATTTTGGATACTTTAAAAAAACGTAAAGGATATGTATCTGGAGAGTATCGGTATCTGATACGGATACGATACGTGATACTGAGGCCAAAATAGAGTATCCGTGCTTCATAGTCAAGAGTGGATAAGTTACTAGCTAGGTTCCTTTCTGTGTCTCTAGTTTTGGCTGCAATAATTAGAACTCTTACTCTTTTCATCCCTTTACATTCTTATGCTGTGGATACAAGCTATTTTGCTAGTTCTTCTGCATCCTTAAGTTTATCCGTACACCATATATTAAGGTTTTTTTTTTTTTAAATTTTTTTTAAAATTTTTTTTTTTAATTTTTACTTTTGGTCTGTCAATTTGTACAGCTGATTTGGTGGAATTATCTTGGATAATAAAGGCTGCATATAATTGATAATGTAATCTCATGAAGATAGGTTTGGGTCATGTGGAGGATTTCTAATGGTCAGACTGCCCAAACCTAGGAAAGTTCAATTCCTGAAGAGATTTGCTCATTTTATATGGACACAGTTGTGCAGCTTTTTTTCCTCTTACCTAGGGCATTTGCTTCGTCCTTTCGATCTTATAGCCTTTCCTCCCACTTCTAGAGCAGGCCTTTTTCGTCTCGTCATTTCATCATGAAAACTTTCATATGATCTGGTTGGGTGGGTTTCCTTCAGTTCAGATACTGTTTCATGTTAAGAAAATGTTTAGTTCTTTGATTTCTTTCGGTGAACTAAGGAGTTTATCTTCTTATTTTGATATCTCGTGCTGAGTAACAACTTATGCCCAGTTGACTTTCCATCAATGGAGGTTTGGGAGATAGATTGGTACTGACCTAACATTTGACATTATCTGCGGAAGTGGCCACCTCAGATTCCAACCCCTGACCTCAAGGTTAATATAGAAAGAGCGAAGGATGAGAAAGTTTGGTATTTTACAGATTGAATCATTGAATGATTGTTATAGAGACCTTATGTTTCTCTTCTCGCTTTTCCGCCGTTCCTGTTAACCCAGATGTTGCATCTTGTATTTGGGAACTGGGAAGTATCCAGTTTCCATTTGGTTACAATGCTAATTTTCTGTTACTTTTCCAGGGAGAAGTTGAACTCCATGAATTTATTGCTGTATATGTCCCCAATTGCTGTTCTGGTTTTATTGCCTGCTACACTTATAATGGAGCCAGATGTTTTGGAGGTCACTGTATCACTTGGAATGAAACATAGGTTCATGTGGCTACTTCTTGGCATTAATTCGGTGGCAGCATATTTGGCCAACTTGTCCAACTTCTTGGTGACTAAGCACACAAGTGCGCTTACACTCCAGGTTTGATATCTCTCTCTCTCTCTCTCTCTCTCTCTCTCTCTCTCTCTCTCTCTCTCTCTCTCTCTCTCTCTCTCTCTCTCTCTCTCTCTCTCCGCGGTAATCAATTCACAAACTACATGCTAAAATTGCTTGCTTCACCGAATATTATGTCATTGGAGAAGACAGATTTCGTATTTGTTGAAAATAGTACCAAGCTTTAACAATTCATCTCAAGATTTTCGTCACTCAATGTCCATAGTGTAGACCACCAGGTTGGTGGCCCAGTGGTGGAGGCATTCGCTTTCCGCAGCTTTGTCCCAGGTTCGACTCCTGAAAGAGTTAAAGCAACGTTCCTGGGCTCTGCTGGGGGGTGTAATGCACTCCACTGGTGCCCTGGTGGTGGGTCCCTTCCTATGGGTTGGGTTAAATCTGGCCGTCAACCGATGACCCCGGGGTCAGGGCCTCAGGGTGCAATGAAGTCTCCACAAGAGCACCCTTTTTTTGCAGTTCAAAAAAAAAAAAAAATGTCCATAGTGTAGGGGTCGTACCGGCTTGTTCTCCAAAATTTTAGGTACAATCCATTTTGCTTGAATGGACCCATTGCCGAAAGAAACCTGACCCTTTGATGTGCGGTAGAGAGTCACATTGTAGAATTTTTCTGAGAGAAAATGATGATACGATGCTAATTGCTAACGATAATAGTTTAGTGAATGATTTAGTGGAAGTCGTTCAACATTCTCTTGTACTTCCATGGTCGATGTTGGACTGGTATATAAGGCTTACTTTTTGAACTTACCGAGCCAAGTAGGCACATATTTGATCCTTTTTTTTTTTCTTTTCATTTTCTTTTAATTTTCCAGATTAGTCAGACAAACAAATACAATTTTGTCCAACTGTAGCCGAGCACTAATTGCATGAATGATCAATTGAGTTGAAACCCATTGTTTCGTATGATGGTGTTGGAATACACCTAAGCCACCGGTTGACTTAATCAATTGCGAAACATTTAGGTAAACCGTAAGAAGCTATTTGTTTTGAGAAACTCTTCGACAATGAACATGTCATAAATGTTGTGGCCAATGTCAAGTCTTTATAAATGGTGTACCCAGTGCATGATGGTCACGCATATGCTGGGTTTGTGGAAAGGTTGGTTAAGTCTTTATGACATAGAAAAATTGAACCAAAAAAAAAAAACCCCCATCAGTGGGAGTTCTAATATTCATAGGACCACTCCCCCATATGAACAGAAATTCTGCACACAACTTCTCTGTGTTAGAATCTTCCAAGTAGGTTGTTCTCTTGTTACTCTTACTATCTGTCTTAACCCTTCTGAATTTATTTTGTTATCAGGTGTTAGGCAATGCAAAAGGCGCTGTGGCTGTAGTAATCTCAATACTATTGTTCAAAAATCCCGTCACTTTAATTGGTATAGGTGGCTACACAATGACTGTTATGGGCGTTGTCGCTTATGGAGAGGCCAAACGGAGATTAAAATGATGCTCTCACTCGCGCAAAAATTCTTTTCCTTTCTCATGGCCCGGATTTCTATTCCCCAGAAAGTTGGTATCCCATCTGTATCGTGTCCAATGAGAGAAAGGGCGATTAATTTCATGATGATTGTAATTTTTTATTTCAGCATACGAGCATGTATTACATGTACTGTTGGTGACCCATTCATTTGTAAAAGTATTACTACTATCATTCATCTGTGTTCTCCCATTTGACTATACATGCCCTTGTTGGGACTCTGTACTCAGCAAATGAACTGTTCTGTTTCCAAGTTAAAATTTCACCCCTTGCTTCTTACTACTAGGTACATGTCGAACTTTTGAAGCATTTTAACCACTGATAAAGGGTTGCTTTTTTCCTTTCTTCTTTCTGTCCTACATGTGTATTCATTGCTTTTGCAGCAATGTTTTAAGAACACACATCCACCACACATTTAGGGGAATCACTTGATTTTTAGCACTTTTTGTATTGTCTTTATGCAAAAAGAATTCGCGTTTGTTAGTTTTGGGTTTAATTGCAAGAACACCCCCTCAACTATCACTTTGTTGCAACATCACCCCCTACACTAAAAAACTAGCCAACATGACCCCCTCAACTATCAAAATCAAGCAAGTTCACCCCTTCCCCAAAACACCGTTAAAAATTTGGACGGCAACGAGTGAAAAGACAAATATACCCCCTCATTGGTTAAATGTAGTTTTTTACCCCTAGGAAAAAATCACAATCTTAGACATGTAATAATACAGTTTCTTCATTTACAAAAGGTATGCTTAGGAGTTAAATAGTTTAATTTTTAATACATAAAAATTAGGAATTAAATTTCTAATTATATTTACTAGTGTTTTTTTTTAATTGAGAATCAATTAAAACCTAACATGTACTCATATTTCAAGTACTGGGTGTGGGTGAATTCAATGTTAGGTCCAAAATCCCCAAAACCCACCAACGACAAAACACACCAAATCCCTTGATTTCTCTCAATCCACTCCGTTCTGTCAAGGATTCTTTGAAAATCTCTACAAAATCGAGGCAACCTAATCAAAGAGGGTTTGAGCAATGCAGATTTCGTGTCGGAAACCAAATATCGTCGGAAATCAAGATTCGCCATCGTTGTAATCACCATGGAACCCACAGGATTCGCCATTTGTTGTAGCTGTTGCTGGGTGTATGCGGATAGGAGAGGAAGAGGACAATCTGGGTTTGTGCTGTAGTGTGTGTGTGTGTGTGTGTGTGAGAGAGAGAGAGAGAGAGAGAGAGAGAGAGAGAGAAGAAGAAGAAGAAGTGAAGAATAGGTAGAAGAAGAAGAAGGGCATTTTGGGGTTAAAAATTCAATTTCCGTCTAACTTATCAATTCTCCGTCCAAAATTTTTAAAATTTTTAACGGATTTGGATGAAAGGGGTGAACTTGCTTGATTTTGATAGTTGAGGGGGTCATGTTGGCCAGTTTTTTAGTTTAGGGGATAATGTTGCAACAAAGTGATAGTTTAGGGGGTGTTCTTGCAATTAATCCTTAGTTTTGTGTTAAACTTTTATAACTTATTGGTTCTCCTCACGAGAGGAATCGAAAAAGTAAATTACAAACTACAAAACTATAAACGCAAAAAAAATTTGGATAAAGATAAATTTTAAAAGTGACTTTAGCATTGTCACTCATTCCCTCTTCCTAAAAAACTGAAAAAAAAAATGAAAGGATGAAAAAAACAACCGACGTATAAGGTGCATGCTTTTAGCAATGTGACTCATTCCCTCTTCCTTCCAATCATTTTTTCACTTTTTAATAGGGACAAAAAAAAAATGCCTTTTTTATTTAGCAAGAAAGCGTCTTAGAAGTTAGAATCTCATGTTCAAATGTAACCAAATACTATAATTAATTCAACAAAGCAGGGTGAGGCATAAATTCCCACAATAAAATTAGAACCTATAATTTAATTATGGAAAAGGGAGCAGAGCACCTCACCCCTTGCAGTAGCTTCTCTAGATTTTGGATTCAGCGAATCTCATTGTTTAAAATTAAAATTTACACGTGTTTAGTCCACTACAAAGAAAAACCCATTTTATGCTTTTGAGATCATTTTTTCCCCTTGGCTCAAACCGAATGAAATCTGACGAATCGGGGAACAACCGAAACCGGTCCAAATCCGAAAACCACTGATCCGGTTCGGATTTATAAAACCGAAACATCGGTTCGGTCAGCCAAATTGCTCAAAACCGGACCGAAGCGACCGTTTTCACCCCTCTCCGTTTCACACAATTGTCGGCCCGCTCGAAGTTAGGGTTTTACAAGGTTCAAAACGACATCGCGCTCAAAACTCTACCGCTGGAGAGAACGAGCTTTGAACGAAGACTAGCTGTGGTTGCAGAGAGAGAGAGAGAGAGAGAGAGAGAGAGACGGAGAGAGAGAAGATAATGGCGAGCGACACAGATATGGGTAGCTGGACCGACCTTCTCCACTCATCCTCGAAGCTTCTCGAACAAGCCGCTCCGTCAGCTCAGTTTCCTCCTCTTCAGGTTTTCCACTCCATTTGGTTCCCTAGTAAATTTCAACAAAGTAAACTAAACAAACCCAGTTTCGATTCAATTGGAAGCATTCAGCAATTATATCTAAAATTTTCGTACTTTTTCGTTGTTCTTCAGAGGAACTTAGATCAATTGGAAGCTTTGTCGAAGAAGCTAAAGGCCAAAACCCTAAGAAACGAAGCTCCTACTCAATCTATTGCTGCCACGAGGTACCTCTACCCCCCTCTCTCCCTCACACACAATCACGTAAACAGTTACGAGCGGAAAATACGTGCGCCTGGTTAGTATGCATTTGTGGAAATAGGAGAAGATGATGGGGTCCCGGCTCACGATAAGAGAACTATCTTAATAGTACTGTAAAATGAGGCGTTCTATTCACACGACATTTTGCACGATAATGTGCCCAACATTACACTGTTTATTGGAAATGTGATAACATGTTGTTTTACAACAATCAGTAGCAGTGCAATTGTGCAACATCACCGTGTTTTGCGTATTGTTGTGCAAAGTGTTTTGTTAATATACTTTTTCATGTAATGTACGTTGTGGCTAGTAGCGTAGCCAGGGGGCACAATGAAGACAGAAACACAAGACAAAATTTCCGTGACCAAGGATACTACAATATGAGCTTGCTTCATTGAAAACACTAGCAAAAAAAGTAACATATTCATCGAACGACATTAGAGTTAATATCCTTTCCATAAAAAATACTAACAAAACTGCCATAGTCATCTACAAAACGTTTTGAAGTAAGAGTTTACAATAGACCACGACGAATTTTCATGTTTTGAAAGCTTTGCATGATAGTTTCATGGTCAATGCTTTCAAATATGTCTCTCGCTGCATGCAATCATGCTATCACTCATCCATTGATCACCCATTCAGTTTCGCCCGAGTCTTCAATCATCCTTGAAAACATCCAAAACTAAAAGTCATAAGGTAAACTGTTTGAAAAAGAAGTCAAAATTTGCAGAAGCAAAATCTGCCGCTGATGGTGGCCTCCACCTACCATGAACCAATGGTTCATGACTTCATGTCATTTAGGAGTTTTGTGTGTGTATTTTTTTGAGAGTTCATGGAGTCTTTTGTTGTTTTTTCTTTTGTTTTGAAAACTTGCATGTTTTCCATTAAGCTCTATCACTATCATTTGAATAGTTTAAACATCATGTTTTTTCATGAATTTCGTCAAGAGTTGCCCTGTAACTCTGTTGTACAATCCCATCCCCTAGTTAGTTCCCCCCTTGCTCTCCAAAGTTTGGTCCCATCCCCGTGACAAAGGTGTGAAATATAAACGCCAATACAGACATGTACACACACACACACACTACACATTATGAATTTGAAACATAATTGTACTTCTTAGTTTGGATGCTGAGATTACACGAGAGAGAGATTCAAAAGTTAAGAGGTTGTAACAGATTGGGTTTACAATGCCTGTTTTGAGATTCGTTTGTTGTAGTTCCTATACTACAGAAGGCATATAGGCATGTTGTTCTTCCTTTTCGCCCGCCCACTTTTACCTCTTTCGTAATGATTCTTCAATAATCAATCTGAATGTGGTTTGAGAGGGTCTATCTGATGACTGTCAATACAATTTCTGATGTATAAAGAAAAAAGAATAACGTCCTTTCTTTCTTTTGAAGGTTTTTGTAATTTATATGCAGGCTATTGGCCCGTGAAGGAATAAACGCTGAGCAGCTTGCTCGGGACCTTAAATCTTTTGAATTAAAGGTATTGCTTCTGTATCTTGAACGTCATTCTTAATTTCGAGTCCTGGCCAATATTACAATTTGTGTCAAAGTAGATTAAGAGTTGCCTCAATTTGAAATCTTTGGAAGAGAATCTAATTGTAAAATGTGTTTCCACAACTTTGTCCATTCAGAATTTACTATGCAGACTTTTAGGAAATGGTGATTCTATAAAAGCAGCATACATGCATGCATAGCTATGGATAGTTTAGACTTTAGACGCATGTATTTCTTTTATCGTATTTAACTTGTTGCTGTAAAACAAGTGTTGTTTGCAGAGTTTTTCTTCTTCCTTTTTTGTTCAAAACTGTGTCAGCAATGATTCAGATTGTTTGTTTATTACCGGCCTCACTGTTTCTTTTTTCCTTTTCTTTTCAAGACGACTTTTGAGGATGTTTTCCCCGCCGAGGCAACAAGTGTGGAAGAGTATCTGCAGCAGGTATTTGACTGTGATTTTGTCGCTACAATTTGTTTGAAGGATGAGGCACGTATGAATCACATTATAGGTTTAAATAAAACAACTTTGGAGCCTATTATATTCTCAATTTGATGTGGATTCTACCTGTTAATTTTCTTTAGTTTCTAGTTTTAGGATTTCGACATACCCAAACTTCTAATTTGTTCATGAACAAAGGTTTGGAATACATAATGTAGTATGCTGACATGATACTACATATCCTTTTAGTAAATAAAAGATGATTTTTTTTTGTTGCTTTTTTTGTGGTATATGTAGATTGTATATATGTTATTGTCTCTGTTGCACCCTCTCCTTTTTTCTTTAAGTATTTCTATTAGCGCATCAGTTTTGTGTCTTTTCTATCCCATCTCTTAATCTACCTTCTTATCGCATTCTGTCACGTTCCACACTCAGGCGCACCCTTTTGCTTCTTACTCCATATGGTTAATATAAAGTTGTGGTCATAATGAACAACGACATGAACCTCAGGTACATGAGATGGCAATGGTTTCAGCTATTCAGGAAGCTCAAAAGGATAACCTTAGCAGCTTCAATGATTACATGATGACAGTTTTGCAGGTTAGTGTGCCAGAATTGGCTCCATAAGATCTCTAGTGTATTTTCCTTGGTATCCTACATGTTTTTAGTTCTTTCTAGGTTTAGCGATCTTTGTGTCAGTAACTATGTTGGGATTGCATACAGTAGATGCTAACACACTTTCAGATTCAGTATAGATGTCTCACGGGAGTTAGAAAAAAGATTTGAGGCGCTTTGTTTATATAAGTTAACTAAGTTCATTTGAGAAATGCGATTTATCATTTATAAGTGTCTTGTCCCTTTTCCTCTGGTTGTTTCTAGGTATAGGAATTAGGCCATCTCCAATGGTAGAGTTAAATTTGTGTTGTTATATGACACAAATGTGTAAAAAATGGGACTCAATTGTATGAGTTAAGTTGTTGTTAGGTAGTTTATTTATTTGTGTTACAATAGTGTAACTAGTATTGGTCCCATAGTTTTTTTTTTTGTTCTTTTGGTCCCATCCCCTTCCTCTCTCCTTCCCCCCCCCCCCTCTCTCTCTCTCTCTCTCTCTCTCTTCCATGCCCAAATGGCGTGTTAGAGGAGCACCTTTCTTCCATCTCCTCCTCTCTCTCTCTCTCTCCTCTCTGTTCTCTTCTTGTTGGCTGTTGCCGTGCACTTTCTTTCCTTCAATAAAGTGATGGACCCATTTAACCACAATTTCGACCCCTCTGACAATTAACCTCTGCGTTAATTTTTTCTCCCCCCTTACACAATTTAACCACAACTTAACTACACTATTACAAACACACAGAACGCTAATAATAACTAACTGATCTAATTCTTACACAAATAAATTTAACTACGTTACTGGAGATGGCCTTAGGAACTACTAGATCACTGGTCTGAGTTTTTTCTTCTTTTCATTTCCAGTGTTTTCAGTCTATCTTTTAAGAAGCACGACACGTGTCGGATACCAACTCTCTTCGAACATTCTTAAGACACGTGTCTGGTGCTCTTTTTTTTATCGTGTCCATAAGTTTGGATACCAACTCTCTTCGAACATTCTTAGACATGTGTCTGATGCTCTTTTTTATCGTGTCCATAAGTAGAAAATAAAAAATCTTATGTCGGACAAGTGTCCGACACTCTTTTTGCAAACGCGTCAGACAATTGTTTGATGTTTATGATTAAGAAATAAATATGTGATCGGCACTTCTTGGACTCTTGCTAACATGTGATTAACCGTGCCCGTGTCTTACTTTTCAATTATTGCTTGAGTCTTACGTCAATCTAGATTCTTCATAACTTATTGCTTACGATTTATCATATTTTAAATTCACTTGGAAAAGTTGTAATGCTTACGATTTATCATATTTTAAATTCATTTGGAATTTGAGGTGCAAACTTGTGATGATATATAGATGCAGTGGCAGCTCTAGAAAATTTGAACAGGGTGTTCAAGATTTACCTTCTACTAGTTCTACTAACTAGTATATACATACAAATTTTTCATATATTAGTTTGAATAATGAGGCCAAATGATATGAAAATACATAAGATATCACAAATTTTCTTAGCGAATTCTATGTTATTAGGTCAAGTAAAACTAAATCAGGAAATAAATACACTAATATTTATTGTTAAAATTTGTGTGCTAAAGAGGTTCGCATGGATATTTATTTTCTCATATAGAGAGTTGATTGTTGCTCAAAGCGAAGTCATAGGATGATATCAATACAATAGATACTTTTTTTTCTTGATTTTCCTAATTTTTGTCAGAGTGTGTACTTTGTTTTGAACTGGTGTATTAAGGATTTTCTTTTGAATTACCAGGATTGATAAGTATTCATGGTATAAATGTTAAAAGTTAAAACAAAATCCGATATAAATGTTAAAATATAAAAGGCTTTAGAGTGTACATCGACCATTTACGGGAAGACTTTAGATTTTAGTTAGTTGTTTACATAAAATTAATTTGTGGGCTGATTTGTTGAGCTAAGTGTTCAAATATTTTTGAGTAGGGTGTTCAAATATTTGTGAGTAGGGTGTTCAACAATGGCTATACTAAACTAAAACTAAATTTTTTGCATGCATTTCTGAACAATTTTTTTTTTGAAGGTGTTCAAGTGATCACCCTTCAATAAGGGTGGAGCCGCCTATGTATATATGCATAGCAATCTATTTAGTTGAACGTATCCAAATAACCGTTTTGTGTCCATACTTCTTAGCCCATTATGCATTACAAATGTTAATGCGTTACGAGTGTTTCTTTAGGGATTGCTTTTTTTTTGTGTGTGTGTGTGTGTGATGATTATGCGTCTTATCTGCACTTTTTAGGTTGTTTTATATGAGATGATGAAGCGTGAGAAAAATTGATAGCGCAAAGTGTTTTGAAGATAAAAATTTGATTCCTTATGGACCTGTTAAAATATTTTTGCTTCCACATCCTTTCTTGGGATACTGATTTGGACTTCACCATGTATCTCCCTTGCTCAATACATTCAAGATTTCAAGGTTAGGATTGGATGGCAAGCATTACAAACAATCTTAAACTCTTTCAGGAGCCGTAATATTGTGAAGAACCATGTGAGCTGTGTAACCAAAATGGCATTTGATCTGAGGGATGTTACTTGTTTGTTAACTAACTGGTTAGTTTTGTTGTACTCCTGGCAGGAGGATTGGCAAAAGGAAAAACGTGACTTCCTTCAAAGCGTGAGCCGGATTTCTATGTTACCAAAGATGAATTCAGGTGTTTCAACTGGGGGTACTCGTCCTGGTCAAATTATGTCTTTGACTTCGGGTACTCAAGCTTCATCTGGTCAGTCAAGCATGGAGATTGCACCTCTAGCCAATAAGCCTGTCCTTGAGAAAAAAGCTGCAGTCTATGCTGACGTTGTTAAGAATCTCAATCTTGCGAGAGAGCGTGGTTTACCATTTAAGGTAAGGCGTCCTTTTTTGTCCATTTGAAGTTCTTCTTGCATCATTTAAAGCATATTTGTTGTCTCCAGTACTCCTCCGGATGAAGCTTGCTTGGTGTTTGATTGCTGTTTATTGGTTCTTCAGATGAATCTTGTGCTGGATTTGATTACGATTTAAGTATATTTCAAGGATACAGTAACTGCTTAGAAATCTGTGGGATCAACAAATTTATGGTATCAATTGTTGTATTATATGTTAACGTGTACTTCACTATTATGCGGATGTTATTTGTAACTCCACTTCGCTTGAAGACATCTTGAAGTTTTGGTGGAGAAATTAATCTGCTAAAGTTTACTTTCTTTTGGTTTTTGATTCTTCAAGCTTAGCTTAAACTTTGCTGGATATGTGACCGGTTTAACTTAGTGTTTTTCTCCTTAGGCTGCTACAGCTTTCAAAGGTGCATATGAGAGTTTGGGACTTGATGGTTCTGGTGGGAAATCGGTTACGATGCAGAAAATATGGCACCTAATTCAGGTATTACTTCAATTTATCTGCTTGGTTTGTGTTCTACGTTTATATGCTAATAGCTAATCTTGGATCTCGTAGTTCTTTAGTCATTGTTCTCTCTGTGAAGCTTGTAATTCAAGCAAGAATGCTGATGAACTGACTTATCTGGTAGACACTGATGGGTGAGGGCCCGACTTTCCAATGGAATGTGTCAAAGAAAATGTCTTTGCTAATTGGTGCAAGGCGCCACCTCGAATGGGGACATGAGAAGTATATCGTAGATACAATACAAAGTCATCCTGCACAGGTAAGTAAATTCTTTATATGTTTGCATCTTATCTAGCATCTATAATTCAGCAGTGTCCAATTTGTTCCTTAAAAAATCTACGATTCGAGGGCTTTCGAATATCTACTTATTTATTCGCGTATAGCTAATTGAACTTCCTTGACTTTTATACCTTGTGAAATAATTTTTGGATGCTGGTGCTTGTTATCTCATTATAGGCTGCTCTTGGCGGGGCTGTTGGCAATTTGCAAAGAATACATGCATTTCTTCGGGTTTGTCTGCCGAATTTTATGTTTGACTTCTAAGAATTTGCATGTGAATATTGGGAGGCAATGATGTTACTTTGCTGCGTTATTTTCTTATGTCTGCTGGTTATTATTTCTTTTGCTGCAGGTTCGTTTAAGGGATTATGGGGTTTTAGATTTTGATGCAGGGGAAGCTTGTCGGCAGCCTCCTGTTGATACCACATGGCAGCAGGTCTTTTCCTCTTGATTTAAAAATTCTCTGATGTCTGCTCTAGTGATCCTTCGATTTTCTTTTGATCTGCCATGGTACATGGAAGATTTATAAATGACCAGCCTTTTTTTTTCCTCATTGTGAAAGCACCATTCTAATAGTAGTAATGTAGTATGACTGACCTTTACTTCTTTTGCTTACTATGATTATAGAGTGCAACAAAAATATTGTCACTTCCTTTTTTGTTGCTTCTTTTTCTATAGCTTGATTACCTTGTGAAAGTTTGTCCTGCATGTCCATTAAATTGATTTTTTGATGCCTAAAGTTTATCTCAAAGCGAATAAGGAAAGCTTTCATTAGCTCCAAATTATATGGGTGGTCAGATCCATGTCTTTTGTAGAGCTTCTATCTACTCATTGTGTAACTTCAGAGAAGTATTACATGGAACATTCTTGGACTCTTGTACTCTACCTTGTGTAGACATCCTTGGGAAATTTTTTTGTCTCTCAGATGGCTGGGAGATAGAAATCCCATTGGTATTGAAGTTCTATCTCCCATTGGTATTGAAGTCTCTTCTTAATGTCTTGTACATTCCTGAATAAAACCATCTTATGGGTGACTAGCACTCAACAATATGATATATATAACTGTTCAGGACATGTCTTCGTATTGTCTGATTGCCGAATCCGGTATTTGTACCAACTCCACAGAGTTCATGTAACATTTCTTCTGAGATTTATGGTTATTAGCCCCTACATCACTCAACTGAGTCCTGGTAGTTCTAATCCTTTTTCTTTGTTATGTTGTGAAAAATTAATATATTAATAGCTTGTGATATACATTTGGGAAAGCATTCAAATGCTTTCTGAGTTGTGTTTTGAGTTGTAAACAAGTGGATTTATAATTTGAGCTGCATTCTTGCTGACATATACATATTGAAACAGTGTTTTTCTATATGCTAAGCACAATTTGCGTGCGTTGCAATAACTATAGTTTCCGCGCGTCATAATAACTATAGAATGGAGAATTTGTGGTTCTGACTAACTCCTTTATGTTGGATCACAATAGATTTACTTTTGCCTGAGAACTGGGTATTATGATGAAGCGAGGACGGTTGCCTCATCCTCTCGTGTTTCGTCTCACTTTGCCCCGCAGGTACTGTTTCTTTATTGCCTGCACACATAAGAGTCTTCATGTGGTTGTAGTAATTTCTTTTCTGTGTCAACAGCTTTCAGAATGGATCGCTACTGGAGGAATGGTATCACCAGAGATTGCCGCTGCTGCTTCAGAAGAGTGTGAGAAGTTATTGAGGATGGGTGATCGTGTTGGTCGAGCTGCATATGACAAGAAAAAGTTGCTACTATACGCAATACTATCTGGTTCTCGTAGGCACATTGACCGCCTGCTTAGAGAATTTCCTACCCTTTTTAACACCATAGAGGATTTCTTGTGGTTCAAATTGTCTGCTATCCGAGACTATTCTGGAGGATCCAATTCTGTTGTCCCGAATGAAGGATATTCGCCCTATAGTTTGGATGATTTGCAGGTTTACCTTAACAAATTTGAGCCGTCGTATTACACCAAGAATGGGAAGGACCCTTTGGTATATCCATATGTTTTGCTTTTGAGCATCCAATTGCTTCCTGCCGTCCTATATCTGTCCAAGGATATGGGAGATGAAGGGTATAATGTAGATGCTGTGCACATTTCTATTGTGCTGGCTGACCATGGTGTCCTGTCTGGTAGTTCTGGGGCAGGGCAAAAACTGAGGGTGATGGATGCTTTTGCGGAGGCATCTAGCATAATCAGGCAGTATGGATCAGTCTTTCTACGTCAGGGTAATCTTTTGTTGGCATTGGAATATTACGTGCAAGCTGCTGCTGCTGTGGGTGGTGGGGAATTATCATGGAGTGGGAGAGGTAATGTAGATCAGCAAAGGCAGAGAACCTTGGTGCTGAAGCAACTCCTTACAGAGCTGTTGTTACGGGATGGAGGAATTAATCTTTTACTTGGTCCAAGAGGTGCTGGAGAAGAAGGTGAACTGGAAAGGTTTTTGACTGATGTAAAAACCAGACAACAGTTTCTGCTTGAAGCTGCTCACCAGTGTCAGGAAGCTGGGCTTTATGACAAAGTAACTTTCTTCCCTCTTTCTTATTTTAATTCCTTAACTGCAGGATTGCATCAGTTCTAAAGTTTGCATTAGTTCAAAAGCAAAAAAAATGTTGAATTCTTTATACTGTTCACCTCTAGGCCGTAAATGCAACTTTATTATGAGTATTTAAGATGGGTTCAATTGGTCGAATAGATTCACTGTTTAGGTTGTGGTCCTGTACTGAAGTGTCCGCTAGTACCTCCTTAAATGTAAGGATCTTTGATTGTCTTCAAGTTGGATGGGCCTTCTGTTTTGAACTTCCTCAGTTCCTCTCATGATTGGTTAGTGAAAGAAAAAACACATTGCTATTTGCTAGTGATCTTGTTTTTGCTCTTCTCGTAATTTTTTATGGACATGCTCTGACTCAGAGCTTTGTGAGTTCTTGTGTAGAATAGACTTCTCTGCTTGTTCTTCTTTTCATATGTAAGACTTCTTTTCTTTTCTGTTCAATCTTTTCCTTTCCCTCCCTAATGTAAAGTAAATAGTGACTAGTGGGGGAGGTATTAACTATTAATGTTTTAGCTCCATTTTAATTTGAATAATCTCTCCTTCTTCCTAGCATTTTTCATCATGTAAATTCTTCTGTCATGTCTCGTCTGTTAATTTCTGTCACGTCTCATCTGTTTTATTCATCTCATGAATTGGGAAACTTTTTATCCAGCCCACACGCACAAGAAAATTCTAAAATTCTAAAATTCATGCACCATCAGCAACAAAGATAATTCTAAAATTCATCTAATGTGACCTGAGCTCAATTTTTGATACGTGTTAATCTGTTATATGAATTTAACTTTTTTTGTTGAGCCTAATGCTAATTTCATGGGAAATGAGCATTTCTCGTCATCATTAAAGTAATTCGTATGATTCTGGTAATGATTCGCTGGCGCCTAGGGCTGCAAATGCACTGAGCTGCACGCAAGCAACTTGTGGCTCGGCTTGTTAGTCGTTAAGGCTCGAGCTCATCTGCTTTTGTAGTCGAGCCGAGCTTGAGCTCGAGTTTTAGCTGCGCTAAGTAAACAAGCTGAGCTCAACACCCTAAAACTTGGCTTGGCTCGCAAAGCTCGGCTCGTTTAAAGAGGTTCGTTAAGTAAATCAACCTGGCTCGGCATGTTAAGGGCTCGGCTCGTTTACTAATGTGCCGAGCCGAGCTGAGCTCGTTCAAGTTTTCGGCTCAGTAACTAAACAAGCCGAGCTCGAACACGACAAAGCTCGGCCTGTTTGCACCCTTACTGGTGCCTGGAGTATGTAATTGTGGAGATGCTAAAGGGATTTTATGACGGGCATTGCGACTTCCTTCCAATTTCAACTTGGTGTTAATTAAGCTGGCTATTACTTCTGTTTTTTCTCCCTTGCTGATATTTTTGAGGGCTTCATGATGACCTAATCATTAATCTTGTAAAAAATGCAATTACCTACTGTGCATGGTTTGAGATTTCAATGGTCTACTGTGTCTCTCATGGAAGTGTTAAAATGCTTATGGCTGGAGATTTCAATGCTTATTTATGGTTTGTTGTATAGACTATATTGAATATATGATCTTAGGATTTACAATCTTAATAATTGGCTAAGCTACCATATGCTGCTTAATATTATAGATGTCTTATCTGGTTGATCATTTTTTCATCCCCATCCTCCCATGTGTTCGTGTAAATGGTCTCAGCAGCCTTTATATGCATTTACTTCATTTCTTAAATGTTTTGGTCACTGGCTTGATGTTTACCTTACCTATTCGGTTTCTCTCTTTTGTTTTTATAATCAATACCCAGTCCATAGAAATCCAGAAGAGAGTTGGTGCATTTGCGATGGCATTGGACACAATAAATAAGTGCCTTTCTGAAGCAATTTCTGCTCTATCACGTGGTAGATTGGACGGTGAGAGCCGTACCGCTGGGCTCCTCCATTCTGGGAGTGAGATTTTGGAGACGTACAAGTATTATCCTGAAGTCAGGTCCTATCGATCTCTACTTTTCCATTATGATTTCTATGTGTTCTCATTACATTTTATTGTCCACGTGGGATTTACGATTAATGCCTTTAGCAGAGACTTGTCTTTGCATGCTTCTGAAAATAACCCCACTTCCCGTTTGAAAAAAATAAGGAAAAGAATCTAAAACTGCATTTTTGGCACTCAACATTGTGAAAACTCGGTGCATAGCTGGAAAAGATTTTTAATATGGACTAGGAAAAATTGATGGCATTGTTTTACATGCTGATTTCCTCAAATCTCCAACATCTTTGTTTAGAAGTTCCTGAGAATATTGTTCTCTGTGGCTTGCAACCATATTCCTTGATATTGAATTTTATATGGCTACTGAAGTTGTGGTATACCCTTGATTTTGGTTCTTTGGTACTCTTGATAATATTATGATTGTAAGTTCTCCTTACTTGTTCTTCTGACTGAAAAATGGCTTGATATTAACAGTCTTCAAGAGAGAGAACTTGTTTCGGAACAACAAACTGTGTTAATGCAGCTTGACGCCATACTGTCTATCCATAAATTGGCAAGAGTGGGTCGTCATTTAGATGCTCTAAGGGAGGTCGCCAAACTCCCGTTTCTTCCTTTAGATCCACGAGCACCAGATATTGCAAATGATATGTTCCAGAGTTTATCTCAACACGTCCAAGCTTGTGTGCCAGACCTTCTGAAGGTAGCTCTTCATTGCTTGGACAATCTTACAGATTCAGACGGATCACTTCGTGCCTTGAGGACCAAGGTATGTTTGTCAGTATTTAGAGTAGACCTTTCGTTCTCTTTCCATTATCTGATTTGGTTGGTCCTCTACCGTAATTGTGGATTTAGCTGTTCTGGAGTTTATTCTTTATTTTTTTAATAAATTATTGTGGAGTTTTTATTTATTTATGCAGAGTTATTTTTGCCCCTCAGTAATTAGACTTCAGTTGCACAAACCAATTATATGTGCCTTCTGATTGGAAACAGTTTTTCTAAAGCTGAAAATGCAATGGCCCACTCTATGCGAATAGATACTTATGTCTGGTATTACTCAAAGAGAGCCAAGTTGACTGCTTGGTTCTGTTTTGGAGTATTCTCTATAAGTAGGCATTTTTATGCTTATTAGATTGTTTGAGAAAGTTGCAGGTATACTGTATCATGCAGGTTTCATCACAAGTACTTAGGTTCTGCATGATACATATTCATCTTACATCTGATGTAATTTATTATCCTTTACTTGGGTTCTTAGATTGCACCCAAAAAAAAAAAAAAAGACTCAGGTTCTTAGATTGGGTTATCTGAAACTATAGTTAAAATATTTTCAATTTTTTTTATAGTTAAGTATGCGTCATATCTTTTTTCATTGATTGAGGAAATACTTTCGTTTGCAACCAATCAATTGGAATTTGGCTATATCAATCCTTTGTCTGCATTGAGCTCTGTCGAGAGCATCGTGTAATCGCATCCATGTCATAAAGGATCTAACAGGAGGTCTTTTATGTGCTGGCTGTCAGCTACCTAACACACAACCCTTTTTGCTATTTTTTATTTTAATACTTGAATAAATTTAGTTGACAAAGTTTTGTTAGTATTTGGAGAAGAGGCTAGTATGCTATCCTTGGTCCGTTCAATATCGGTAGTAGCAAAGGGAAAAAGTCTCTGTTGTTTTTAACCATATGAATTTATGATTTTGGTTGATAATGCTGTTGACATAGTTGATAATGTTGTTGACATAATTTGCTATATGTTCTAGGTTTCGTTTTCACTCTCCATTGATTCTTATTGCATCTTGATGGCTGTGTTTGGTTAGATAGTTTAGTTTAGTTTTGATGATGTCAGCAGGTGTAATGAGTGGAGAGAGATAGAGAGAGAATAGAGAGAAATGACGATGTCATCAAAACTAAAACTAAAACTAAAACTAAACAGGAAAACGAACAAGGCCTGTATGTTTCGATTGGCTTCAGGTCTTTTGAACCTTACTTACAATAATGCTTAGCTGAATAGTTAATAGTTCAGAAAATTGGTCTAAAGGACAAATTTGGGACTTTAAATGGTGTTTAGTCCAACTTAACTTATTTTAATGCCTCCAATACATTGATAGAAAAATTTTGAGGGCTCAAGGACAAAACTAGACAAAAATACTCTTAATGAAGCCCATCACTCACGCGCACCATGTCCCTGCGTTACAAACTGAAAGTGACCTACGTCACTTGTACATTTTCCATGCGAGTGACATGTGGCCCCCCTTGCGTCACTTTTCCATTTCGTGTTCCCATTTCCTGTTGACTAATAACCCTTAAAGTGACAGGTCATGCGGTCACTTTCATTTTCGTACCCGACTCTCTCTCTCTCACATGCATGGGTCAGACACCTAAAATTAACTTTTTGTCTCTTAAATTTTGGGATTGGGTTCAATTTGGAGTTCAATTTTAGGGGGGGTTAGGCTCTTTGGGGTAGGTTATAGTGGGTTTAGGCATTTTGGGTTTAGGCACTTAGGGTGCACTTTTCATTATAGGGTTTTAGCTGTTTAGGCACTTTTATAGGGTACCCTAGTATTTTAGGCACTTTCATAGGGTACTCTGGGGTTTAGGTTTAGGATGCACTCTCCAATTATAGGGTTTTAGTGGTTTAGGCACTTTCATAGGGTACCCTAGAGTTTGAGGCACTTTCATAGGGTACCCTAGTATTTTAGGCACTTTCATAGGGTACCCTAGGGTCTTAGGCACTTTCATAGGGTACCTTGGGGTTTAGGTTTAGGCACTTTCATTAAGTTTGGGGATTTAGGCACTTTCATTGGCTAGTGGGGGCATTTTTGAAATGTGTATGTGATTTGTCCTTTTGGAATTAAAGAAAAAGTTGATGTCCTTGTTGAAATAAAGACTCATTTACTATGTCCTTCTAAAAAACGGACCCTTAATAGTATGGCCTTTGGCCACCTTACAAAGTCCCAACTCTCTGACTTGATAGGCTCTTCGTCTTCCGGTCGAAAAAGTCAATCGAGAATTAGAAGAAGTAAACTAGAAAACTCCAAAAGAAGGGATAAAAATACATGTCTGCCTCAAACATTCATAGACCAATTGGATGTTTCCAGATTTAGTTTGTCATCGGATCGCAAGTTCCCCACGCCACTGCCCCAACAAACCAACGTACACCTTGTGACATGATTTATTCATGTTTGTCTAGTACCTTGTGACGTTTGTTCCAACTCGTGTCAATGAGTTTTTGTCAGGGATAGGCCACCTTCTTGGAACTTGGAATAGTCCGCGGTGCCTAGTTAAGTGGTACTCCCTCCATCCCATATTGTTGGTCCTGTTAGGATTTTAGTGCAATTTTTAAACTATTCATATCTTTCAATCTATTACGCATTTTATGTGCAAGTATCTTATTTGATAGATGTCAATTAGTTCTATTATACAAAGTTTTTAAAATCTGTAAAAATATTATAGATTGAAAGATATGAACATTTTTAAAAATTGCATCGAAATCAGAAAATCAACAATTTGGGACGGAGGGAGTATTAGTTTGCATCTTGTTTAATAGGGTAGCCACTAGCCATATATATGTTCTATATTTGATTGTTCACTCCTACATTTGAAATGAATGTTTGAATTGTCTGAACTGCAAGAAACTGATTTTGAAGGGATCGTTTGGATGCCATGTCTTGCGTTTATTTCGATAGTGTTCCTATTGTCTGCTGAAACATTGGACCTTTTCACAGTTTGGTCCAGTTTTGTAACCCTGTAACATCAAAAACTGATTATTATGTAAATCTTACAAAGAAAACGTGTAACCAACAGTAGTCGGATCTTCTTCTTGTATCTCTTTTAGTTATACTTGTCATTTGCATTCTCATGATGGACTGTACTCGCGGGTTTTGCAGATTGCGAATTTTCTTGCCAACAATTTGAATATGAACTGGCCTCAAGAGTTGTATGAAAAGGTTGCTCGAAGCTTGTGAATAATACTGCGGCTGTGGGGTATTGCCAACGTCTAGGTTAATTGCACTTGTGTTGCTTTTGAACAAAATAGTCTAACAGTAGTTGGTGTGCCAATGCTGGTGAAATGATCTTTGAGGAAGAACCCTCCTCCGAGTTTTTTTTGTTTTGGTTTGGTTCTCTCTCTCTCTCTCTCTCTCTCTGGGGGCAACCTTGTTAATATGGGTAGTTTATACCCTTTTTCCACCTTCACCAAGGGCATTGCTTTTACGACTCGATTTTGCCTTGTGTTGTATTTTGGTTTATTATTACATAAAAAAGAGAAACTAGTTGATTAATATGTATTGTATGGTTGATTTATCGGAAGAGAGGTGATTGTCTTGTGTTGTATTTTGTGTTTATTACTACTTTTATTCGTTTTTGCGTTGGTCTTAAAATTTGTAAATTGAAAACTCGGCAGTTTTACATCTTTCTCGACTGATAAGAGCCTCTGCATTGGTTTGTGCCATTTTTTTTTGCAATGTTAGGCTGGGTTCTATTCTGGTAAAAACCCTATCTGGAAAAGTCTACGAACTTGATAACTGATCTCTCTTTCTCATCTACGGCACCACAGGTTAGATCCTGAAAGGAATGCGATTGCAATCGAGACTAGGGATACTCGCTCCAATCTATCTCCTCTCTCTATTTGTCTTCTATTAATCTCAAGTCTCGATTCCTATCGCATCGGGAGAATGCTGTAATTCACACTCATATTTGGGTGTTCACGGCATGAATCACATTGAATTTATCATATTTTGTATAAAAATTCATAGCATTTTGTCTGAAATTCATAACATTTGCACATGGTTTTTGGCTCGAAATAAAGCAATGCTACGTTGAGCTTTCAAAATTTGCTATGCTAATGCTACTCGGCTCAAAGATCCTTAACGGTGGCATAGAAATTCATGGGAGATCAATTTCCGAAGGATATGAAGAGTAGGCATTTTACTTCCTTTCACTATATCCCTCATTTGTCAAATGGAGAGAAGCAAGATAGGATCGAGCTAGCGTGTGTTGTCCACCGATTTCCCCAAGGGACAGGAGAAATGGGAGTGGCCAACACCGGGTGGTGTAGAAGATGCGAGGGCGTGCCAGGAGAAATGTATCTCCAAGAGAAATGTAGAAAAGCGCCTGAATATACTGACTAACTTCTTTCAAGCAATTGAGAAACTCGAGCTAAAGTTACAAGGGTTCGTGGGGCCTTGAAAAAGGACTTCCACACTTGAAGAAAACTGCGTAAAAGAGTTCAGAGGAAGGGGGAAGAAAGAACGGGGAAGAAGTAGGAGATAGACATAGCTAAAAGAGATCGATCGACTAACTGCTAGAGTTAGGAGATAAAAACTAAATTTAATTTGCTGCTGTGAGCGTTGTTGGTGTTGGAACCCCTGCAATGTTGCACAATGACTTGTATTTATAGCTTCTGAGTTCCTTTGTAACTTCTGGAATGTAACCGCCCATGATCTCCTATAATTTCGCCATGTCTTCTTGAAAATGCATGAGGGTTTGACATGTGTCCCCTAATTGGCCGAAAATAACCAACCATGTTCTCAATATAATTAATCACATGTTAATTTCGGCCTTAACCGCTTGTTTTAGATAACCACCACTCTCCTATAATTTAGGTAACAAACTTTATCTCCTAAATTATAGATAATTCGGCTATTAATTAAAATCCGAATTAAAGTTAAAACAATTTCTAACCAATTCCTTTGCCACGTGTAAATTTTAAAATTTATGGTACAAACAGCGTGTTACTCCATCTGTCCCTTTTTAAATGTGTTATTTCGTAAATTCAACTTATTAAAGAAACATCATCAATTATACTTTTCACATCAATTTTTTCTTCAACTTTACACTTTTCACATCAACTTTTACATTTACTTTTCAAAATTATCCTCTACTTTTATCCATTAATTCTTTACCCACAAACTTTTAAAAGGGCAAAATGATAATTGTACAAACTTTTATCCAATAACTTTTTAAACCACACACTTATTTAGGGACAACCTAAAATGGAAAGTTAAACACTTAAAAAAGGACGGAGGGAGTATATTCAAGTACTTCTAACAAAGTATTTTGCTTTTGTTGTAAATTGTTTGTGCAAGGTGAAAATAAGACATTGTTGGCTACTAATGGCTTGAGAAATTGCGAAAGTTTTTTATTATTTTTTTTATTTTACTCTAATCTTAAGAATTTGTAAATAGCCCCTTTTTTTTTTTCCTTTTCGCTTTAAGTCCTTGAAAAGTCAGGATTGGATCTGCCCTCGATAAAAAAAAAAAATTTCATGGGACACGACGCCTGTCCAATACTTGTTCCCCATGTGTCCCCATATCCCAGACATGGCGCGTCGGGCTTCATAGGAAATGAGGAACAATATTTTCATCACCAAGTTTAATCTGTTTGGAAGTTAGGGAAAGAAAGAGAAAAGAAGAGAAAATAATTAAGAAGGAAATTAGAGAGAAAATTGAAGAGAAAATAGGAGGAAAGTTAGATAAGAATTTGATTATTTTCCTTTCTCTTCTTTAAGAACCAAACAAAGGAAGAGAATTTTTTTTAATTTTCCCTTCCTTTCCATTTCTTTCCCCAACAACCAAACAAAGCCTAAGCCATGAACAAGGAAAAGATCATGTAGTGAAAAATCTAACAAAGGGAAAAATCTGTCTCTCTCCAAATAAGAGGGGATGACTACAATTATTATTATTATTATTTTTTAAGATCATGGGAAAGTCTGTTTCTCTCCAAATTCATTCATTACCAGATTTTGAACACCTTTGGATTAGTGGTAAATTAGTCCAGAAAAAAATAGTACAACCAGACTCATGATTTACCCAACATTTATGGTTTTAGTATCACCAACAAAACCATTATATCAAAACCAACAATGAAGGTAAAAGTTCTGTTATTTTTTTCAAAACTAAATGGTTGAAATTAGACATCACAAAACGAACTTAGTTGTCCTCACTTGAGTGCAATATAGTTTCAGTCGGAGTGCAATACGTTTTGATTTAAGGTGCAATATATAGTTTCATAGAAGGATATGTTGGACTTGTAATTTGTTGGTCCCATATATATGTGAAATTATTATTTTTCTTGTCATGTTATTAGTAATTTCCGAAAACCTTACTAATGGGGATTTTAAAAAACTACTGTTTGGTCATTTTCCCTCTGTCCCTGTCCCTGAATTTGAATTTGTATGTTTAAAATATGTTAATACCAACGGAAGGCCACTACAGAAGGGAAAAAAAAAAAAAAAAAACTCGCGCAATCAAAATTTCCAGATTTCCCCCTTTCTTGCTCCAGCCGTAACAGAGAGAGAGAGAGAGAGAGAGAGAGAGAGAGAGAGGAGCCACGACGAACGCCACCGCCACCACCGCCTCCAAGTCCGGCGAACGCAACCACCGCCGATCCAACCCGGCGAACGTCACCACCGCCGAACACCACCACTGCCGTACGACGACGCCGTTGAACACCAGCACTGCCCGTCGTCAGCCTCTCTTCAACTACCCCATTTCCCGTCGTCGTCCTTCGCAGCATCGTGTAAGTCTTCTATCTCCACCCTCCCCTTCCGGAATAAAAAAAATCCCTAACTCCATTTTTTGGGACAGAGCTAAATCAGCCCTAGCACACCAAGTGTTTGATGTTATTCCTGTAAGAGACCGGTGCTGGATTTTCCCATTAGTTCTGCACTAACTGTTAGCGTCTATGCTGATGCTACCATTGCATCTCTCTATATTAGTTCTGCACTAACTGTTAGCGTCTGCACTAACTGTTCCCATTAGAATTGCAGCTCACTATGACTCTATGTTATTGCTTTGCAACACCATAGCTTTCTTTCACTAAGCAACCTACAACAGTCAATGTTCCACATGGAGGATTGCTAGCACTTCAAGATGCAATGTTGAACCTGCCAAAAAATACATATAAGAAAGGGAGAACAAAGGGAACGGCATGAAAATAATTGAGATAGCAACCACACTTCATAAAAGCATTTCCCAGACAGTAATTGAGACTAAATAACCTAGACAAAGAAAGCAAGTGAACATGTTTACTTCCCTTCTACATTTTATTTGCACTTACTGGCTAGACAAACACCATATTCTCCCAATGTCATCCTCCTACTATAACGACACAGTCTCTTATCTTTTTCAAAGAAAGTTATACAATCAAATTTCTGGGACCTGAAATCAAAGGTTAATTAGTTCAACCTTGCCAGTGGTTAAAAATTGGGAAAAAATTAGTCATGGATTCAAATCCTCAGAAATTTGATCAGCCCTCCAATGTTATAATTCATCAACAACCAAAATAATTCCAAATTGAATCAAAGTCTTAACCACAAAATCAAAACGAAGATGTATCAATTACATCTAGCTTAGGGGGTTTCCAATTTGGGTTTCTGAATTTGGAACCCTAGTTTTCTAATTATGGGTCATACCTACGAATTGAAACAAGTTGAGAGAGAGAGAGAGAGAGAGAGAGAGAGAGAGAGAGAGCGACCTGGGGGTGGGTCTGCTTCAGAGCTTGTCTGGTTGTAGAAAGGGGGCGTTTGAAACTCGTTTGGTTCGAAGCTTTCTCGAGAGAGCCCATCTTCTCTTTCATCGCTGGTGGTGGTGGTCGCCGGAGATGGAGACAATTACGGTGATGCGGTGGTCGCCGGTGCAGGTGGGAATCGCCCCTCTCCCACTCTCTGTCTCTGTATGTTGTATCGAAGTAGGGGAAGGTAGCGTTTCAGCGTGTTTTGAAAATTTTTTTTTTTTTTGGAGGGGGCCCAAAACGACGTCGTTTTGGACCGTTGTGGCCCTTTGTTGTGGTCTTCCTGTTGTGTACGTATCATTATTGATTTGCTTTCTGTCCCTGAATTTGAAGGGACAAAAATTGAATAATCACTCCACAGTCATTGGCCCATCTCTCCCTCCGCAAATTTCAACCAAACCCTAATCCCCTCTCTCTCGCGACTCCACACTGGGGCAGTTTGAACCTCTGGCCACAATCAAGTGTCATCGTCATGCTGGAAAATATGAATACTGATTGATAAACCGGTCTCTCTCTCTCGTCGACTTCGACTTTTGGAGTTCAGAGTTCGGCAGCTCAAAGTCACCGCCGAAGACAGGAAGACGGCGGCGGAAGCCCCTGACCAACTTTATCCAGGTTCTGTCATCTCCTCCCTCGTTGTATATTGAATTTACTACGTTCTTGATTTCAAACTATTTGATAACTGTTAGATGCAAACGTTCGCCATGTGTTAGAGCTTTTCCCACAATGGTTAATTATAACATCCAAAGCTAGTCTAGCTATGAGCTTGAACGGTCTCTCCACTCATTGCTAATTTGTTTTGGATTGGATATAAAGTTTTCACATGCTATGAGAGCTCGGCTTTTAGAGGCTTTTGGACAAGACTCTATGTTGTTGATGGTTTTTTCCCCCTTTGTTTGTTATTGATGGTTGATAGTTGTGTATGTGTTTTGAATCGTTTGTTACCTTACCACGTGCGAGTCATGGGTCACGAGTGCGGGGAGTGTTAGAGCTTGTCCCACAATAGTTAACTATAACGTCTAAAAATAGTATATGATTTTGAGCAACCTTTCTATTTATTGCCAATTGGTTTTGAGTTGGATGGTTTAACATGCTATCAGAGCTATGCTTTTGGACAAGACTCTCTTGATTGTTTGGCCCGTTGTTTGTGCCTTAAGCGTTCCGTGTTTCTTTGTTCGTTGCGATCCCTATGTTGTGGATCTGTTGTTTAACTCTCCCCGTGCGGGTCAGGTGTCCGACGTTGGTTAATTGTAATATCAAAAGCTAGTATATGAGCCTGGACGGCCTCTCCACTCATTGCTAATAGTTTTAGTTGGATGCTTTAACACTATGAAATTGACTTTTCTGAGTGTTACGATTTTTGCGCTTCAATGTTGCATGTCGATTTTTTCACTTCAACCTAGTTATGTGCCTTATTGGGTGTTCCAATGCCATCAGATTTAAATGATACTTTGCCATGGTAAGAAACTGGGTTTAGTTTCGATTTCTGTGCATATTTCGAAGCATTCCAAAAGATACTTGTATTTTATCGTATTTCTTCTTTCAGGTTCTGGGATTTTAGTGTTGATTTATGGTTGATAAGTGGGTTCTATAATCAAATACTAGGGGAATGGAGGTAGAGGGCTGGCAGAATTCTTCAGGTGGAACTAGTGATTCGGATGTCAGTGTGCAGGACACAAATGATGAAGAACATTACTTCACCTCTGGTGACATTCCAAAGTTGCAGTTTAGGTATGATTTTTTAAGAAAAGACTAGTCAGAAAGTTTGCAGAGGGTTTGTTAAAAATTAATTTGGTGTTTCTGTTAGGAAAAATATTTCAAGGGCCCTTTGGGATGATGAGGCGGGAATGGCTGAAGTTGTTGAGAAGAAGGGTGGCATGTGGACAACAACAGGAATAGTTCGTGGCAGCAAACTGTATTGCTCAATTGAAGAGGCTCTGTAAGTCATAACAGCTTTCTTTGATTCTTTCTCTCCTACACTTATTGTCATGATCCCCAAAACCAGTTTACTTGGAAAAGTGCAGAAGCAGTTAATATTTGAGTTTATTGGGTGACCTCTGGATGAAAGGTGGTGAACATCTTCTTAGAACTTAGAAGTCTATTCCTTGTATATTGTGTACTCACTGCTTACCATCTAATTTTTCTTGTTGACTGCTGCATATTTAGTTAGGATGATGATGCAATTTAACAAAGTGTTGGCATCCTACAGTCACAACCAATACAAAGCCAATGCTATGTTCATTCTGATACAAGAAAACAAAGATATAACATGTATTATGTATGTCTGTGCAGAGTGTTGGCATCCTACGGATGAAAAATAGCTGTAAATTATTGGATGCTGAAAAATATATTACACAAATATTAATCCAATCTTCCTTTTGAGTTCCTTAGAAGCAATAAATCTCCTCCCCCCCTCCTTTACCACCTTGGTGGTAGGTGGTTGCTTGCTGCCACAAGGTTTAGGGAAAAACATGGTTTTGGGTTTGAGTCTAGTTGGAACACATTTCTCGTCCTTCTCTGCTCCTGGATTCTGCTCTCGAAGTCCTTGGTGAGGCTGGGTCAGCCTATGGCTTGCCTTGTCGGGGAGGATACCCTTTCCAGTTTTGGGTCGTCAGTGGGTAGTGGCTATTTGGTCAAGGACCAGGAGTATTCTTGGGGTTGATCGCTCCCTCCTAACATTTTTGCTTAGCAACAATTTGTTCAAGGATCAGGAGTATTCCTGGGGTTGATCACTCCCTCCTAACATTTTTGCTTAGCAACAAAAGAAATCCTTTTTTCCTTTTGGTCGGCTGGGAGGAACTTATAGGTCCATTCCTTGAACAACTTTGTGTTTTTTTTAAAGGGTTGTGATTATAATCATAGCCAAACCTAGTAATTCGACTATACGCCTAAGGAGGCTATTGGGCTTCTACAGATTGTGGTCAGATGACTCAGATCGGATATGATGAATGACCTGATTTTGTTCTTGTAAAGAAAAGCAACCATGCACATGCCACAATCTGAACCTACTATCTGGAAGTAGTTCAGAAGCTGAGTGATACATTGGGCACATATTTACGTTGGAACATGTCAAGTGAAAAATTAAACAATCAGTAAAGAAGGTTTATAACACTCCAACTAATCTTCCAATTTGCCTACTCTAGTTGGTATGTTACATAAGGGCATCAGCCCGGTTGTGCTCTCTCTCTCATTCTTAACCTTGAATAAGAATCATAGAGCTAGCATTTCTATGATGAACTCGAGCTTAATCAAGCGTTTGATACTTAATGTTGCTTGTGGTGAATCTGGCATGCATCCATATTGCTCGGGCCACTGTGGCTTGGATCCTCCTATTCTTGCTTGATACAACATATTGGGGGTGCAATGTAAGCTCCTAATGTATCACTATTTTTGTCCCAAGCTACATTGGAAAATATTGCATTAAAAAATGTTTTACGATTAAGGGCCACAACTTTTCACTTATTAGTCACTTAGAACATGCTTGACCAACAATGGGAAGCATGGTACTCTTTTACTCCCTCTGTCCCATTTTCTTGGTCCCTCTTTGGGAAACCAACTATTTTAGGGGACACGTAATCATTACACTTTATTTCAAATTTCAAACATTTTTTTTTTCCTAACAAATATCCTTTGATTCTACTTTTTGGATGTATGTATTACAAGGAGTCAAGGATAGCATTGGAAAAGTATAAAATTGGACAACCTAAAATGAAAAATGGTCAAATATTTTGGGACGGGCTAAAATGGAAAGATGGACCAAGAAAATGGGACGGAGGGAGTATCTTGTCGGCTGCACAGATAATTCCACTGTTCCCTGCCATTTGAAGGTTGCTGCAGAGTTAATGTTCAAAGAAGTAATAAGAGAGACTATAAATTTTTCTTGAGTTTAAGTCAACGTTTAGGTACCGCAATTCACTCTAGTTCCTCCCTCCAACAAATACAAATGTTCTTGTTCTCTTCTCTCAATTCAGTACAACAAATACAAATGTTTTTCCGAGAACAGGAATATGATCGGCATGTTTGCTGTCAGTTCATATAAGCTGAATCCTATGAAGCATCGACCCTCCAACTAGGTTTCCATAAACATATAGGACACGCCACGTGGCGTGTCCCTTAAAGTTAGATGATGTTTTGGAGGGTGACACGCTGGGGACGCGTATGGTCACACGGCGGGTGTAGATATGTACTCCCTCCATCTGCGTTTGTTGGTCCACAAACATACTTTTTTCTGTCCCTTACAGTTTGTCCTGAAAATCAATGAATAAATTGTCAATTTTACTCTTTTACCCTTGTCTTCAAATATTTGATTAACAAATCAATCATGATTGAAGGGTAAAACTGGAAAGACAAGAACTGTACAAAGTAATCATTATGCTCCCTAAAAAAGTTAGAAACCCCAAAATAGACGAACAAACAAGGACAGAGTGAGTAATACTTCTAATTTTTTTGAGGAAAATATGTTACTGGAAATATTTGGGCTGTAGTGTAATTGAGTGTATAAATTCCAGTGTAAATGATCGATTGAAGCCAAAAAGGGAAGAAAAGTAGGTTTGTTCTCTCTCTCTCTAGAAACCCTAATTCGAGTAGTGCTGGACTGACTCTCTTTCTCGATCGAGCACTGTTTGACTCTATCTTGGTCAATCGAGCACTGCAGATGTATTTCCCTCTTTGGCGAATCACTCTATCTCATTGTATTTCTCTCTTTTTGTGTATATATGTAGTGGTATATATGTATACGTGTATATAATTTAAGTATATATTTATATTAGTTTCAGCGATAGAAACATACGTCTCTATGGTATATTTTGTTATACATAGTTAATATATATATGTGGCCGGTTCCGCTCATAATATTTGACACAAAAATGCAAATCACCATTTTTCGGAGTTTCACGCAAATGATCGAAGCTGTTCAATTTGTTTAAAACATGTTTTTAAGAGTTCCTATTAATTATCAACTCAATCGGAGATCGGTAAAGGCTTGATCGGTATTTGTCCCTAAATTTGAATGGATAAAAACTGAATGAATCAATCAAGCCCCTACCGATATCCGAATGAGTTAATTTTTTACAGGTTCTCTTAAAAACATGTTTTAAACAAACTTTGTCAAAAGTTGTGTGAGCGGAGATGCCTATATATGTGTTGCCATTGCCGTGCCATCGGCTGTGTCCGTGTCGCCATTTTTTTAGAATTCTTTTGTCCCCTATGCATGTCCGTTTTTGTGCTACATAGGCTGAATCTAAGCACCAATGGGACAGTTAATGATTATCAACCCATAGGAATAACTGAATAACTAATTAGGGATTGCTTCTAGCCACACATAAATGGCTTTGAATATGTAAACTTTAAGTTTTCTTCCCTTTTTGGAAGTTAGAATGTTTACGGTATTTTGATGAGAAAGTTGACATTGAACAATTACTTTGGCGGGCCTTTCAGCGATTTGTCATGCCTGACAACTGAGGTAGCATTCAACCCCAGAGATGATATCTTTATCCTTTTGAAGTGATTTGTCATGTTGCCTTTCATGATATGTTGACCATTGTGTTCTTCTTGGCTTGTTTTAGGTTTTTGGCTGAAAGAGGGGAACTAAGTGTCGTAGACGGCGATGATTCATCAATTCCCTTGAAAGATTTATATATGAAGGTTGCAAAAGCAAACAGTGGATGTAGCTGGGAGTCCTTTGAAGTGTATAGGCACTTGAGGTCTCTAGGTTACATTGTTCGACGACATGGTAACCCTTGGACTATGAAGAGTGCTAGGAATGAGTCCGCTTCAGCTGAAAAAAACTGTGGAGGCCCAAATCTCATCAACGAGCTGCTCAATAATATGAGGATTGATGAAGTCAGACCTGCATTTGATGTTTACCTCCCTAATGCCAAATTCAGAAAGTCATCACCCGGCAATCCAAGTTTTGTGCTTTGTGTAACCAGGTAATAAATATTGTTAACTACTAAAGAACAACAAGATTGTGTTCTAAAAAATGCTACAAAATTGTTGGACCATATTGGACTTGGGTGTTTCAATGGCTTCAGTTGAAATACGCGGGTCATGCAAGTATTGACTCTCAACAATCCACGTGTTGTCAGATTCATTTGGTGAAAGGCCCTTGTGTAATTTCCCCCACCTGAATTTTGTAGTCAATGTATAGTTAGTCTCTTCCCCCATGTGTCTGACATTTCCGAAATCTTACATGAGAAATTTACCTCTTTTGCTCAAAAAGTTTTTTGCACGGCTTTTGCTCAAAAAGTTTTTTGCACGGCTTTTGCTCAAAAAGTTGTATCCCATTGGGAGCTCAAAGATTTAAGTCTTAATTCAGAAGATACTTGGATTCTAAGGAGTGATCTAGTTCTAGCTAGCAAGCTTAGGTATAAACCACTGGGCCCTGTAGCTTGAGCAGATTTTTTATTCTGATGCCCATGAAAATGAAAGCTTCACCAAAAGGCCTCATCTATAGAAGCGTAGATCTGAGGAATCCATGTCTTGCAATAGATGGTAAAAGCATACCCTGCTCCATTCCACCGAAAGGGCGGAATGATCGCATGACTGGGAACGGGGTCGTCACATATCCATTTTTGGTACTTGAACCAGGGGTATGTCTGATAAAAAATAATGAAAAAAGAACTGGTTCCTTTGTGACAACAATATACAATTTGTCTTTAGTCTCTAATTATATGTCTCTTGCCGCTTCAGTGGCCATCCACCATCCAAATTGCAGATTGCAGACCTTGAGAGGCAGTGCAATGGCACTCCTTTGAAATTCAGTCATGTCGAGCATGGTCGTGTCAGTTTCTTCTCCTTTAACAAGGTGGAGCTGCCTGCCCTTCCCTAACATCACTGTTATGAGGAGAGATGCATTGGCGAAGCATCTTTGGAGGTACTAGCTTCTGTAAGTCTGATGGCTAATTGCCAACACACATGTTATATAGCATTGCTAAATTTTAATTTTGTCATGGTGAAGTTTGCTTAATGAAAATGATAATATAGTGCACAGCAGCAAGTCACTTATATGTGTTTGGAGTTTTTGTTTTATGAATCACATATTTATGCTGTATTGTTATTTTCCATTATTCTGTTGAAATATTTCCTATTAGGCCGCTATTGGAGAATTTCTACTCTTGAAGGAAACCTAGAAACTCCTTCACTAGTGTATTCCTTCGATTTTAGAGTTCATTAATTTGTGTTACATTTGGTGTTATTTTTTTGACGTGTGAAACCTATAAATAGATATCATTAACATTGTAGTAGCCTTGCTTCTAAAGACTTAGTTTTTTCAGCGATCAGTGATTATTTCTGCTGTATTTGGGCAGTATTGTGGTGGTTTGACTTCAATTTTAGAACTGTTGAGTGTTGACCACTAATTCATTAAAATCTAAAGCTGTTTGGGAGAATGTTAAATTTGGTGTTATTGTTTTGACATGTGAAACCTATAAATAGATATCATTAACATTGTAGTAGCCTTTCTTCTAAAGACTTAGTTTTTTCAGCAATCAGTGATTATTTCTGTTGTATTCGGGCAGTATTGTGGTGGTTTGACTTCGATTTTAGAACTGTCAAAGTGTTGACCAGTAATTCATCAAAATCTAAAGCTGTTAGGGAGAATGGTAACTTTATTAGTTTTAGACTTAACATTATAAGTCCCCACTGAGTGGTACACGCTTAAGGGTACCAACTGCCAAACATGTCCGAATAGGTCGGAGTAAGCCCTAAAGGTAGACTGTAAGCTTTGACACCTGATCTGTTGGTTGCTTTGAACTTAGATACCATGTTTAATTGTCGATACCAGCTCATGTAAAAGCTGTAGTATGTTACTCATTCTCTTAACAGAAACTATTCTGAGACAGTACTTGGCTACTTGCCTATTCTAAGATGTCCTCTATTAACTTATCACATATATCTTCAGGTGGCTCTTCAAAGGCCACCAGCAGTTCTAGGCAAGGGTATCTGGACAGTTTTTGCCTTCTCTCATATAGTCATAGTTTGCATGAACAAGAGCTGTACACAAAAATGCTAGTCCCCATACAGGTAAGGCTGCAACCTACGATTCATAAACAGCTCAAGCTTGGTTCAGTAAATAACGTTTAAGCTCTTGTTCGTATAAGCTCAAGCCAAGGTCGTTTTTTTATATACGAGCCTAGTTCGACCTTGATTATTCAAGCTCGACTGGAGCACGACCCGAGCTCAGGTTCAACTACTTTTGTATGAAGCAAGCTTGAACGGTTCGTTTGCAGCTGTCTGCGCAGATCCTAAATGACACTTAACAAACTTCACATTAAAAAAAAAAAAAAAAAAAAAAAAAAAAAAAACAAACTTCACATTAAGAAGAGGGAGCTATGATTGTGATAAGTTTGTGTTTGTTCTTATTAAGTATTTGTGAATTTCTTTGCAGGTAAAATTACAACAGAAATTCGAATGCGCTGGAAGAATTTGTCTCGCTGACTTGCACTAATTCTCGATCATTTATCCGCTGGTGTAGATTGCAGGGCTAACATGGTGGATTGGAATTTAGAAGGAGATGAAGAAGAAGAGGTACTAAGTTTGTGTTGTGGCAGTTCTATGAGCCTACCTAGTTATGTGTGCAATAAATGACTCCAGCTCCATCTGAGAAACACCGCCTTCTTCCAACTCCTGCCTGGTGGAAGCGCCCAGCTCCTCAGCTCTATTCTTTATCTCTTCCCCTTCTTTTGATGCGATTAGCTTCTCGACAACTTTTGCGATTGTTGATGAAGTCACTGTTTCCTCCCTGTGTTCCCATGTGATAACTGCCAGGCCAAACTTCAGTATTTCTGTAACTAGAAAAGCGTTCTTGGGTTGGTCAGAATGCATAGGCCAAGCAGCTATGGGAACTCCCATAGTTATACTCTCAAAGCATGAACTCCAGCCGCAATGACTCATGAACCCACCTGTTGATGGGTGCCCCAAAATCTCTATTTGAGGTGCCCAGTCCCTCACCACCATTCCAACTTCCTTCACTCTCTCTTCAAACCCTTCTGGCAGTTTCTTTTTGTTCTCCTCTCCTGCAAAAATATCTCCTTTATCAGCATCTCTTAAAACCCAAATGAACTTTTGCCCACTTTGTTCTAACCCCATTGCAAGCTCTTTGATCTCTTCATCTGTCATTGTGGTTGTTGTTCCAAATGAAACGTATAAAACGGATTTTGGGGCTTGTTCGTCAAGCCACTCCAAACATTTGTGTTTTGGGATATTCGAGTTAGTTCTATCATAGTCTGCCCCCGCGTTCAATGGCCCAATTGCCCATGTCAGTTTGTCCCTATTAAACTGGTCTTGCGCTATTAAATCAATATATCTACCTTCGATTGATCTGCACGAGTTATAGATATATCCGGTCGTAAATTTCAGGAAATCAGCTTGAAGGGCTATGAAATTCAGGATTTCAATGCTGTAGCATCCTGTGAAAGATGGTAGCCCTTTTGGTGGTGGTTCTTCCAGGAACGGTTCCCCCTTCATTTGCCACCCGTCGAAGAAAGAAGAAAAGGGTGAACTTGGGTTAAAAGTGTAGGATTCCGCATTTGGAACATTAGCAACGTCCTGAACCACATAAGTCATCATGACATCATGGACGACAATAACTCTTCTTGCTGTGGCAGAGATACTGTGAAGGAGCGCTGCCATGGGCTGGCGGAGGTGGATAGATGAGTCAAATGAAGGCTGGAGGTGGGTGGGGAATCTAGTGGAGGGATTTGGGTCGGGGGTAGGAGAGAAGAAAGCACAGTCGGGGAATTCGTGGAAATGTATTTGGGAATTTTGGAGGTGGGTTGTGTTATTGAACCGGAGTTTGGCCTGACGGAGGTGGGTGGCGGTGGTCGCGTAGTGAAGTGGGATGTTGTGGGAGGAGATGAGGCAGGAGAGGTGGAGGAGCTGGTTGAGATGGCTTTGCATCGGAAATGGCACCATTATTACCACCACTTCAGCTTGTTTGGAGATGCTAGTGAAGTCATTGGTTTGATCTTTGCTATGAATCCCCATGAATCTCTCTCTGCTGCTGCTGTAGAATCGATTTTCTTTTTCTCAGAGCAGTATTTGCCTTTCAATTTTCTTTGAAATGATTCTGACGTTTCACTTAAATATTTATAACGCCCTTCAATTTTCAACTCCACCATTGTCTGCATTGTTTGTGCCGCATTTGTCGTCATGTTTTTAGCATAAGTGAATATGTTCATATGGGAAGTTTAATACTAAAGTTAATTTTGTATGCTTATTTAGTCTTCGAAACCTCGAGCCCTGTGAAGTCTTCGATCATTTTTTTGTATGCATATTGCAGGTCGCAGATTCTTCTTTCTACACTATTTTTGTATGATCATTCAAGTCTTCGATGCCATGTGGCCATGTGGAGACTACCGTGGAAAGTGCAGTCACGGATCAGTACACTATTATAAACCATGTGAGTAGAAAGTGCAGTAAGGGATCGTTGACTCGCAATTTTTGTTTAGTACGCTATTATTCTAAGCTACTTTGTGAGTTTCTGATACGAAATCGGAGCATCAATAGTTAGGTCCTGAATTAAAATGATGTCGATACATTTATTGATGGGTTACGTTGGGTAATACGAGACAAAGAAACAGGAAGACCTAGTTAAAGAACGTGATTAATACATATAAGAGGGGCCTGGTTCCGTGGACACGATTTATGCCACAATTTTTGACATTGAATCTCTCTCTCCCCTCTCCATCTTGAGATTATGTCAAGATCTATTATTCTATAGCGGAAATCCCATGAAAAGTCATGGCCGACAAGGAACTTGTCGAAATGATTGATAAAATCTTCGTGACCTATGTTAATGCGTTTGATCCAATTGTTCAAACCCTAAACAGAAATCCAAGACCAAAAATCGTTTAAACCCAAAATCGATAAAACCCTAAGCAGAAATCAAAGGCCCAAACGTTGAGAGATAGAGAGGTAGGTAAGGAAGATTTTGGGCTACTCTATTGCTGGAACCGTCTGCTCTCGTTGCCAGAGATGGGATCGCTGGAATGGGGAGGGGAGTTGCCATGGGAGTGGAGTGAGGTATAACCAGGGGAGTGGAGAGGGGAGTAAACTTAAACGTTCATATCTCAGCCATGATTTCAATGGGTGAGATGAAGAGTAAAAAATGAGTCTATGGATCCGGCCCAATACAAGAGAAAGCATGTTATATCTCCCACTCGTTAAATCACAGAAAATTACCGGCTAGTCCAAAATACTAGACGTTAATTCCCTATAAAGATGAACACGTAATTACAGGCTAGTTTAGTTGGGTAGGAGAAGTTAACGTTTTCACCCTTAACAAATCAAAAGATAAACTGACCAATATAAGCTCGCGTGGTTCATTTGAATTTCCTAACCTAACTGTTGATCGCATAATCTTCTTCTTGGTCGATCTAATTATCAATCTCTAGAGATGAGTTTTGGCGAATTTCACTAGAAATTTCACAAGTTTCAAGCTCGTGAGTTTGAACTCGTGTAATTTGATTAGCTTCGAGCTCGTGAATTTCATTAATTTTGAAGCTCATGAATTTCACCGGATTTGAACACGAATGAGTTTGATTTGCTTTGAGCTTGTGAATTTCATTAATTTTGCTAATTTTAACACAACAACTAATAATTGTAAATTACTAAATTTCATTAGCTTTGAACTCATGAATTTCACTCAGCGTGAACCGAATGGATACCTCTTCATCTTCAAAATTTGTACACGCACAGGCACAAATGAACATACCATATGACACAAGAGTGAGGATGATCGCGTGGACACAAATACTTTACGAAATAAACACAGGTTGCGGAAAGCTCTGACAAGTTGGATTTGGATCCAAGGAACAACAACTACTGAGGAGCGTTGAGGTTGGATCTGTCGGAAGCAGATCATCGGCAGCAACTTTGTCAATCGAAGAGGGGTTGACACAGATCGAAGAAAGGTCGATCGGAGCGAAAAATTCGAAATTTTGGCCGGAACCGAAGAACTTTAAAGTGATAGATGGAGGCGGAGGAGGGATCACTGTCGGAAAAATTTGATGTTCTGGTAATCAAGAATTTCATACATTTTCTGATCTTTTTTTTTATAAAAAAATTTAGGGTAAATTTCGCTGACACCAAAAGAACACAAGTTTCCGAAAAGTAGTAGCACAGTTGCCTATTGCTAAGGATGTCCTCGATTAACTTATTACCTATTTCTTCAGGTGGCTCTTCAAAGGCCACCAGCTGTTCTAGTTTAACTCCCCCCTGGGCAAGTGCATCTGCACAATTTTTGCCTTCCCTCACAGTCTGAACGAACTAGAGCTTTACATAGGAAATGCTAGTGGACCGTCCTCATACAGACAAGGCTGTAACCTACAACCAAACTGATCAATCATGGCTCAGGAAAATATGTCTGAGATCTGCTTGTTCTTTTGGGCTATTTCGTTTAATGAACGAGCTTGGGCAACAATTTGAGGCTCGTTCAGTTAATTTTTTCCAGCTTGAGTATGCCCTTGCTCAGCTCGAGTAGACTCGTGAAGTCAAGGTTATGTTAATTGTTGTGCCCAGCCCCACAGGTTTACCCACACTCACGCACCAATTACACACAGAGTCAGAGAAAATTTTCACTCTATTGTATAAATCACTCATATACAAAAACCAGCTACCTAAAAACTCTCCGGGAGGAGCACCACGGCTCCTCCTCTCAGGACTCACCCTCTCCAGTCGCACTACATTGCTACAACCCACACCTCTCTCTCCCTCTCTCGCGCAGTACATATCTACTACTACTATAAAAAAGGTGAAGCACCAAAGGTGTTTCCCACACTTTTGCCTACCAAAAATACCCCTACAAATAACTGACTCAATCCCGTAAAATACACGTTGTCTTCTCCCGGTTTCTGATCTGTTACACCTTTCCAAAACAACAACCACAACTAAAACCAAACGACACCCACGTTTGGAAACAAACCAACAGCCAATCGTTATAATGTTTAGAAGACAAAAAACCGTTCATCGTGCTTGGCTCATAACGTTTAGACGACTAGACCTGCTGAGAATTATCCCTTTGAAATGTCTCATAGGACCGCTGGCAAAAATCCAATTTTTACTGTGCTCCCTTTGTTCTTCACTGCCACTTTCCAACTCTCTCTCTCTCCCCGACAACAATCTTTGATTGTGGAATGAATCACGATTTTCTTTGATTTCGGAATCGATCGTGATTTATGTGTCGTTCAATTCCGTTTAGTATCTCTGTCATGGTAATGTAAAGTCAAGCCTTCTCAATCGAGGTATTTTGTTTTAATCTGCGAATTCTAGGTTCAGATCATTAATTTATTTTGTTCGCGGGTTTCAACGTTTTGTCGTTCAATTCCGTTTAGTATCTCCGTGTGCTAATTCTGAGTTTTTGATGTATTCTCTCTTTGGGTTCCAGGTTTCAATTTTTCATTGGGGGGTTTCGTCACCAAATTGCGTTACTGCTACTCACGGTTACTTTACTAGAATTTGTGTTCTCTCCTATTCTAAATAATGGGCTTTTGCACTTTAGAGAAATTCGACAATGAGAAGAGGAATTGATGATTCGGTATCGTCTACAATGATAAGGAATTGAGGAAAGGAATTTTGTAATAGAATCCTCTGTTGGAAAAATTGGTCTCCTGAGCACCGCACCGGGTAAAAAATCGGTACCTGTAGGGGCACAATTTCTACAAAGGTCCTACCAAACCAACGTCCATTGGGGCAAGGTTACCAGGGATGGTCTGCAGGAATGACGAAGTAACAGGGGCAAGGTTACCGGAGGCGCAGTCAAGACCTCGGTTACCTTTTGGGCCTCGGATGGACTCCTCTCCTTCGGCCTCGGACGGACTCCTCTCCCTCGGCCTCGGATGGACTCCTCCCCCTCGGGAAGATGTGCCAGGATGGTGGTCCGTATAGACCTCGGTTACCTTTTGGGCCTCGGATGGACTCCTCTCCCTCGGCCTCGGACGGACTCCTCTCCCTCGGCCTCGGATGGACTCCTCCCCCTCGGGAAGATGTGCCAGGATGGTGGTCCGTATAGGCCTCGGCTACCTTTGCGGCCTCGGATGGACTCCTCCCCCTCGGCCTCGGATGGACTCCTCCCCTAGGCCTCAGCTACCTTTTCGGCCTCGGATGGACTCCTCCCCCTCGGCCTCGGATGGACTCCTCCCCTCGGCCTCGGATGGACTCCTCCCCTAGGCCTCAGCTACCTTTGCGGCCTCGGATGGACTCCTCCTCCTCGGCCTCGGATGGACTCCTCCCCCTCGGCCTCGGATGGACTCCTCCCCCTCGGGAGCCTACCCCAGGTAGTTCTAGATAGCAGCCCGGGGTCGGTTCCCGAGCGCCTCCCGGGACAAGTCGATTGACCTCGGTACCGGGGCGACGAAGGGTCACGTCAGATGTTGGGGGCTCGATCGAGGCACCTCCTGACGGTCTGAGTGGCACATTAATGAGCTCAACCACCCCACGTGCACTGCATCATGGCAAGCCACCAACCCTGCAAACCTACGCCTGCAGGGGGGTGGGGGATCTGACTGATAGGGACATCAGGGGCACGTGACGCCTCTGAGAGCACAGCGGCCGAGGCGCCACTTTAGGGGCGTACGTCGATCCATGCATTTAATGCAATGCCAGGGGCGGGGCGCGTGAGGCCCCCGAAGGGCGTGCCGAACACGCGCTCCCTCGCCTATAAATATGACTCTCACCTCCTTCATACAGGGATCCTCCCCTCACATACCTCACTCAGGGCGGTGGCGGGACACTCTTTACTCACTCTCTCTCTAAGTTCTCTACTATATCTCTCCCTCAGTCGCTGACTTTACCATCGGAGTGCCTTCCCGGACCACCACCGTCCGGGCTAGGCGCTAACGAGGTTGTTCCATGTGCAGGTCTCCATCTCAGGCGTGCCCCCAGGGCTCCGGCCTCCTTCTTAGACGTGCCCTTGGGGCCCCGGCCCCTTTCTCAGGCGCGCCCCCAGGGCTCCAGCCTCCTTCTTAGGCGTGCCCTTGGGACCCCGCCCCCCTTCTCAGGCGTGTCCCCAGGGCTCCCGCCTCCTTCTCAGGCGCTCTCCGGGGACCGCAACCTCCATCTCAGGCGTGCCCCCAGGGCGCCGGTCTCCTTCTCAAGCGTGCCCCCAAGGCTCCGGCCTCCTTCTCAGGCGCTCTCCTGGGACCGCAGCCTCCATCTCAGGCGTGCCCCCAGGGCTCCGGCCTCCTCCTCAGGCGCTCTCCGGGGACCGCAGCCTCCATCTCAGGCGTGCCCCCAGGGCTCCGGTCTCCTTCCCAGGCGCTCTCCTAGGACCGCAGCCTCCTTCTCAGGCGTGCCCCCAGGGCTCTGGACGACGTGCTCTTGAGACTCAAGCCTTCTCCTCTGACGTGATCCTGGACCTCTGGTGAGGTTCAGCCAGTCCTCCTTCTCCGTACAGGACCAGACGGCCAAAGAGTTCACTCCAGAATCGAGACCCCCACAGTACCAAAGTTACATTTCCAAATCTTCCTTTGTAAACATCCATATGCTCACCTATACTTGCATTTCACATGTTCGACGAACTTTGAGAGAGAGGTGTGTATGAATAGCCCATCTTGCAACTTCTATAAGATTTTCGAACAATGGATTGATTTCATTAGTGGGTCAAGGATGGGTTCAATATAAATTGAAATACCGAGTTGTTAAAATGGCACAGAGGGAGTATTAATTTAGTGTGCAACTTGCCTCTGAGATTTAATAAAAAACAGTATTCAATATATTCTGGCTACAGATTGTTTCGAACTTGAATGACGAAAACATTTGTGAAATTCATTTACTTGTGCAACTTATCTCACTTTCCTTCTATCTTCCATTCATCTTTTCACTTCTGAGTGCCATTTAAGTTCTGTTCAATTTGTGATACATGGTTCTATTAATTTTACAGTTTCGGATGTTGGAATGTGTTAGGTAGGAGAAAGCGGATAAGGTAACGACAAGAAGCAAATTGAGGTGGAGAAGTCTATATTTTCTTGTTCATTATTGGATTCAAGACATGACGAAAAAACAAGGACAAGTATCAAAAGAAGTTTTAAGGTTGGTCAACAAGAGTTGCACCTTTGTTTCTGTTTGGTTCAAATTAACGTAAAGATCTGGCATTACATTATATGATACATGGGAGTTTTCCTTATTTTGTCTGATATGTTTGGTCTTTTTTCCTTTAAATTACTAAGGATAGATGATTTCCATGAAGTTCTAAAACTAGAAAGGTCAAGCAATCTGGGACAGAAAGAAAACTATTGAAAATGCTTTAAGGCTGGCAGAAATACGTAAGGTGAACCACGTGTAAAACATTGGTAGTTCAATAAATAAGGTGAACCACGTGCTCCGTTCCACTTGGCATCTGGCCTTCATTAGAACTTTTCGGTATCTCTCCATATGAGCCACAAGTTCCAACAATAAGATATGACTCTAACTTTCTCTTACACAGTAGGGTTATAAATAAATACCACGTGCGAAGCGCGTGCAATTTTGCTAGTACACAGAAAGAGGGAACCACAAAACACAGCCTTAAAGGCTCTACGCGTGATACAGTTGGAATAATAGCTCTACCGACACTTTGGGTGTTTGGGTGTAATCCTATGCTTCTCAGTCCACTTGGGAAGAACACTATTGACCTACTAGTCAACAATTAATCAAGTTAGTAACAGATGAATTGTATTCCTATATATTTTTCGGTTGTGTTGAGTGCTTGATGTATCATGTTTATTTAACTTTGACCTTTTGTTACTGAAACTTACAACTAACTTTAAGATTTTCTGTAGTTGGTTATTGATCTTTGTTTTTACTTTTCTTTTGAGGTGGATTTAATCTAGTTTGATTTTTCATTTTGAGCTCGAGATCGAGCTTGGCTCATCTATATAAGCTCGAGCTGAGCGCGTATTGCTCATATACGATCCAAGTTCAACCTGGATTATTCAAACGTAACTGGAGCACGAGCCGAGCTCAAGTTCAGCTAATTTTATACACTTGAAAGCTTGGCCTGGCTTGGCTCATTTGCAGCCCTCCACAGACCATTAACTTGGCTCATTTGCAGCCCTCCACAGACCATTAACGACACTTGGTTCAAACTTCTCATTGAGGAGAGGAAGCTATGATTGTGATGACAATGCTTAGTAAATATTTTTGAATTTTCAAAAGGTACAATTACAACAAGAATTTAATTGTGCTGGAAGAATTGTCTTGCAGACTTGCACTTATAATCTATGGCCCGTCCAAAGGAGTAGATTGCTGGGCTAACATGGTGGATTGAGATTTAGTAGGAGGAGATGAAGCATAAGAGTTGTGAAGTTTGTGTTTTGGCAATTCAATGAACCTACCTAGTTATGTGAGCAATGAATGAATCCAACTCCATTCGAGAAACACCGCCTTCTTCCACCACCTTCCTGGTGGAAGCACCTAGCTCCTCAGCTCTCTTTCTTATCTCTTCCCCTTCTTTTGATACGATCAGCTTCTTGACAACTTTTGCTATGGTTGATGAGGTCACTATTTTCTCTCTCTGTTCCCATATGTTTACCGGCAGACCAACCTTCAAGATGTCTGTAACCAGAAAAGCATTCTTGGGTTGGTCACCACCCATGGGCCAACAGGCTATGGGCACTCCCATAGTTATACTCTCGAAGCATGAATTCCAGCCGCAGTGACTCATGAACCCACCTGTGGATGGGTGCCCCAAAATCTCTACTTGAGGTGCCCAATCCCTCACCACCATGCCAACTTCTTTAACTCTCTCTTCAAACCCTTCTGGCAGTTTCTCTTTCTTCTCCTCTCCAGCAAAAATGTCTTCTTTATCAGCATCTCGAAAAACCCAGATGAACTTTTGCGCACTCTGTTCTAACGCCATTGCGAGCTCTTTGATCTCTTCATCTGTCATTGTAGTCATCGTTCCAAAAGAAACATACAAAACGGATTTTGGGGATTGTTTGTCAAGCCACTCCAAACATTTGTGTTTTGGGGTATTTGAGTTACTTTTATCATAGTCTGCCCCCAGCTTCATTGGCCCAATCGCCCATATCGGTTTATTAAGCTCTTTCTTTGCGTTTAAATCAATATATGTACCTTCGATTGATCTGCATGAGTTATAGATATATCCGGTTGTGAATTTCAGGAAATCAAGTTGAAAGGCTGTGAACTTCATGATTTCAGGAGGGCAGGATCCATCTGAATCCGGTAGCCCTTTCGGTGGTGGTTCTTCCAGGGAAGGTTTTCCCTTCATTTCCCAATCGTTGAAGAAAAAGGAAAAGGCAGAAATTGGGTTAAACCCGTAGGATTCCGCATTTGGAACATCAACAACGTCCTGGACCACATAAGCCATCATGACGTCGTGGACGACGATAACTCTTCTTGCTGTGGCAGAGATACTATGGAGGAGCACTGCCATGGGCTGGCGGAGGTGGATAGAGGAGTCGATTAAGGGCTGGAGGTGGGTGGGGAATTTGATGGACGGATCTTGGGTGGGGGGAGGCGAGATGGAATCAGGGGTGGGGAACTCATGGAAATGGATTTGAGAGTTTTGGAGGTGGGTTGTGTTATTGAAACGGTGTTTGGCCTGGCGGAGGAGGGCGGCGGTGGTGGCGTAGAGAATTGGGATGTTGTGGGAGGAGATGAGGCAGGCGAGTTGGAGGAGCTGGTTGAGATGGCTTTGCATTGGAAATGGCACCATTATTACCACCACTTCAGCTTGTTTGGAGATGCCAGTGAAGTCATGGCTTGGATCTTTGCCATGAATGTCCATGACTATCGTAGTGAGCAACAATCTGTAGAGTGCGTTCTTTAAAAGATAGATGTGGTTTATATAGTTCTGTAACGGATAAAGATATGGGTACCGAACAAAGGGTACCGAAAATGAACCGATCGCACACGGAGACCCACTTTTGGGTCCCACACGAGTGATATGAACCGTTCATTGTTCTTAGAACATTTTTTCGAGGGGCCCCACCAAATTTCAGCTCAATCGGACGGTTGGAAGTGCTCCAACCAAAGTCCCACTGTTCCAACCAAAACCCTCGGAAAAATGTTCTAAGAACAATGAACGGTTCGGATCACTTGTGTGGGACTCAAAAGTGAATCCCCGAATGCGATCGGTACATTTTCGGTTCCTCCCGTTCTGTACCCGTATCACTGTCCCTATTGGATAACTACATGGGTACAGTAATTCAATATACATATTGTAATATGACATCAGAGATGAGCAATTCTACGGATGCTAAATATTATTATACAAACTATTACATTAAAAATATACACAGGATATAGTACGTAGATGCACTTAATCTCTAAACGAGATGACCACATCAATGAATGATGGAGTGCATATAGATGGACAGCATATATGCACTCATTGTCTAACAAATGGTACATGTACATTTAGTACATTAGTTAGTATAATATTTAGTGTTTATAGACTTCTTCGATCAACGATAGGTTTTGGGTGGTCTCATCTCACATGGTCGAGTACTCGAGTCTTTGCTCGATTCAAATGCCTCACTTCGTCAATCTGGACCTCTACGGCCTCGTTTAGTTGTCAAGAAAGTATGAGAAAGGATGGGAAAATCAACTTTCTCATAACTTTTGGGGTGTTCAATTACCAGGAAAATGATGGGACCGACAAAAATATTTTTTCACTAGGACTCACTTTCCCTCAAAATGCATCCTGCAAAAAGGAAGGAATTATGTGTCGTGAGAAAGTTTACTCCTGCCAATTACACTTTCCTAGAAAAATCCTTCATAAAGTGAACACTCACAGAAAAGTAAATTTTATTTTCCTTTACTTCACTTCATTTCACTTTTCTCGGAATTAACTTTCTCGCGTAACATTCTTGACAAATGAACGGAGCCTACGTGCAGCCGGCTGCACGTGAGGGGGAGTGTTATAATTTATCGCACATAACTCATCTAAGCCACTAAAATTTAGTTTATAGTAATATTTTAGAAGTTACTCCATCTCTTCCAAATAAATTTTACTGTTTTAGGTTGGAATTCTGAAAAAAAAAATCCAACATTAATATTCATAATGTTGAAACGAATTATGCAGAATCCTGCCAAATCTGTCGTCATGTTTTTTTGGCATATTGTTTCTCTCAAAGGACCAATTTTTAGGAGTAAATTTTAGCATTTTCAAAATTAACTACGCCTCGGTGTGGATGACTTGTTTTTTAACCCAGACAACTTCTGCCGGGTCCACCGGGTATACCCGGTGACTGAACGGATTAACCAGTCAGCAGCCGGTGATGGGTAGGGTTGTGATTTTTAGAAAGTCTAAAGCGCGTGCGGGTGTGGGGAACCCACCACTCTATGTGATATGAGGAAAAGATTAAATAGACGGATGAAAACGACCGGCCTTACAATAATGAACCCACTTTATATTAAAATAAAATTAATGGATGATGACGAGAAATACAAAAAATTGACGACCAATGCGGTGGACTCTCCAGAACCCTAGATTTCATATTCCACACACCTTCTCACCTGTTTTGATAGATTTATTTTTTTGGGTGTGGGGTTTTTTTTATCTCCTAACCTTTGTATGTTGAAATGATAAAATTGTTGTATTTTATGTGTTTTGGTACCCGTGTCAGTCTGCGCGCACCTCTACTAATCTTCGAGATCAATCACACCGTATACTTGCAAGATTTCTAATTAAAGTAATAACAAAGCTCTGTATGAACGATCCCCTAAAAGAGTTGATAGAATCTAAAAATTTTCAACTATGAGAAACTAGGAGGGAATCAACTCTTAAATCGTATACTTTGACCACCAAACCAACCCTTGAGATTTTAGGAGGCTATGGTTTGAAGTAAGAGATGTTACATGTGCCGAGACTCATATCTTTGACCTTCTATTGAGGAATAAAAATTCTGGTCAATAGCCGGCCCCAATTGTTGTTTTTCGTTTACGTCTTTGCCTATTAAAAGTCCGCAAAACATAAAAAGTGACTAAATATTAAAAAAAAAAAGGATCAAATTTCTAAGATATTTCAATTAAATTGTTTAGAAAAAGTCTTCAACAAAAGAGGGTTTAAAATACGTTTACAAAAGGGGGTTCTCAATTTTCGTTTTGCGATCGTGCTCTCAATCATTGATCTTGCATAATTTATATTATTTTGGGATATTTTAGGGAAAATTTCAAAATGGCACCTGAACTTTATACTCAATGTCCCAGAAACACCTGAACTTTACTTAGCATCAATTAAACACTTGGACTTTCAAAACGCCCTTTCTCAAGCACCTGGCCCCATTTTCCGTCCATACTGGGACGGAAATTGCTGATGTGTCAATTCTCTCTCCTAAAGTGGGCCATTGGCACATGACACGGGGGCACTTCAGCTTGTTTGGAGATGCTAGTGAAGTCATGGCTTGGATCTTTGCTATGAATATCCATGACTATTGTAGCGAGCAACAATGTGTAGAGTATGTTCTTTAAAAGATCCACTTCAGCTTGTTTATATAGTCCTGTAATATGTGTACTTTTCTTGTAGTCAATGTTTGATATTTTGATTTTTAATGTATTTCCTTGTCACCACTCCATCTCTTCCACATGTAGGACCTATTGGACAACTACAGCATACATTAATTCAATATGCGAACAATACTCTTCCTCTACTTAATATTGCAATATGACATCAGAGATGAGCAATTCTACGGATGCTAAATGTTATTATACAAATTATTACATTAAATGTACACACATGATAGCGTACACAAATGCACTCATCATCTAAAAGAGACGACGACATTAATGAATGATGGAGTGCATATATATATGCACTCATTGTCTAACAAAATGTCTCATGTACATTTAGGCCCTGATTGGTTGCATCATTACAAGGGATATTAAGTTATACCCCCTCCCCTTATCCCGGTCCCACGTTTATATGCATGGTTTGGGGAAAAAAAGACCACCCGGATGAGTTAATACCCCCACCCAAATAATACCCCTTTGTACCCCTTCCCCCTTACTAATTAATAACATCCCCCCCGTATCCTCCGTTATCCCCCTCCTTTTACCCCCAGTTCCTTTTTACTGTTTTTAAAAAGAAACCGAATTGCATTTTAAATACTTTACGAACTCTTGCGATTTCTTTTGGATAAAAAAATGAAGTACTTTTGTGCATAATTTTTTAATTTTTTTTGCACCAAATTAAACTATTAATCGAGATCTTTAATTCGGTACAAAAAAGTTTTGAAAAATTTGATACTTTAGAATTTGACATTGTTGGCTTGCTTTGCAATATCCTTTGGATCAAAAAATAAAGTATCAAAAAATTGCCAAGAACAAGATATATGCACAAAAGTACTTCATGTTTTGTGCATATATCTTGTTTTTGCCATAAAAAAATGAAGTACTTTTGTGCATATATCTTTGCATTTTCAAAAAATTTTATTGCATATATCTTGTTCTTGGCCTCAATTTCATTGAAAATCACATTTTTCCCAAATTGTGTGGGTTTTCCCACTTTGATTCTTTGATCTATGAAATTGTTTATTGTTTGGTGAAATTGGAAGTGAAATTAACCTCCCTCCATGTTTAATTGTTACCTAGCATCTCTAATTTGAACCTAAGTTATCTCATTTGTGATTGGGTTGAAATTCCACACCCGAAGGGTGAAAATCTGCACTGTTACTGTTCATATATTGCTGGCTCTGTAATTTTCAGCCACTGCCTCTGTTTTTGGGGTGGTTTTCGGTCACCCTTTGATGTCCGTTTGGTCCCCGATCGCTTATTCCTTCATAAAATCGACTTTTGACATCACTTTCAACCATGTTTTGACTCGAGAACTATGGTTTTATAAGTAAATATGTCATCTTATCTCACATGAACGTTTGTTGGTTTTTAGAAAGCGTGTGTGGGTGCGTGCGTAGCACATTTTATCGAAAGGTGTGAAGTGGTGAAATGAACTTGGAGAACATGGATTTTGAATGGAATATTGGGAAATGAGATGTTTCAAACCAATGTCATTATTTGACAAATTTTTTTATAAAGGCACGCGGATCCTATGGAATCTGGCAGGGGCAAGTGGGGCCCACAGAACCCGGCAAGGGCACGCGGGGTCCACAGAACCCGGCAGAGGCACGCGGAACCTACAGAATCCGGCAGAGGCACGCGGAGCCTATGGAATCCGGCAGGGGCAAGCGGGACCCACAGAACCCGGCAAGGGCACGCGGGGTCCACAGAACCCGGCAGAGGCACGCGGAGCCTATAGAATCTGGCAGAGGCACGCGGAGCCTATGGAATCCGGCAAAGGGATTAAATCCCTAGTATTAATGAAATGATGATTTTTTTTTTTTGTCAATGAAAGAAGTGAAAATGAGATTTTTGGAACTATCCATTGTGTTTTTGTTAAAACTTGATTTTTGGGGCTTGTGTGGTAAACTTGGATTGTTGAGTAAAATGAAATGGATACTTGGGTAGTGTTTGAATACTTGGCAAATCATTGGAGTACTTTGATGTTTTTAAACCCTTTCATGCATGATTCGGTTATCGTCACTCACATTGGTGTATCCATTTGATATATCTAGCCTCCATATGCATGCATCATATTCATACACCTAACGTTAGTAGAATAGTTCTCCTACGAGCGTGTGTGCTCACCTTATCCCTTTTCAGGTACCCAGCTTTGATCGTGCATGGTTTGAAGTGCATGACTTGGATGATGAGCATACATAACGTGGAGTTATTTTATTCATTTTCAATGCATTAACTTTTCTTTTGGGGAGATGATATTGTAACTCTAATATTTTCTCTATCTTTTGACTATGGATTTGTAATAACTTATGAGAAGTTATTTTGATTTCACCTTTGGGGCAAGGGTGCCCAAACAATTGATAGCCATTGGGCTAAAGATGTACTCTAATTTATGAAAATCTTTATCTTTTAATTTGCTTATTGTTTGAGATTATTTTATTTATGTTTTGTAAAAATGAGGGCGTGACAAACTCCGTCTATTCCAAATTAATTTTACTGTTTTAGGTTGGAATTCTAAAAAAAAATCCAACATTAATATTAATAATGTTGAAACGAATTATGCAGATTCCAACCATCGTCATGTTTTTTGGCATATTGTTTATCTCAAAGAACAAGTTTTTAGGAGTACATTTTAGCATTTTCAAAATTAGCTATGCCTTGGCGTGGATGACTTGTTTTTTTAACCCAGACAACTTTTGACCACCCCTGACCGTTTAAAAAAAGAAAAAACTACGAAGGTCACTGGGTATACCTGGTGACTAAACGGATTAACCAGTTAGCAGCCGGTGATGGGTAGGGTTGTGATTTTTAGAAAGTCGCGCGTGCGGGTGTGGGGGAACCCACCACTCCATGTAAAGTCGGTATGAGGACAAGATTATACAATAATGAACCCACTTTATATTTAAATAATGGATGATGATGTGAAATACAAAAATTGACTAGCAATGGGAGGGTCTCTCCAGAACCTTTTTTTTTTTGGGTACAAACAGGGGCCAGAGCCCAGAACAAACAGAAAACTAAACAGAGATTGCCCCAGATTAGCCAAATCCTCCTCATAATCAGCGGTTACAATTGAAGAGGGGCTTGACGAAGTATCACCAAAGACCTTTGCCCATAAATGGCCTCCCGAGCTAGAAAATCTGCACAAGTATTTGCTTCGCGCCAAGTGTGGGTGATAGAGCATTCCCAGCTTTGCCCAACCAGACTTCTAATTTCTTGTACCACGTTCAGTTGAGGTTGGTTTGGCCTCTGCTCCCAAATTAAATCCACGGCCTCCTTCGAATCTGATTCATGCATTATGCGGGTAAAGCCCTCCATTGTAGCAATTTCCAAAGCCTTCCAAATTGCACCTTCTTACACCTGTTTTGACGATACTATATTTTTTTTTTGGTTGTGGGGGATTTTTAACTTTTTATGTCCTAACCTTTGTATGTTGAAATGATAAAATTGTTGTATTTTATGTGTTTTGGTACCCATGTTACTCTATGCGCACCTTTACTTATGTTCGAGATCAATCACACGGTATACTTGCGAGATTTCTAATTGAAGCAATAACAAAGCTCCATACAAGTTTCCGAAGCACCAAAAAAAAAAGCTCCATACGAACGAACCTCTAAAAGAGTTGATAGAACCTAAAACTTTTCAAATATGAGAAACTAGGATGGAGTTAACACTTAAATGATAAATCGTATACTTCGACCACCAAACCAACCCATATCTAAAAAACAAGAGCACGTGTCCTAAAAAATCCGTGCAGGCCTATTTGCCACATAATTTCCTACAAAAAGAACATTAGTGATTCGAAGCACCGGTTTAATTTTGCTTACCTCAAAAATATATAACTTCGCCTACAATGATTGTAATATTTAATGTATCGCACTAATGTATGAGATTCTGCATCTACATGAACAAGTAGAGTTAGTAGAATTAAGACAATTTTAAACATCCTGTAGAAGAAGATTCCTGGAACTGCCCACTGAGGGTGAGCCCTCAATATATAGATCCCAAGAGCTAGAGTGTCTGTTTTTAGCTCATAGCCAAAAGTAAAATCCAAAAACCATTTTCACCCAAAACACAACAACTAAGAATAACCCAACTGCCTCTTGATTTCATTGATCAAATGGAAATCCACCCAACTGAAATGAGCCAAACTGAAATTAGCCAAGGGGACAATAACAATCAGGAGGTTCAGCGCCTCGATGCAAAACTCAGTGATGGTGCCCAGAAAACGGAATTCTTCTTCACTGCACCTTGCATTTTTAGGGTGCCCAGTTCGGTTCGTAAGCTGAAGGAAAGCGCCTACAGCCCTAGTCTCATCGCTATCGGCCCTCTTCACCAAAATGACGAACACCTGCTCCAAACACCCATGAAACACGTCAAGTTGAGTTATGTGAATAACTTATTTTGTCGACTGACCGAAGGAGAGACGAACCTGGAACTAGCAAAGAAGAAGAAGTTCACGGCGTTGGAAAATTGTATGGCTGCAATGAAGATGTCAATAGAAGATGTAAAGAAATGCTACGCGGAAGAAGTTACGCTGGATGCGGAAATGATGCTGGTCGATGGTTGCTTCATCCTTGAATATCTCTGCAGATTACACCTTGATCGCATTGGCTACACAACGGTATGCAATAAGCCAGCTAAGAGCATCTTAATTTTTGCCCCCAATTGGTACTTTTAGCATCCTAATTTTTAAGTAGCAAAATACTACTTTTTATCTTAATTGGCAGCAAAAATACAATAAAAATTTGTTCCATTTTGCACCTTGACTCTATATAACGAACGCCAAGTTCATGAAGCATCTATCATGTGTGGTGCCGCCCTCGAAAAAGATGGGCATCTACAAACATGTCTCCCGGATTATCCCTTGTGAGCATTTTCTCCAAAATGAACTGTACCTCCAAAAAAAGATCTATCGGGCGTACCTATATGTGATTTTATTGAATGCCCTTTTCATTCTCGATCGTGTGAGCCGATGGTGAGCATCATGGATCCCTCATCAAGCAAGGGCATTGTTCTTGTCTTTTTGATATATATATATATATATATATATATATATACACCACACTTCCAATCCAAGATCCCGGATTTTAATAAAATCCACACCTCATTGATCCCGATCGAATTTCGACGATCCGAACCGTCCAACATGTCTCCCGGATTTACGCTGGAAGTGGACTCTCTCTCTCTCTCTCTCTCTCTCTCTCTATATATATATATATATATATATATATATATATATATATATGGGACAGTTGATCCACCTAAAAGATCCACGTATTCTCACCATTGAAAGCTTCCACTTCTATTACAACTGAGTGATCCTTCACACTATCTTTTATTTGATGAATTTTGACTTCCTCTCCAGCACGATCGTGCTATTCATAAAAATCATCATATTTGGAAGGTGAATCCCAATCAATTTCTAATTCTAGTAGAGAAGTATTGGTGGTAAAATAAAATAAAATAGAGGTAATTAAATATTCATCCTTTTTTTGGACACTACATAAATTTTCATCCCGCCAATTTTATGGGGTTATGTTTTCATCCTCTTTCAATATAATTTACCATTATTACCCTTTTTCGATATATACAATCAAAAAATTTCAGTTACCTTTTTTTTTAGGGATAATAAAAAAAATTAGTTACCAAAAATCAAGGAAATGATTGTCTTGCCTAAAATCATGGAATTTTGAAATCAAGGAATTTTTGAAATGTAGATGATTGTGTTGCCTAAAATCATGGAGTCTTTAAAATAGTGGAGATTCAAAATTGAGTGGGATGATATTATTTCCAAATATTAGTCCTGTGAGTATCGAAATTTAAGGGATTTTTGAAAAAGTGGTGGGAATGAAAAGTGGTGGGTAAAAAAGAAAAAAGAAAAACAAAAGTTCTCATGGTAAATTGTAAGTAGTCATGTTAAATTATGTCCACATCATATTTTAGTCATTACGATAAAAAATGAATGAAGAATAAAAAACATGGTAAAAAACAGAGCCTATACGATGAACATGGTGAAACTAAATGACTTGCAAAATTGAATCATGGTAAAATACATCTCCAAAACATATCTCAATGTTTATGGTAAATTTGTACAACTTGTTGCCTTTGTTTAACAACTCTGATCATGGTGAAAACTCGTTACATTATCATGGTAAAATCGCACAGAACAATAACATGTTTAATTAATACTTGTTACATTGAATCATCGTAAAATACTTGTTCGCAACCTATTTGAATGATTACTTGTTCACAACCTATTTTAATATTACTGTAAAAGAACAAAAAATGATAAATTTGCACGGAGAGGGAGACGTTTATAGAGCAAGGCGCCGATGTCGGTTTGGGATGGTTATGGTGAAGATTTGGTACGGCGATTTAGTGAAAATTCTGGATGATGATTTGGGACGTCAATTGGTGAAGATTTCGGATCACAATTTGGTACAGCGAGGACAAAGATAACGTTTTCATTCCCATAAACACTGTTTTCAATCCCTACAAAAAAAGAAAAAAAAACTTTTGCAGTCCCGTAAACATTTCGACCCATAAAAAAGGTTTTGAGACGGGACACAATAGAGAAAAAGGGAACAAGCAATCCCATACACTTATATATGACTGATCTTAAGTCTAAAAACCAATCTGGTAATGGAAATTAAGGGTAAGAAAATGAATTATAATGCCAAATGAGTAATCAGTAACATTACCTGGTGAATCTGATTGTAGCCTATTCATTCGAGGGCACTGCAACAGTGTTTAACTCAATGATTGAGTTTCATCGGCAAGGATGATGGAATGGATATTAGATTTGGGATTCTGGTGTTGATTAGGGATTTTGTTTGAAGAACGAGATATCAGGGATTGGGTTTTATCCCAAAATCCTGTAATTGCAGTGGAGGACCTCCTAACTTTGAAAATGGTCCACTTTGTATCGCCTTATATATGCAACTTTTAATTTAGTCCCCAATCTCCTAATATGTTATAAATGGTATATTTATATATAAATGGCATTTTAGGGTTTATTTGAATCTCGGGATGGAAACATAACCCCTAAAAAGGCTTAGGATGATTTTCTAATTTCAAGTGAATAAAAAGATGATTATTTAAGTGCCCCCAAAAATATTTCATCTAGAATTTTCTAATTTTGGGCCTAACTAAGATATAACTTAAAACATGACCCAATACAAATATAAAATGGTCTACTTACAAACATTATAATTTAGCCCAATTACAAAATTCAAACAACAAGACATAAATAATATGCACTACATTTTTATTAAACTGTGATCGTTTAACTACAGTATTAATTTTTTAGTTATAATTTTTGTTTATAAATCTGTATTTCCTCCTTGAATTACAATTAAGTAATACTCCCTCCATACCAAAATGTTTGTCCGGTTCACAAAACAAAGGCCTAAAAATATTAAGTCTTTTTAAAGAAAAATTTTAAACTTTTTTTGTAATTAAAAATACTCATCAATACATCTAGTAAATTGTTAAGAAAAACTTGAATTTTTCTAAATTTTTTTATATTATTTTCAAGTCCTCATTTTGCAAACTGGACAAACAATTTGAGATAGAGAGAGTAGTATAACTTACTGACGCAATGAGTAGAATTAGAGAAAAAAAAAAAATCCTTTGTAGCATTAGAAAAGGAAACACAAAATATGTTTTTTCTCGCCAATAGACTACAAATTGGTGGGGAATTTGTTTTTCTTCGTTAATCACTTGTTCTTCCACGTTAATCGCATGCATTTTTCTCAGTAGGTGTTTCATAAATGTCAAAAAATAAATTATTTTTCTCTCTCGAATGTGTACCATTTGCAAGGAAAAATAATTTTGTCTCTAGATTTCCTTGCATTAGGCTACTTTTGTTAAAGTGACATAATATCAATTCCAAATAATTTGTCAAACATGAGGATATACTACTTAGTAATTTTGCATTTCAAAACGCAGGGAATAATAACTACAGCAGATCCTATTCTTCAAAACGATTTGATTTGCAACACCATACAAGGCGACTTACTACTCCTAGAGAACCAGATTCCATTCTTAGTGCTCGAGAGATTGTTCCCACTCACTCTGGCTCAGATCCCAAATCTTCCCCCGCCCCTGGAGAAGTTGTCGCTCATGGATTATGTGGAAGTTCTACAGTTTCCACTACTCGATTACATGATGCGTTTAGATGAAGGAAATTCCACCAACAGTGATGGCAGCGTGAAAACTTCTTGTTTGCCTCGTGACTGTGTCCTTTGGGTTTGGGGCAACAAAATGGATAATCCTAAACTCAAACAAGAAGTTTCAAGTAAAGACGAAGAAAAAGTTTCAAGTCCAAGTACAGAAGAAGAAGAAGAAGTTTCTAGTGGTAATGCTAAGCGCTACCATCATATCCTTCATAAACTACATGATGATTTCCTTCCTCGTGATCGTACAGGGGAAATGTTTAAATTCATGCCTTCTGCATCAGAACTGGTCTATGCAGGAGTCAAGTTTGTATGCAGTTCGAAAAATGATATCTTCAATGCATCCAGTACGGCGGAAAATGATCCGTTCAATGTTGAGTTCACTGAACCTAAAGGCCCATTTTGGTGGTGTCGTAGTGCTCGTTTCCAAATCCCACTTATCAACATATTCAACCATACGGAGTCGTTCCTCAGGAACTTAATTGCCTTTGAACAGAATTGCTGTGGCATTGAGCCGCTCTTTACGTCCTATGCGATACTTATGGACATGCTCGTGAAGTCTGATACAGATGTTCAAGAACTCAAAAAGGCCGGAGTCCTGCGTAGCTGGAAGGGTGCCAGCGAGGACGTCACCCATCTGTTCAACAAGCTACTCAAGGAAAATATAATGGGATGGTTCTTCTTCGCTGACGCGTGCAACAGAGCGACCAAGTATAGCAAGCATTTTTGGCCAAAGAATATGGCATACCTGAGACGCCAGTATTTTGCTTCTCCGTGGAGGTTCATAGCTTTCTGTTTGGCCTTCGTCGCTTTTGGCGTTACCATTGGTCAACTCATCGTCGGCATTGTTAAATAATCCCCCTATGATCAGGAACATTTTGTCATGTTTCCAAGTAGAATTGTATGAGTATCTCTGAGAGGAATGTTTCTGAATGTACGGAAATAAAAGAGTAAGTTTACCATTTTTCATGACTAGTTTTGCGCCTCTGTGCACACACGCAGTCTCATACTCAGTTTTAATTTGTGTTATTGTTTTTTTATTATTAAACTTAATTCGTAAGTGCTTGTGGTAACTGGAACAATCATGCTACATGTACAACCATTTTGGCTCTAACCATTTACAACCACTCACATACATGTGGGACCCACACACAATTATAGGTGTAGGCCCCACGTATATGTGAGGAGGTTGTAAATGGATGGAGCCGAAATGGTTGTACAAGTAGCATTTTTGTAATTGGAATGCGTTCATGGATCCAGCCCAATACAAGAGAGAGCATGTTATATCTCTCGCCCGTTAAATGACAGAAAATGGCTAGTCCAACTACTGGACGTTAATTCCAAATAAAGATGAACACATAATTATAGTCAAGTCTAGTTGGGCAGGAGAAGTTACGTTTTTGCCCTTAACAAATTAAAACATAAACTGACCAGCATAAACTTGCGCAATTCATTGAAATTTCCTAACCTAACCGTTGAAGGTTTTGCTAGTTCAATGGCGATACATACATATCCCCCTCTTATTATATCTCTCTTCCTCCCTCATATACATATCCTTTTAACAAACAGGGCGTTAAAGGTTTTGCTAGTTCAATGGCGATACATACACTCCCTGGGAGCCACACCCTCTCTCACATGGGGTGTGGTCCCCACATTTGGGCCCCACACCCCATGTGAGAGAGGGTGTGGCTGGGAGTGGCTCCCAGGGAGTGTATGTATCATTTTTCTTGCTAGTTACCACCCTTTTGGGTGATCTTGGCATAGATTAAAAAACAATTTATTCCTTTCTCCTGCCAGCAGGTACAACTCATTTTTTTGAATGAATTTGTCAGTCTCCGTGTCTGCCTTGCTTTGCACAATTCGTGCTTTATCTTTATGGAGTACCACTTGCACTTCTTTTATTTTTATATCACTGAATTTATGTTACAATGCTATGGTTACACCACTTATGCACCCTAAATACACACTACCCATATGTAGCAAATGAGGAGAAGCCCATTTTTTGGGGGAGCCCCACATTGGGCTTCTTTAGATCACACTTCCCTTTTATGTGCCGAAAAAAAAAAGTTGATATAAATTTTGCAAAAATGATACATACACACCCTTTGTGTCACTCCCCACCACACCCTTTGTGTATGTATCATTATTGATTTGAGGCTAGCTTGAGCATTGACAACATAAATTTTTTTAAGTGATTTAATTTATCTAATTTATAGTAATTTAATAAGCTAGAAAAAATTCTCTCTTATTAGCATAGCTAACTGCACGAATTCGCCTTTCATAAACAAATTTTGAAATGTTTTAAGAACTTCCAACCGTCCGATTGAGCTGAAATTTAGTGGGGCCCCTCGAAAAAATGTTTTAAGAACAATGAACAGTTCGGATCACTCGTGTGGGACCCAAAAGTGGGTCCCCGAACGCGATCGGTACGTTTTCTGTACCACTACTTCTGTACCCGTATCTTTATCCTTTTAGAAAACAAGCAATAAGAGGAGTATTAAAAAAGTCATTTTCCTTTTTTAACTTTAGTTCGGATCACTCGTGTGGGACCCAAAAGTGGGTCCCCGAACGCGATCAGTACGTTTTCTGTACCACTACTTCTTCTGTACCCGTATCTTTATCCTTTTAGAAAACAAGCAATAAGAGGAGTATTAAAAAGAATAATGCTAGGTACACTCCCGGGTACCACTTCCGGGTAAAAAACCTCCAAAACGACGTCGTTTTGGAGGCGGGTCAAGGAAAAAAAAAAAAAAAAGGAGCGGGATTTCAAAATTTGGCCTCCTTCATTCTTCCTCCCATTCCCCCCGTCAAAACACAGAGAGCATTTGAGAGAGGTTACGACCCACCCAAGCGACCACATTCCGCACCACCGCTACCGCACCACCAGCCGCCATTGCCCTGACCGTCTCCATCTCCGGCGAGGTGGGAATAGCTTTATAGCACGCAAAACAGCTTCGAACCACGCCGATGAGCTTCGAATCGCAAGTACAAGTTTCGAATCGCAGGTACAAGCTTCGAAGGTCTCTCTCACTCCCTATCTCTCTCGCGTGATCTCTTTCTTGTGGGTATTTTTGGAACAAAAACCAGGGTTTCAATTTAGAAACCCTAATCTGAATGGCACACTGTATTTCATTCAGATTTTTGAACAAATACTGGATTTGTTGTATTTTTTTTTGTTTTGCTTCACTTCACAATGCAAATAAGGGTGTAGTTTGAGTTAGCTGGAATATTTTTGTTATTGGAGTGGTGTTCTTCAATGGATAATGGATTTGGGATTTTTTTAGGAAATTTTGATGTCTGATAGCAGTTGTCGACATTGTCGACATTCAAAATAAGATGATGGTAATCATAATACTTTGTCGACATTCATCAGAGAACTTCTTCCAGATTGTTGGACATTCATCAAAATGGCAAAAACTGTCCTTTGATTAGTGTCCTTTTACTTAAGTTATGCTAAAGAAAAAGGATTTGCTGTGGCGAAAAGAACATCAAGAAAGGATAGAGATGGAAATTTGAAAAATGTAGCTTTTGAATGCACTCGTGTTGGAAAGGCAAGGGTGAGAACAAGCAATCCGGGCAAACCACGGCCACAAACAAAAATTGGTTGCCTAGCTCACGTTACTGTTGTGATACACCCGGATGGAAAGTGGAGGTTAAACCGGGTTGAGTTGGAGCACAATCATGAACAGAGCCCGGGAAAGGCAAGGTATTTCAAGAGCAATAGGGTACTAGATGACAACATAAAAAGAAAGCTTATCCCTATCCCGTGTCCGTATCCTCTGTACTGGGGAGGACAACTTTGGAGAGGTCATTCAACTAGCTTGGAAGGTCAAAGTCAGTACTGGGAGGACAACAACCAAGTTTGCTTCAAAGTCAAGGTCAGGGATGCGGAGGACAACAAAGTTATTTGGAAATGTTGAATGCAACGGATATTGGTGAAGAGTAGTTTTAGTGTATTGAAAAAAACTTCATTTAAGGATGATGAGAAGAATATATGGCTTGTAAATGTTGTAAACTTCATTTAATGATGATGAGAAGGTTGCAATTTATAAATGTATCACGTGTCCATATTTTGTATCCGTATCCTGTGTATCAATCCCGTGTCCGTATCCTGTGTGTGTATCCAGTGTCCGAATCCCGTGTCCGTATCCTGTGTATGTATCCCGTGTCTGTATTCTGTGTCCGTGTCCTGTGTGTGTATCCCGTGTCCGTATCCCGTACCCGTGTCCGTATCCTCTGTGTGTATCCCGTGTCCGTATCCTCTATGTGTATCCCATGTCCGTATCCCGTGTCCGTATCCTCTGTGTGTATCCCGTGTCCGTATCCTGTGTGTGTATCCCATGTCCGTATCCCGTGTTCGTATCCTCTGTGTGTATCCTGTTGAAGGATTTAATGATGCTTGGAATAAGGATTGGTGATGATGCCTGGAATAAGGATTGGATTTGATGGTTTTTTTCTTGAAAACATTTGACAGGGTCCCTTTGTTTTTTGTCCTAGCCCGACGTCATAGCGTCTCAAATACAGTCACAACCTATGAAGCACCGACACCTCTCCGGGACCCCGTATCACAGTGTCCCGACACGGGGACACGGCGGGACACGTGTCCCGACACGCCACGTGGCATGGGACGCGGCTAATGTATTTTTTTGGATGGGGACACGGGGGGGACACGGGGAGAGAGAGAAGCCGAGAGAGAGAAAACGAGAGAGAGAGAGAGAGAGAGAGAGAGAGAGAGAGAGAGAGAGAGAGAGAGAGAGAGAGAGAGAGAGAGAGAGAGAGAGAGAGAGAGACCTGCTAGCAGTAGCGTCGGTGATGTTGGCAGTAGCAGCAGATCTGAAATTTTAGGGTTGAAGATGAATATGTCGGCTGTTGATGAAGAAGATAGTGTATATATATGTTAAATTACAGTTTTTACCCTAAATGTTTTAGTAATTATAAATTTATTCATCAAAGTTGTAAAAAAATTCAATTTTACCCTTGAAAGTTTTTAAAAAATTCAATTTTACCCTTGAAAGTTTAAAAAATATCAATTTTACCCCTGAAAGTTTAAAAAAAATTCAATTTGACCCCTAAAAGTTAAAAAAAATTCAATTTGACCCCTGAAAATTTAAAAAAAATTCAATTGACCCTTAAAAGTTTTAAAATATATTATATATATATATGTATATGTAAATAAATATATAATTAAATAAGTAAATAAATATACACGTGGCGTGTCCCCCACCGTGTCCGTGTCCCCATTTTTTTAGAATTGCCGTGTCCGTGTCAGTGTCTGTATCCGTGTCCGTTTCCGTGCATCATAGGTCACAACAACAGAGAGCAACAATGATAGCATACTGAAACTTCATGTCGAGGTTGTTCTCATATTGCTTATCCATACATAATCCATACGAGAATAAAAGAGGAACAAAAGACATGTCATCCATTAACTTCATTGCCATGAATACAAAATGTTTTACAACATGGACTCAAGCGAAAACATCGTCACATTTAAAATCTATCTTAAGCCTATGTACAAGCAAAAATTACAATGATTGACAATGAGGAATCTCTGATTCCCGCCATATTTCATATACATCTTTATACTCATTCTCTTATTCACAATGAGGAATCTCCCGTTGCATGTGCACCTCCAACCCATCTTTCAAAGCCAATAATCCAAGGAAATGCCCGAATGACTTTGTGAATAACCTCTTGAATGACTTCTTTGTACAACTAAATCAGGTTGTTGCTGAGGGAAGGCATCAAGCCCCATCAATTTGGCCACTAGACTGGGAGGTTGGACTCCACCTTAGCTCCGACACTATATCTGATCTTTTATTTTAAGAGCTTCTCCTTAGCTCCGACACTATCTCCGATCTTTTATTTGAAGAGCTTCTCCTTAGCTCCGACACTATCTGCTTGTCATTCACAAAGACAACTATCAGAGTAATGTGATTAGCTTCTAGAGGATACTTCTTGCTGGTGATTAGCTTCTAGCTATAAACAGTTTCAGTTATGTTGTATGAATGCCTCAAACTTGAACATACCAACAAATAGCCAAAAACAAGTGGAGAGGTAAGCAAATGATCCAGATTCTTGATGCATTGAATTGATCAAAATGATAAAGCTTTGTCTCATGCAGAAGCGTCAATTCTGGTTCTATCCATACATCTAACATTCCAACAGATTGTCTTCATCTTAAAAATATAGAGTATTAGAATTAATATCCAGAATCAGACACAAAATGGGAAAGAACACATGACAGTTGATTGAAACTTAACAAAAATAATATCCAGAAGACTTTCTTATGTAGGAGAGCAATTTTGTCCCCAACCTACCAAACTGCCCAATTTTCCCGAAGACCGTCTAGGATTCATCTCAGGGAGGAGACATGCAGTAATTATGCAATTCAGGATGCCCTCTTGCTGGCTTACAAGGAAAATGTGCCCTTTTGCTTCGAACATCCATGGGTCGAATGTTTATTTTTGTGTTAATACTATGCAACCATTCACAATTTTTTCAATATGTGTTTAAGATTGTTTAGATCCTTGCAAAACAAAAAAGCAAACCATGCCTGCACAAATTCCTATTTATAGGGTTGTGGTCCAATTAAAGCCCAACCCAGAATTCTAGAATAAGAAATGGGTAAATCAGAATCACCTTTGCTCCTCCATTTCAAGTTGTGGCAGCTTTTTCAATTCGAATTAGGGTTTTTTTTTTACCCAACAACTCAAAATTAGGGGGGAGAGAGAGAGAGTGAAACAGACCAAGGTGATGCTGGTGGTGTTCGGTGGTCGTGGAGCAGCGTTGGTGGTGTGTTGACTGTCGTTGAGGTGGCGCGATCTTTGTACGCAGAGAGATAGAGATAACCGCTGCGAGGGTTCGAATCTCGTCGGCGTATAGAGGTGGTGGTTGCCGAAGTGGGAGACTTCCTTGTCTCTGGGATCGACGGTGGAAGCGGCGGCGGCGGTGGTGTTCATAGGTCGATCGTCTTCTTCTCTCTCTATCTGAATTTGGGGAAGGAAGTCGTGGATTCTGGTTGCTCCCTTTTTTTTTTTCTTCTTTTGACCTGCCTCCAAAACGACGTCGTTTTGGAGGTTTTTTACCCGGAAGTGTATGTAGCATTATTGTATTAAAAAAGTCATTTTCCTTTTTTAACTTTACCGAAGTACTAATGTGTGGGTACTTGACTACTTGTAGTAGTTAAAGCGTTGTCAGGAAAAAATTAAAAAGGAGTAGCTGGCTCTGTCCTTTCAGATCTCAGATGAAGGACAGCCAAGACTCGCTTTGTTAAGCGCGTGGACATCACTCCTGACCACCCTGAGGGTGGTTATCTTTTGCTTTCTTTTAACAATGAACAGCTTGGGCAACAATTTGAGGCTCCTTCAGTTAATTTTTTCGAGCTTGAGTATGCCCTTGCTCAGCTCAAGTAGGCTCGTGAAGTCAAGGTTATGTTAATCAAGTTAGTAACAGATGAATTGTATTCCTACTTTATATTTTTCTGTTGTGTTCAGTGCTTGATGTATCATGTTTATTTAACTTTGACCTTTTGTTAACTTTAAGAATTTCTGTAGTTGGCTATTGATCTTTGTTTTTACTTTTCTTTTGAGGTGGATTTATCTAGTTTGATTTTTTCATTTTGAGCTCGAGATCGAGCTCGGCTTATCTATATAAGCTCGAGCCGAGCTCGTATTGCTCATATACGATCCAAGTACAACCTGGATTATTCAAAAGTAATTGGAGCACGAGCTGAGCTAAGTTCAGCTAATTTTATACACTTGAAAGCTTAGCTTGGCTTGGCTTGTTTGCAGCCATCCACAGACCATTAATGACACTTGGTTCAAACTTCTCATTGAGGAGAGGAAGCTATGATTGCGATAACAATGCTTAGTAAATATTTTTGAAATTTTCAAAGGTACAATTACAACAGGAATATAATTGTGCTGGGAGAATTGTCTTGCAGACTTGCACTTATAATCTATGGCTCGTCCAAAGGTGTAGATTGCTGGGCTAACATGGTGGATTGAGATTTAGTAGGAGGAGATGAAGCATAAGAGTTGTAAAGTTTGTGTTCTGACAATTCAACGAACCTACCTAGTTATGTGAGCAATGAATGAATCCAACTCCATTCGAGAAACACCACCTTCTTCCACCGCCTTCCTGGTGGAAGCACCTAGCTCCTCAGCTCTCTTTCTTATCTCTTCCCCTTCTTTTGATACGATCAGCTTCTTGACAACTTTTGCTATGGTTGATGAGGTCACTATTTTCTCTCTTTGTTCCCATATCTTTACTGGCAGACCAGCCTTCAAGATGTCTGTAACCAGAAAAGCATTCTTGGGTTGGTCAGAATGCATGGGCCAAGCAGCTATGGGCACTCCCAAAGTTATACTCTCGAAGCATGAATTCCAGCCGCAGTGACTCATGAACCCACCTGTGGATGGGTGCCCCAAAATCTCTACTTGAGGTGCCCAATCCCTCACCACCATGCCAACTTCTTTAACTCTCTCTTCAAACCCTTCTGGCAGTTTCTCTTTCTTCTCCTCTCCAGCAAAAATGTCTTCTTTATCAGCATCTCGAAAAACCCAGATGAACTTTTGCTCACTCTGTTCTAACCCCATTGCGAGCTCTTTGATCTCTTCATCTGTCATTGTAGTCATCGTTCCAAACGAAACATATAAAACGGATTTTGGGGCTTGTTTGTCAAGCCACTCCAAACATTTGTGTTTTGGGGTATTTGAGTTACTTTTATCATAGTCTGCCCCCAGCTTCATTGGCCCAATCGCCCATATCGGTTTATTAAGCTCTTTCTTTGCATTTAAATCAATATATGTACCTTCGATTGATCTGCATGAGTTATAGATATATCCGGTTGTGAATTTCAGGAAATCAAGTTGAAGGGCTGTGAACTTCAGGATTTCAGGAGGGCAGGATCCATCTGAATCCGGTAGCCCTTTCGGTGGTGGTTCTTCCAGGGAAGGTTTTCCCTTCATTTCCCAATCGTTGAAGAAAAAGGAGAAGGCAGAAATTGGGTTAAACCCGTAGGATTCCGCATTTGGAACATCAACAACGTCCTGGACCACATAAGCCATCATGACGTCGTGGACGACGATAACTCTTCTTGCTGTGGCAGAGATACTATGGAGGAGCACTGCCATGGGCTGGCGGAGGTGGATAGAGGAGTCGATTAAGGGCTGGAGGTGGGTGGGGAATTTGATGGACGGATCTTGGGTGGGGGGAGGCGAGATGGAATCAGGGGTGGGGAACTCATGGAAATGGATTTGAGAGTTTTGGAGGTGGGTTGTGTTATTGAAACGGTGTTTGGCCTGGCGGAGGAGGGCGGCGGTGGTGGCGTAGAGAATTGGGATGTTGTGGGAGGAGATGAGGCAGGCGAGTTGGAGGAGCTGGTTGAGATGGCTTTGCATTGGAAATGGCACCATTATTACCACCACTTCAGCTTGTTTGGAGATGCCAGTGAAGTCATGGCTTGGATCTTTGCCATGAATGTCCATGACTATCGTAGTGAGCAACAATCTGTAGAGTGCGTTCTTTAAAAGATAGATGTGGTTTATATAGTTCTGTAACATGTGTACTAGTCACTGTTTCATCCTTTGGTTTTTAATTTGTCCTTTCCCTAGGTTCCCTTGGTCATCAAGTCTTTTGGTCACCACGCCATCTCTTGCAGTCAATGTTTCATATTTTGATTTTTAATGTATTCCCTTTCCCTGGGTTCCCTTGGTCACCACATCTTCTCTTCTACATGTAGGACCTATTGGATAACTACATGGGTACATTAATTCAATATACATATTGTAATATGACATCAGAGATGAGCAATTCTACGGATGCTTAATATTATTATACAAACTATTACATTAAAAATACACACAGGATATAGTACGTAGATGCACTTAATCTCTAAACGAGATGACCACATCAATGAATGATGGAGTGCATATAGATGGACTGCATATATGCACTCATTGTCTAACAAATGGTACATGTACATTTAGTACATTAGTTAGTATAATATTTAGTGTTTATAGACTTCTTCGATCAACGATAGGTTTTGGGTGGTCTCACCTCACATGGTCGAGTACTCGAGTCTTTGCTCGATTCAAATGCCTCACTTCGTCAATCTGAACCTCTACGGCCTCGTTCAGTTGTCAAGAAAGTATGAGAAAGGATGGGAAAATCAACTTTCTCATAACTTTTGGGGTGTTCAATTACTAGGAAAATGATGGGACCCACAAAAATATTTTTTCACTAGGACTCACTTTCCCTCAAAATGCATCCTGCAAAAAGGAAAGAATTATGTGTCGTGAGAAAGTTTACTCCTGCCAATTACACTTTCCTAGAAAAATCTTTCATAAAGTGAACACTCACAGAAAAGTAAATTTTCTTTTCCTTTACTTCACTTCATTTCACTTTTCTCGGAATTAACTTTCTCGCGTAACATTCTTGACAAATGAACGGAGCCTACGTGCAGCCGGCTGCACGTGAGGGGGAGTGTTATAATTTATCGCACATAACTCATCTAAGCCACTAAAATTTAGTTTATAGTAATATTTTAGAAGTTACTCCATCTCTTCCAAATAAATTTTACTGTTTTAGGTTGGAATTCTGAAAAAAAAAATCCAACATTAATATTCATAATGTTGAAACGAATTATGCAGAATCCTACCAAATCTGTCGTCATGTTTTTTTAGCATATTGTTTCTCTCAAAGGACCAATTTTTAGGAGTAAATTTTAGCATTTTCAAAATTAACTACGCCTCGGTGTGGATGACTTGTTTTTGAACCCAGACAACTTCTGCCGGGTCCACCGGGTATACCCGGTGACTGAACGGATTAACCAGTCAGCAGCCGGTGATGGGTAGGGTTGTGATTTTTAGAAAGTCTAAAGCGCGTGCGGGTGTGGGGAACCCACCACTCTATGTGATATGAGGAAAAGATTAAATAGACGGATGAAAACGACCGGCCTTACAATAATGAACCCACTTTATATTAAAATAAAATTAATGGATGATGACGAGAAATACAAAAAATTGACGACCAATGCGGTGGACTCTCCAGAACCCTAGATTTCATATTCCACACACCTTCTCACCTGTTTTGATAGATTTATTTATTTGGGTGTGGGGTTTTTTTATCTCCTAACCTTTGTATGTTGAAATGATAAAATTGTTGTATTTTATGTGTTTTGGTACCCGTGTCAGTCTGCGTGCACCTCTACTAATCTTCGAGATCAATCACACCGTATACTTGCAAGATTTCTAATTAAAGTAATAACAAAGCTCTGGATGAACGATCCCCTAAAAGAGTTGATAGAATCTAATAATTTTCAAATATGAGAAACTAGGAGGGAATCAACTCTTAAATCGTATACTTTGACCACCAAACCAACCCTTGAGATTTTAGGAGGCTATGGTTTGAAGTACGAGATGTTACATGTGCCGAGACTCATATCTTTGACCTTCTATTGAGGAATAAAAATTCTGGTCAATAGCCGGCCCCAATTGTTGTTTTTCGTTGACGTCTTTGCCTATTAAAAGTTCGCAAAACATAAAAAGTGACTAAATATTAAAAAAAAAAAGAGATCAAATTTCTAAGATATTTCAATTAAATTGTTTAGAAAAAGTCTTCAACAAAAGAGGGTTTAAAATACGTTTACAAAAGGGGGTTCTCAATTTTCGTTCTGCGATCGTGCTCTCAATCATCGATCTTGCATAATTTATATTATTTTGGGATATTTTAGGGAAAATTTCAAAATGGCACCTGAACTTTACACTCAATGTCCCAGAAACACCTGAACTTTACTTAGCATCAATTAAATACCTGGACTTTCAAAATGCCCTTTCTCAGGCACCTGGCCCCATTTTCCGTCCATACTGGGACGGAAATTGCTGATGTGTCAATTCTCTCTCCTAAAGTGGGCCATTGGCACATGACACGGGGGCACTTCAGCTTGTTTGGAGATGCTAGTGAAGTCATGGCTTGGATCTTTGCTATGAATATCCATGACTATTGTAGCGAGCAACAATGTGTAGAGTATGTTCTTTAAAAGATCCACTTCAGCTTGTTTATATAGTCCTGTAATATGTGTACTTTTCTTGTAGTCAATGTTTGATATTTTGATTTTTAATGTATTTCCTTGTCACCACTCCATCTCTTCCACATGTAGGACCTATTGGACAACTACATCATACATTAATTCAATATGCGAACAATACTCTTCCTCTACTTAATATTGCAATATGACATCAGAGATGAGCAATTCTACGGATGCTAAATTATTATACAAATTATTACATTAAATGTACACACATGATAGCGTACACAGATGCACTCATCATCTAAAAGAGACGACGACATCAATGAATGATGGAGTGCATATATGCACTCATTGTCTAACAAAATGTCTCATGTACATTTAGGCCCTGATTGGTTGCATCATTACAAGGGATATTAAGTTATACCCCCTCCCCTTATCCCGGTCCCACGTTTATATGCATGGTTTGGGGAAAAAAAGACCACCCGGATGAGTGGATACCCCCACCCAAATAATACCCCTTTGTACCCCTTCCCCCTTACTAATTAATAACATCCCCCCGTATCCTCCCTTATCCCCCATACCCTCCGTTATCCCCCTCCCTTTACCCCCAGTTCCTTTTTACTGTTTATAAAAATAAACCGAATTGCATTTTAAATACTTTACGAACTCTTGCGATTTCTTTTGGATAAAAAAATGACGTACTTTTGTGCATAATTTTTTAATTTTTTTTGCACCAAATTAAACTATTAATCGAGATCTTTAATTTGGTACAAAAAAGTTTTGAAAAATTTGATACTTTAGAATTTGACATTGTTGGCTTGCTTTGCAATATCCTTTGGATAAAAAAATAAAGTATCAAAAAATTGCCAAGAACAAGATATATGCACAAAAGTACTTATTTTTTGTGCATATATCTTGTTTTTGCCATAAAAAAATGAAGTACTTTTGTGCATATATCTTTGCATTTTCAAAAAAAATTATTGCATATATCTTGTTCTTGGCCTCAATTTCATTGAAAATCATATTTTTCCCAAATTGTGTGGGTTTTCCCACTTTGATTCTTTGATCTATGAAATTGTTTGTTGTTTGGTGAAATTGGAAGTGAAATTGACCTCCCTCCATGTTTAATTGTTATCTAGCATCTCTAATTTGAACCTAAGTTATCTCATTTGTGATTGGGTTGAAATTCCACACCCTAAGGGTGAAAATCTGTACTGTTACTGTTCATATATTGCTGGCTCTGTAATTTCCAGCCACTGCCCCTGTTTTTGGGGTGGTTTTCGGTCACCCTTTGATGTCCGTTTGGTCCCCGATCGCTTATTCCTTCATAAAATCGACTTTTGGCATCACTTTCAACCATGTTTTGACTCGAGAACTATGGTTTTATAAGTAAATATGTCATCTTATCTCACATGAACGTTTGTTGGTTTTTAGAAAGCGTGTGTGGGTGCGTGCGTAGCACATTTTATCGAAAGGTGTGAAGTGGTGAAATGAACTTGGAGAACATGGATTTTGAATGGAATATTGGAAAATGAGATGTTTCAAACCAATGTCATTATTTGACAATTTTTTTTATAAAGGAACGCGGATCCTATGGAATCCGGCAGGGGCAAGCGGGGCCCACAGAACCCGGCAAGGGCACGCGGGGTCCACAAAACCCGGTAGAGGCACGCGGAGCCTACAAAATCCGGCAGAGGCACGCGGAGCCTATGGAATCCGGCAAAGGGATTAAATCCCTAGTATTAATGAAATGATGATTTTTTTTTGGTCAATGAAAGAAGTGATAAATGAGATTTTTGGAACTATCCATTGTGTTTTTGTTAAAACTTGATTTTTGGGGTTTGTGTGGTAAACTTGGATTGTTGAGTAAAATGAAATGGATACTTGGGTAGTGTTTGAATACTTGGCAAATCATTGGAGTACTTTGATGTTTTTAAACCCTTTCACGCATGATTCGGTTATCGTCACTCACATTGGTGTATCCATTTGATATATCTAGCCTCCATGTGCATGCATCATATTCATACACCTAGCGATAGTATAATAGTTCTCCTACGAGCGCGTGTGCTCACGCTATCTCTTTTCAGGTACCCAGCTTTGATCGTGCATGGTTTGAAGTGCATGACTTGGATGATGAACATACATAACGTGGAGTTATTTTATTCATCTTCAATGCATTAACTTTTCTTTTAGGGAGATGATATTGTAACTCTAATCTTTTCTCTATCTTTTGACTATGGATTTGTAATAACTTATGGGATGTTATTTTGATTTCACCTTTGGGGCAAGGGTGCCCAAACAATTGATAGCCATTGGGCTAAGGATGTACTATAATTTATGGAAATCTTTATCTTTTAACTTGCTTATTGTTTGAGATTATTTTATTTATGTTTTGTAAAAATGAGGGCGTGACATACTCCATCTATTCCAAATAAATTTTACTGTTTTAGGTTGGAATTCTAAAAAAAAATCCAACATTAATATTAATAATGTTGAAACGAATTATGCAGATTCCAACCATCGTCATGTTTTTTGGCAAATTGTTTATCTCAAAGAACAAGTTTTTAGGAGTACATTTTAGCATTTTCAAAATTAACTATGCCTTGGCGTGGATGACTTGTTTTTTTAACCCAGACAACTTCTGACCACCCCTGACCGTTTAAAAAAAGAAAAAACTACGAAGGTTACTGAGTATACCCGGTGACTAAACGGATTAACCAGTTAGCAGCCGGTGATGGGTAGGGTTGTGATTTTTAGAAAGTCACAGGGAGTGTATGTATCATTTTTCTTGCTAGTTACCACCCTTTTGGGTGATCTTGGCATAGATTAAAAAACAATTTATTCCTTTCTCCTGCCAGCAGGTACAACTCATTTTTTTGAATGAATTTGTCAGTCTCCGTGTCTGCCTTGCTTTGCACAATTCGTGCTTTATCTTTATGGAGTACCTCTTGCACTTCTTTTATTTTTATATCACTGAATTTATGTTACAATGCTATGGTTACACCACTTATGCACCCTAAATACACACTACCCATATGTAGCAAATGAGGAGAAGCCCATTTTTTGGGGGAGCCCCACATTGGGCTTCTTTAGATCACACTTCCCTTTTATGTGCCGAAAAAAAAAAATTGATATTAATTTTGCAAAAATGATACATACACACCCTTTGTGTCACTCCCCACCACACCCTTTGTGTATGTATCATTATTGATTTGAGGCTAGCTTGAGCATTGACAACATAAATTTTTTTAAGTGATTTAATTTATCTAATTTATAGTAATTTAATAAGCTAGAAAAAATCCTCTCTTATTAGCATAGCTAACTGCACGAATTCGCCTTTCATAAACAAATTTTGAAATGTTTTAAGAACTTCCAACCGTCCGATTGAGCTGAAATTTGGTGGGGCCCCTCGAAAAAATGTTTTAAGAACAATGAACAGTTCGGATCACTCGTGTGGGACCCAAAAGTGGGTCCCCGAACGCGATCGGTACGTTTTCTGTACCACTACTTCTTCTGTACCCGTATCTTTATCCTTTTAGAAAACAAGCAATAAGAGGAGTATTAAAAAAGTCATTTTCCTTTTTTAACTTTAGTTCGGATCACTCGTGTGGGACCCAAAAGTGGGTCCCCGAACGCGATCAGTACGTTTTCTGTACCACTACTTCTTCTGTACCCGTATCTTTATCCTTTTAGAAAACAAGCAATAAGAGGAGTATTAAAAAGAATAATGCTAGGTACACTCCCGGGTACCACTTCCGGGTAAAAAACCTCCAAAACGACGTCGTTTTGGAGGCGGGTCAAGGAAAAAAAAAAAAAAGGAGCGGGATTTCAAAATTTGGCCTCCTTCATTCTTCCTCCCATTCCCCCCGTCAAAACACAGAGAGCATTTGAGAGAGGTTACGACCCACGCAAGCGACCACATTCCCCACCACCGCTACCGCACCACCAGCCGCCGTTGCCCTGACCGTCTCCATCTCCGGCGAGGTGGGAATAGCTTTATAGCACGCAAAACAGCTTCGAATCGCGCCGACGAGCTTCGAATCGCAAGTACAAGCTTCGAATCGCAAGTACAAGCTTCGAAGGTCTCTCTCACTCCCTATCTCTCTCACGTGATCTCTTTCTTGTGGGTATTTTTGGAACAAAAACCAGGGTTTCAATTTAGAAACCCTAATCTGAATGGCACACTGTATTTCATTCAGATTTTTGAACAAATACTGGATTTGTTGTATTTTTTTTTAGTTTTGCTTCACTTCACAATGCAAATAAGGGTGTAGTTTGAGTTAGCTGGAATATTTTTGTTATTGGAGTGGTGTTCTTCAATGGATAATGGATTTGGGATTTTTTTAGGAAATTTTGATGTCTGATAGCAGTTGTCGACATTGTCGACATTCAAAATAAGATGATGGTAATCATAATACTTTGTCGACATTCATCAGAGAACTTCTTCCAGATTGTTGGACATTCATCAAAATGGCAAAAACTGTCCTTTGATTAGTGTCCTTTTACTTAAGTTATGCTAAAGAAAAAGGATTTGCTGTGGCGAAAAGAACATCAAGAAAGGATAGAGATGGAAATTTGAAAAATGTAGCTTTTGAATGCACTCGTGTTGGAAAGGCAAGGGTGAGAACAAGCAATCCGGGCAAACCACGGCCACAAACAAAAATTGGTTGCCTAGCTCACGTTACTGTTGTGATACACCCGGATGGAAAGTGGAGGTTAAACCGGGTTGAGTTGGAGCACAATCATGAACAGAGCCCGGGAAAGGCAAGGTATTTCAAGAGCAATAGGGTACTAGATGACAACATAAAAAGAAAGCTTATCCGTATCCCGTGTCCGTATCCTCTCTACTGGGGAGGACAACTTTGGAGAGGTCATTCAACTAGCTTGGAAGGTCAAAGTCAGTACATGGGGAGGACAACAACCAAGTTTGCTTCAAAGTCAAGGTCAGGGATGCGGAGGACAACAAAGTTATTTGGAAATGTTGAATGCAACGGATATTGGTGAAGAGTAGTTTTAGTGTATTGAAAAAAACTTCATTAATGATGATGAGAAGAATATATGGCTTGTAAATGTTGTAAACTTCATTTAATGATGATGAGAAGGTTGCAATTTATAAATGTATCACGTGTCCATATTTTGTATCCGTATCCTGTGTATGTATCCCGTGTCCGTGTCCTGTGTGTGTATCCAATGTCCGAATCCCGTGTCTGTATCCTGTGTATGTATCCCGTGTCTGTATTCTGTGTCCGTGTCCTGTGTGTGTATCCCGTGTCCGTATCCCGTACCCGTGTCCGTATCCTCTGTGTGTATCCCGTGTCCGTATCCTCTGTGTGTATCCCGTGTCCGTATCCTGTGTGTGTATCCCATGTCCGTATCCCGTGTTCGTATCCTCTGTGTGTATCCTGTTGAAGGATTTAATGATGCTTGGAATAAGGATTGGTGATGATGCTTGGAATAAGGATTGGTGATGATGCTTGGAATAAGGATTGGATTTGATGGTTTTTTTCTTGAAAACATTTGACAGGGTCCCTTTGTTTTTTGTCCTAGCCCGATGTCATAGCGTCTCAAATACAGTCACAACAACAGAGAGCAACAATGATAGCATACTGAAACTTCATGTCGAGGTTGTTCTCATATTGCTTATCCGTACATAATCCATACGAGAATAAAAGAGGAACAAAAGACATGTCATCCATTAACTTCATTGCCATGAATACAAAATGTTTTACAACATGGACTCAAGCGAAAACATCGTCACATTTAAAATCTATCTTAAGCCTATGTACAAGCAAAAATTACAATGATTGACAATGAGGAATCTCTGATTCCTGCCATATTTCATATACATCTTTATACTCATTCTCTTATTCACAATGAGGAATCTCCCGTTGCATGTGCACCTCCAACCCATCTTTCAAAGCCAATAATCCAAGGAAATGCCCGAATGACTTTGTGAATAACCTCTTGAATGACTTCTTTGTACAACTAAATCAGGTTGTTGCTGAGGGAAGGCATCAAGCCCCATCAATTTGGCCACTAGACTGGGAGGTTGGACTCCACCTTAGCTCCGACACTATATCTGATCTTTTATTTTAAGAGCTTCTCCTTAGCTCCGACACTATCTCCGATCTTTTATTTGAAGAGCTTCTTCTTAGCTCCGACACTATCTGCTTGTCATTCACAAAGACAACTATCAGAGTAATGTGATTAGCTTCTAAAGGCTACTTCTTGCTGGTGATTAGCTTCTAGCTATAAACAGTTTAAGTTATGCTGTATGAATGCCTCAAACTTGAACATACCAAACAAATAGCCAAAAACAAGTGGAGAGGTAAGCAAATGATCCAGATTCTTGATGCATTGAATTGATCAAAATGATAAAGCTTTGTCTCATGCAGAAGCATCAATTCTGGTTCTATCCATACATCTAACATTTCAACTGATTGTCTTCATCTTAAAAATATAGAGTATTAGAATTAATATCCAGAATCAGACACAAAATGGGAAAGAACACATGACAGTTGATTGAAACCTAACAAAAATAATATCCAGAAGACTTTCTTATGTAGGAGAGCAATTTTGTCCCCAACCTACCAAACTGCCCAATTTTCCCGAAGACCGTCTAGGATTCATCTCAGGGAGGAGACATGCAGTAATTATGCAATTCAGGATGCCCTCTTGCTGGCTTACAAGGAAAATGTGCCCTTTTGCTTCGAACATCCATGGGTCGAATGTTTATTTTTGTGTTAATACAATGCAACCATTCACAATTTTTTCAATATGTGTTTAAGATTGTTTAGATCCTTGCAAAACAAAAAAGCAAACCATGCCTGCACAAATTCCTATTTATAGGGTTGTGGTCCAATTAAAGCCCAACCCAGAATTCTAGAATAAGAAATGGGTAAATCAGAATCACCTTTGCTCCTCCATTTCAAGTTGTGGCAGCTTTTTCAATTCGAATTAGGGTTTTTTTTTTACCCAACAACTCAAAATTAGGGGGGAGAGAGAGAGAGTGAAACAGACCAAGGTGATGCTGGTGGTGTTCGGTGGTTGTGGAGCAGCGTTGGTGGTGTGTTGCCGGTCGTCGAGGTGGCGCGATCTTCGTACGCAGAGAGATAGAGACAACCGCTGCGAGGGTTCGAATCTCGTCGGCGTACAGAGGTGGTGGTCGCCGAAGTGGGAGACTTCCTTGTCTCTGGGATCGGCGGTGGAAGCGGCGGCGGCGGTGGTGTTCATAGGTCGATCGTCTTCTTCTCTCTCTATCTGAATGTCTGAATTTGGGGAAGGAAGTCGTGGTTTCTGGTTGCTCCCTTTTTTTTTTTTCTTTTTTTTTTTTTTTCTTCTTTTGACCTGCCTCCAAAACGACGTCGTTTTGGAGGTTTTTTACCCGGAAGTGTACCCGGAAGTGTATGTAGCATTATTGTATTAAAAAAGTCATTTTCCTTTTTTAACTTTACTGAAGTACTAATGTGTGGGTACTTGATTACTTGCAGTAGTTAAAGCGTTGTCAGGAAAAAATTAAAAAGGAGTAGCTGGCTCTGTCCTTTCGGATCTCAGATGAAGGACAACCAAGACTCGCTTTGTTAAGCGCGTGGACATCACTCCTGACCACCCTGAGGGTGGTTATCTTTTGCTTTCTTTTAACAATGAACAGCTTGGGCAACAATTTGAGGCTCCTTCAGTTAATTTTTTCGAGCTTGAGTATGCCCTTGCTCAGCTCAAGTAGGCTCGTGAAGTCAAGGTTATGTTAATCAAGTTAGTAACAGATGAATTGTATTCCTACTTTATATTTTTCGGTTGTGTTCAGTGCTTGATGTATCATGTTTATTTAACTTTGACCTTTTGTTAACTTTAAGAATTTCTGTAGTTGGTTATTGATCTTTGTTTTTACTTTTCTTTTGAGGTGGATTAATCTAGTTTGATTTTTTCATTTTGAGCTCGAGATCGAGCTCGACTTATCTATATAAGCTCGAGCCGAGCTCGTATTGCTCATATACGATCCAAGTACAACCTGGATTATTCAAAAGTAATTGGAGCACGAGCTGAGCTAAGTTCAGCTAATTTTATACACTTGAAAGCTTAGCTTGGCTTGGCTTGTTTGCAGCCATCCACAGACCATTAATGACACTTGGTTCAAACTTCTCATTGAGGAGAGGAAGCTATGATTGCGATAACAATGCTTAGTAAATATTTTTGAAATTTTCAAAGGTACAATTACAACAGGAATATAATTGTGCTGGGAGAATTGTCTTGCAGACTTGCACTTATAATCTATGGCTCGTCCAAAGGTGTAGATTGCTGGGCTAACATGGTGGATTGAGATTTAGTAGGAGGAGATGAAGCATAAGAGTTGTAAAGTTTGTGTTCTGACAATTCAACGAACCTACCTAGTTATGTGAGCAATGAATGAATCCAACTCCATTCGAGAAACACCACCTTCTTCCACCGCCTTCCTGGTGGAAGCACCTAGCTCCTCAGCTCTCTTTCTTATCTCTTCCCCTTCTTTTGATACGATCAGCTTCTTGACAACTTTTGCTATGGTTGATGAGGTCACTATTTTCTCTCTTTGTTCCCATATCTTTACTGGCAGACCAGCCTTCAAGATGTCTGTAACCAGAAAAGCATTCTTGGGTTGGTCAGAATGCATGGGCCAAGCAGCTATGGGCACTCCCAAAGTTATACTCTCGAAGCATGAATTCCAGCCGCAGTGACTCATGAACCCACCTGTGGATGGGTGCCCCAAAATCTCTACTTGAGGTGCCCAATCCCTCACCACCATGCCAACTTCTTTAACTCTCTCTTCAAACCCTTCTGGCAGTTTCTCTTTCTTCTCCTCTCCAGCAAAAATGTCTTCTTTATCAGCATCTCGAAAAACCCAGATGAACTTTTGCTCACTCTGTTCTAACCCCATTGCGAGCTCTTTGATCTCTTCATCTGTCATTGTAGTCATCGTTCCAAACGAAACATATAAAACGGATTTTGGGGCTTGTTTGTCAAGCCACTCCAAACATTTGTGTTTTGGGGTATTTGAGTTACTTTTATCATAGTCTGCCCCCAGCTTCATTGGCCCAATCGCCCATATCGGTTTATTAAGCTCTTTCTTTGCATTTAAATCAATATATGTACCTTCGATTGATCTGCATGAGTTATAGATATATCCGGTTGTGAATTTCAGGAAATCAAGTTGAAGGGCTGTGAACTTCAGGATTTCAGGAGGGCAGGATCCATCTGAATCCGGTAGCCCTTTCGGTGGTGGTTCTTCCAGGGAAGGTTTTCCCTTCATTTCCCTATCTTTGAAGAAAAAGGAGAAGGCAGAAATTGGGTTAAACCCGTAGGATTCCGCATTTGGAACATCAACAACGTCCTGGACCACATAAGCCATCATGACGTCGTGGACGACGATAACTCTTCTTGCTGTGGCAGAGATACTATGGAGGAGCGCTGCCATGGGCTGGCGGAGGTGGATAGAGGAGTCGATTAAGGGCTGGAGGTGGGTGGGGAATTTGATGGATGGATCTTGGGTGGGAGGAGGCGAGATGGAATCAGGGGTGGGTAATTCATGGAAATGGATTTGAGAGTTTTGGAGGTGGGTTGTGTTATTGAAACGGTGTTTGGCCTGGCGGAGGAGGGCGGCGGTGGTGGCGTAGAGAATTGGGATGTTGTGGGAGGAGATGAGGCAGGAGAGTTGGAGGAGCTGGTTGAGATGGCTTTGCATTGGAAATGGTATCATTATTACCACCACTTCAGCTTGTTTGGAGATGCTAGTGAAGTCATTGGTTGGATCTTTGCCATGAATATCCATGACTGTTGTTGTGGGCAACAATGTGTACGAGTACGTTCTTTAAAAGATAGATAGATGTGGTTTATATAGTTCTGTAATGTGTACTAGTCAATGTTTCATCCTTTGGTTTTTAATTTATTACCTTTCCCTAGGTTCCCTTGGTCATCAAGTCTTTTGGTCACCACGCCATCTCTTGTAGTCAATGTTTGATATTTTGATTTTTAATGTATTTCCTTGTCACCGCTCCATCTCTTCCACTTGCATGTAGGACCTATTGAACAACTACAGCATACATTAATTTTTTTTTTTATCAGGACAGCATACATTAATTCAATATGCGAAAAATATTCCTCCTCTACTTAATATTCCTCAAACCTTCTTACACCCTTCATTTTTATGGAACCTGGGGGGTGCTGTGCAGTTCCACAGCACCGTCGCGCCGGCATTTTTTTGACGATCGGAGACGTTCACCGCGTAGACCTCATCGAATACTACCAGTTTGCCAAAGATCAACTCGATCGGATATCTTAAGTGCCTCATCGGCACACAAATAACATGAAAAGTGGTTTTGATCTAGTGTTTGTGTCCATTTGTGTTCCATTTGTTTTCAAAGTATTTGTGTTCCGATGACGTATTTAAAGATATCCGATCGAATTGATTTTTTCTTCACTTGTAGTACTCGACGAGGTCTACGTGGTTAATGTCTCCGATCATCAAAAAAATGCCGGCGCGGCCGCGCCGTAGGGCTGCACAGCACGGTGCTGTGCATCCCATGCACAGCACCCCCCAAGTCCCATTTTTATGTCCTAACTTTTGTTTGTTGAAATGATAAAATTGTTGTATTTTATGTGTTTTGGTATCCGTGTTGGTCTATGCGCACCTCTACTAATCTTCGAGATCAATCACACGGTATACTTGCGAGGTTTCTAATGAAAACAATAACAAAGCTCCGTATGAACGAACTCCTAAAAGAGGTGATAGAACCTAAAAGTTTTCGAATATGAAAAACTAGGAGGGAGTCAACACTTAAATTGTATATTTTGACCACCAAACCAACCCTTGAGATTTTAAGAGGCTATGATTTGAAGCAAGAGATATTATATATGTCGAGACTCAAATTGTTGCCCTAATTGTTGTTTTTCGTTTACGACTTTGCCTACTAAAAGTCTGCAAAACATAAAAAGTGACTAAATATTAAAAAAAAAACAAAACAAACAAGATACACTCAAATTTCTAAGTAAGATATTTCAATGAAATTGTAGAAAAAGTCTTCAACAAAAGAGGGTTTAAAATATGTTTGTTAATTTTTCAAAAATAGTTTCATCCTGGGAAGCTTCTATTTAGGGCGAGTCCAAAATTAAGGCATTTTGATAGTACATCCTAGAGGGGTATATGCTTTATGGCCATGTCATATCAACCACTTGAATAAAACATGATTGATAAGGTTTGTTATATTATACAGTGGGGAGCTGTCCAATTCCAAGTAGTATGTCATCGTGATCCAATGTTTTTGTTTTCTTTGATCGAGAGCTTCTATAGTGCTCTCTCTCTCTGTCTCTCTCTCTCTCTCACTCACACACACACACACACAGAGTTATACCCCTCGAGTCCCGATCATTGTCACCTAGTTCTTCGGTAACGCACTCAACTTTTGTTCTCAATTTTCGTTTTGCGATCGTGCTTTCAATCATCGATTTTGCAAAATTTATATTTTGGGATATTTTAATTAAAAAGGCCTTTCAATCCTCATGCTCGCGCTCTTGCTCACGCAAATTATGTGACTTAGGTCACGATATGACTAAGGCACCAGAGCAACACCAAGAGCGCTTGACAAACAATAATAGAACAGAGATTGACCAAAAGTTTTGAATCATTAGGAATCCTTGTCGAACTCCTGGAATCTCGCATAAATCCTCTCCATCAATCTCAGAAGGTCTAGCACTAATCAAGAGACCCCAATTCCTTTATCTACTCAATTACGGACCCTACATATTCAAGAAATGTCACCTTCAGAGCAACTTCAACCCATCTCTATTTCTCCAAAATGGAGAATGGATGTGACACATCGAGGGGAGATTTTGTAATTAATGTCTTCTTCTCTTCACTTTTTGTACTTTTTGGGAGAATCTTGGAGGGACCCATTGTCTTTTTTAGAGATTTGGTCCTCCAAAACTATTTTGATCCTCAAAAAATAGAGAACCAAATCTCATTTTGGAGGAATAAAGATGGGTTGAAGTACAAAAGTACGATGGACCCCTCCAAGATTCTCCAAAAAAGTACAAAAAGTGAAGAAAATAAGATATTAATTACAAAATCTCCCCCCAATGTGTCACATCCATTCTCTATTTTGGAGAAATAGAGATGAGTTGAAATTGCTCTCATAAGGTACATTCTCAATAACCCTAATTGGACGAGCTTCATATTCACTGTTTCTCCCCGACATGCAACAGACAGTCCTCGACAAGCAATATCACTAATTTTTGGACTTATTTTTCAAGAATCTTAAAGAGTAGTCGGAGCATCCACCCGTTTGTTTTTTATTAAGCAAGAAATTTATTAATCTTTGAAAACGAATTACAAAGATTAAAGGGACCCAAGACTGAAAACGCCAAGGGCCCGAAGGGGGAAAAAAAACCACGGAACAAGAAGGGTGGTAAGATACCAACCAGAACCTGAACCAAAGACCAGAAAAAGACAAACCTGAAACACCCCAAAGACTACAACAAGAATAGAAAACAGCCTAAGAGCTCCAACCCCTAAGCAAACTAAAGCAAGCAAGGCCAAAGCAATGAGAACAAACCCTCAAACGACGAAATCTCCAACAACCAAAAAACGGAAACATCTCCAGAAAGCTCCCAACAAAAGGCAAGAGGCATCCACCCGTTTGTTGACATCATCCCACCTTAACCCGAAACTATCCCGTTTCGAAAGTCTAACCATTGTCTCTACACAACCATCTTTGTCTCTCTCTCCTTTCCACTCAATCTACCACTATATTCTCTCTCTACAGTCACCATTCACCAAAGTGTTTACAAACCTTCTGGACTAGAGACCGAAAGCCACACGGCCCGGCAAATATTGCTTCCATTCGATAGATTGGCGTTTTATCATAAAAGGGCTTATTTTCTATTCGTCCTGTCCACTTCTCCATGGGCTCTAACAAGGGCCCAGGTCCACATGAAAAAATATACCACCAAAGCTTCTTGGCATGTTAGGCCCTGATCCCTGCAATGTCTTTTCTTTTCCAAAATTGATGAAATGTCTTTTTCTCTTCCACAATTGATGCGTAAATTAAAATATTCCCTACAACCATGAATTTCCACTACGGTATTTTTGAACTACAAGTTATTAAATTAGTTGTCACATATATCATTTTTTGGCCCTTGAACTGGTCTTTTGTGACGACAGTATTTATTTTGTCATTTTAGTCTCTAATTTATTGTGTCTTGCATCCTCAGTGGCCATCTGCCATCGAATGGCAGATTAAAGACCTTGAGAGGCAGTGCAACGGCAGTCGTTGAAATTCGGCCATATTGAGCATGGTTGTGTCAGTTTCGTCTCCTTTACCAAGGTGGAACTCCCTGTCCTTCCTTGACATCACTGTTATGAGGAGAGATGCATTGGCGAATCATCGTTGAAAGTCATAGCTTATGCGAGTTTGATGGCTATTACACATGGTATAACATTGTTAAAATTTGAATTTCGTTATGGTAAAGTTGAGTAATGAAAATGAAACTGTTCGTGCACAACAGTAACTTTGATGCCATGTTTCATTGTAGATGCGAGTTCATGTAAAAGCTCAAGTCTGTTACTCATTTTCTTAAGAAGACTATTCCAAGACAGTGGGTTCTGAATGAAGGATCACCCATAATAGTTAACCTAGACCACATGGATTAATTGATTGGTGATGCTGTCTTAATGAACTTTCTCAAAAGGCCTTCATAATTTGTCTTAGAATTCCAGCGGCTAGAATCAAATTCAAATCCAACTCAATGCCTCCGCATTAAAAAATTCCAGTGGTATTTTTCGCTAAACTAAGCTGTTCATAAACAGCTTAAGTGTGGCTCAGGATAATAATGTTTGAGCTCTGCCCTTTCTTTTAGGTTATGTGGGCCAAGCTTTTAGGCTTGTTTTTTTTTATTTTTTTCGAGCTCGAGTATGACCTAGCTCGGCTCAAGTAGGCATTTGAAGACAAGGTTATGTCAAGTTAGTCACAAATGAATTGTGTACCTACTTTACATATTTTGTTTGTGTTGAGTCCTTGACGTTTATGTAACTTTGCCTTTCATTACTGAAACTTACTCGTAAATTACAGTTTACTGTTGTTGGTTATTGATCTTTGTTCTTTCCCCCCCTTTTGAGGTGGATTTTAATCTGGTTTGAATTTTCTTTTTGAGCTCGTGATTGAGCTTGGCTCATTTATGCCTGAGCTGAGCTCGTATTTCTCATATACCAGCCAAGTTTGACCTTGATTCTTCGGACTTGAGCACGACCCGAGCTCAAATTCAACTAATTTCATATGCTTGAAAGCTTGGCTTGGCTCCGGTCATTTGCAACCTGCCGCACAATCATAAATGCCACTTAGTTCAAACTTCACATTGAGGTGAGGAAGCTATGATTGTGATAAGTTTGTGGTGGTTCACTATTTTTGAAAATTCACAGGTAAAATTACAACAGGAATTTGATTGTGCTGGAAGCATTGTCTCGTAGACTTGCACTTATTCTCGACAACTCGTCCAAAGTTGAAGATTGCTGGGCTAACATGGCCCTGAGATTTATTAGGAGGAGATGAAGCAGAAGAGCTACAAAGTTTGTGTTGTGACAGTTCTATGAACCTACCTAGTTATGTGAGCAATGAATGAATCCAACTCCATTCGAGAAACGCCACCGTCTTCCACCGCCTTCCTGGTGGAAGCACCTAGCTCCTCAACTCTCTTTCTTATCTCTTCCCCTTCTTTTGATGCCATCAGCTTCTTGACAGCTTTTGCTATGGTCGATGAAGACACTATTTTCTCTCTCTGTTCCCATGTGTTTACCGGCAAACCAACCTTCAAGATGTCTGTAACCAGAAAAGCATTCTTGGGTTGGTCAGAATGCATGGGCCAAGTAGCTATGGGCACTCCCATAGTTATACTCTCCAAGCATGAATTCCAGCCACAGTGACTCATGAACCCACCTGTTGATGGATGCCCCAAAATCTCTACTTGTGGTGCCCAATCCCTCACAACGATTCCAACTTCTTTAACTCTCTCTTCAAACCCTTCTGGCAGTTTCTCTTTCTTCACCTCTCCTGCAAAAATGTCTCCTTTATCAGCATCTCTGAAAACCCAGATAAACTTTTGCTCACTCTTTTCTAACCCCATTGCGAGCTCTTTGATCTCTTCATCAGCCATTGTAGTCGTCGTTCCAAACGAAACATACAAAATGGAGTTTGGGGCTTGTTTGTCAAGCCACTCCAAACATTTGTGTTTTGGGTTATTTGAGGTACTTTTATCATAGTCTGCCCCCAGGTTCAATGGCCCAAGCGCCCATATCGGTTTATTAAGCTCATCCTTTGCAAGTAAATCAATATATGTACCTTCGATGGATCTGCATGAGTTATAGATATATCCGGTTGTGAGTTTCAGGAAATCAACTTGAAGGGCTATGAAATTGATGATTTCAGGAGGGCAGTATCCTTCTAAATCCGGTAGCCCTTTCGGTGGTGGTTCTTCCAGGAAAGGTTTTCCCTTCATTTCCCACTCTTGGAAGAAAAAAGAAAAGGCAGAAATTAGGTTAAACCCGTAGGATTCTGCATTTGGAACATTAGCAACGTCCTGAACCACATAAGCCATCATGAAGTCGTGGACGACGATAACTTTTCTTGCTGTGGCAGAGATGCTATGGAGGAGCGCTGCCATGGGCTGTCGGAGGTGGATAATGGAGTCGACTAAGGGCTGGAGGTGGGTGGGGAATTTGGTGGATGGATTTGGGGTGGGGGGAGGGGAGATGAAATCAGGGGTGGGGAATTCATGGAAATGGATTTGGGAGTTTTGGAGGTGGGTTGTGTTATTGAACCGGAGTTTGACCTGGCGGAGGTGGGTGGCAGTGGTGGCATAGAGAATTGGGATGTTGTGGGAGGAGATGAGGCAGGAGAGGTGGAGGAGCTGGTTGAGATGGCTTTGGCATGGAGATGGCACAGCTATTACCACCACTTCAGCTTGTTTGGAGATACTACTGAGGTCATTGCTTGGATCTTTGCTAAAAATATCCATGACTATGTAGTGAACAACGAGTAGAGTACGTTCTTTAGAAGATAGGTATTGTTTATATAGTTCTGTAATATGTGTACTTCCTTGTTACAATGTTTCATACTTTGATTTTTAATGTATTTCCTTTCCCTAGGTCTCCTTGGTCACCAAGTCTCTTGGTCACCACTCCATCTCTTGTACATGTAGGACCTATTGCACAACTACAGCGCATACCTTAATTCAATATGCTAGCAATGTTACGGACGTTAAACATTATTATACAAACTATTACATTAATGTATGATGCTGTACATAGTTGCACTCATCTTCTAAAAGAGACAACCACATCAATGCATGATGCAATGTATAGATGGACTTGCACACCTATATGTTCTATGTGTAGTCAAACTTCATATCTTAATCGGTTGATAATACAATTCTCTTCACGAACATATTAATTCTGATTGAATATGGAGCTATAGTGACATAAGGAATCCCCGTTGAGGTGGGTAAATGTCTTTGAACACAGAATTATTCGTTGTTTGGAACTTGGTAATTGCAAAAAATTTCGATTCTTTTTGAATTTTTTGACAAAAAATCGATTATCATATACTAAATTGGTATGTTAGTGGTTGATCATGTTTGCATTTAAATTTTTTCCGTAGGATGAGGTCAAATTATGTAAAGGCACGGGCATTTCCTAGTTCAACTAAAACTAAACTAATGTTTGAGCTCAGGAAAATAATGTTTGAGCTCGGCTTGTTTTTTTGGGCTATTTCTTTTAATGAACGAGCTAGGGCAACAATTTCTGGCTCGTTCAGTTAATTTTTTCGAGCTTGAGTATGCCCTCGATCGGCTCGAGTAGGGTCGTGAAGTCGAGAATATGTTAATCAAGTTAGTAACAGATGAATTGTATACCTACTTAATTTATAATTTTTGGTTGTGTTGAGTGCTTCATGTTTCATGTTTATTTGACTTTGACCTTTCGTTACTGAAACTTACGAGTACCTTTAAGATTTTCTATAGTTGGTTATTGATCTTTGTTTTTGCTTTTCTTTTGAGGTGGATTTAATCTAGTTTGATTTTTCATTGTAAGCTCGAGATCAAGCTTGGCTCATCAATATAAGCTCGAGCCGAGCTCGTATTGCTCATATACGATGCAAGTTCAACCTGGATTACTCAAAAGTAATTGGAGCACGAGCCAAGCTCTAGTTAAGCTAATTTTATACGCTTGAAAGCTTGGCATGACTTGACTTGTTTGTAGCCCTCCACCCATATCACCCAGAGTACGTTCTTTAAAAGATCCACTTCAGCTTGTTTATTGTTGTGTAATATGAGTACTTTTCCTTAATGTTTCATACTTTGATTTTTAATGTATTTCCTTTCCCTAGGTTCCCTTGGTCACCAAGTCTCTTGGTCACCACGCCCTCTCTTGCAGACTTGCAGTCAATGTTTCATATTTTTTATTTTTAATGTATTTCCTTTCCCTAGGTTCCCTTGGTCACCAAGTCTCTTGGTCACCACGCCCTCTCTTGCAGACTTGCAGTCAATGTTTCATATTTTTTATTTTTAATGTATTTCCTTTCCCTAGGTTCCCTTGGTCACCAAGTCTCTTGGTCACCACGCCCTCTCTTGCAGACTTGCAGTCAATGTTTCATATTTTGATTTTTAATGTATTTCCTTTCCCTAGGTTCCCTTGGTCACCACACCTTCTCTTCTACATGTAGGACCTATTGGACAACTACAGCATACATTAATTCAATATAAGAACAATATTCTTCCTTTACTTAATAATCTGATATGACATCATAGCTGAGCAATTCTACGGATGCTAAATATTATTATACAAATTATTACATTAAATTTACCATGGCAAGATACAGTACATAGATGCACCCATCCTCTAAAAGAGATGACCACATCAATGAATGACACAGTGCATACATGCACTCATCATCTGAGAAAATGTCACGTGTATTTAGTACATTATTTAGTGTTTATAGACTTCTTCAATTAGCGATAGGTTTTGGGTAATCTCACCTCACACGGTTGAGTCTTCGCTCGATTCAAATGTGTAGACACCCCAATTTTAACCCCTGTGCATCCCCAATGATGAAAGAAATACTCAAAAGTACCTTGGAACAGCTGTTTTAGAATTCAGATTTTCTGGACAAAAAATACTCTAGCCGTACGGCCTACTTGACTAGCCGCACGGTTTACCTTTCTTCACGTTGACCGTACGGTTTACTTGGATTAGCCGCACGGTTCACTCCTTCTAGCTGTACGGCTATGTGTCAGGCAATATTTGAAAATCTGACAGCAGAAGCATCTCATCATTTTGGGAAGATTTCGTACAGATTTTATTCTGTTTTTCACCTATAAACACCTCTCCATCCCCTCCATTTTTCACACCCAGCAATATTACCCTTCCAGCAACACGCCGACAAATTTTCCGGCAAAAATCTCGGCCAAAAACTCACGCAAATCTTCCTTCAGTAGAAGATACCAACCATACACCGTCGTCTTCCTTCGTAAACCCTCGTTAACTTCTCGCTTATACCAAGCATCTCTCCTAAATTTCGCGTCCGAAAGTCTCCGGATTCTCAGCTGTCCAAAGCTTTTGCAAAGGTACAATTATATTTCGCAAAGTCGGGTTCGAAACCACGGCTTTTTGAGGGGATCCTCCCGGGTCGAGAGTGACTCCAGTAGTTATTTCTAGGCTCAGGTGGTCAAATTCTTCATAAAAATCAGATTTCACAAACCAAAACAAATTTCTGTTCAAAAAACAAATTTTTGAAAAAATCTTTCAAAAAGTAAACCGTGCGGTTAACCTAAGTGAACCGTACGGTCAACTCAGGTTAACCGTACGGTTAACTCTTGCAGCACAAAAATTTCCCCTGTTTTTCCCCTGTTCGTGCTCTGTTTTCTGACTTTCTGCAACTTGTTTATTGCACTTTCACCCCCTTTACTCTTCTATTATTGCAATTAAGTCCTTGTGTTTAATTTTATTTCCGTTATGGTTTTATTTATTGTTATTTCTCATTAATTATATGTTTATTCGTCAAAGTTTTTCAATAAAGCGTTTTCCAAAATCCCATAAAAATTTAGTAGAGACCGGGAATTTCCCGGGCGAGCGGGGTGCTTTTCAATAAAACCTTCCCCGATCGTAGCCTGACTTCCGAATCCAAAGAATCTTTTCGCAGATCAAACATTTTCCAAAGCGGTACAAGAGTCATCATTTATTTTTTGAAACGGTTTCTCGGGTACCAAGATCATTTTCTAAATAAACCCCGGGTGGCGACTCACATTTTTCTCTTTTCATTTTCCTAAAACCTAAAGGCATTCGAGCCGCGTGGATCCACTATCCACAAAATGTCAACTCAGGTTAACCGTACGGTTAACTCTGGCAGCACAAAAATTTCCCCTGTTTTTCCCCTGTTCGTGCTCTGTTTTCTGACTTTCTGCAACTTGTTTATTGCACTTTCACCCCTTTACTCTTCCATTATTGCAATTAAGTCCTTGTGTTTAATTTTGTTTCCGTTATGGTTTTATTTATTGTTATTTCTCATTAATTATCTGTTTATTCGTCAAAGTTTTTCAATAAAGCGTTTTCCAAAATCCCTAAAAATTTAGTAGAGACCGGGAATTTCCCGGGCGAGCGGGGTGCTTTTCAATAAAACCTTCCCCGATCGTAACCTGGCTTCCGAATCCAAAGAATCTTTTCGCAGATCAAACCTTTTCCAAAGCGGTACAAGAGTCATCATTTATTTTTTGAAACGGTTTCTCGGGTACCAAGATCATTTTCTAAATAAACCCCGGGTGGCGACTCACATTTTTCTCTTTTCATTTTCCTAAAACCTAAAGGCATTCGAGCCGCGTGGATCCACTGTCCACAAAATGCCTCACTTTATTAATCCGGACCTCTACCTGCAGCCGGCTGCACGTGAAAGGGAGTGTTATATTTTATTGCACATAACTCATCTAAGCCACTAAAATTTAGTTAATAATATTTTAGAAGTTACCCATCTATTCCAAATAAATTTTACTATTTTAGGTTGGAATTCTCAAAAAAAAAAAATCCAACATTAATATTCATAATGTTTGAAACGAATTATGCAGATTTCTGCTGAATCTGTCGTCATGTTTTTTGCCATATTGTTTCTCTCAAAGTACCAGTTTTTAGGCAGATCCAGATTCTTGGAAAGGTATTGAGGTCACTTATGGATTAATTGATTATGGAGTTCCAGTCGAAAGAGAAATGAGTTAGCTCAGGCTCAGTGCGTGCAATAAAATAGAAAGGCGATTCTTGATCTGAAAAGTTGAGTTGCTATAGTTGAATCTGTTGAATTTTTGAAGGCTCAGGTTTGGTGGTATATCCTTACTTAGTAGTTTTGATCCCGGCTCCGAAAAATGGATTAGGAAAGCTTCCATGTGACATCCTCAAGTTAGTTTTTTGCTTTCACTATCTTCTCGAGATTCCTATAGGGGAAGAATTCGACTAAGCTTAGCCTTGACTTTGGCACCTTACCTTCTAATCCGCCTGCTTGGGAATTAGATTAAATAAAGAGGACTAGATGCGAGCTTATAAACGATTCTCCACACTCTTGGTCATGAATTTGTCCTCCAACAATTTCCATAAAACCTTCCCCTTCGTTTCCTTTATGACCGAATACTTGTGATCTTTAGTCAAGAATAATCAGATAGCTTGCAGATTAAGCTTGTCCCAATCCTTTTGCTCCATATTCGTGGGTTTTTCTTCCAAGGCAAGATCCAAATCTTGTTGGATCAACACATCTTTCTCCTCACATTGCCACATTCCAAAGTTGCCAGTTCCATTGAACTTTTCACAGAAACTCAAAGGCTAGCTACTGATACAAGAGCAGATGTCTGGTAGATCAACATGCATCTTTCACCTCACACTACCACATTCCAAAGTTGCTAGTTCCATTGAACTTTTCACAGAAACTCAAAGGCTAGCTACCAATACAAGAGCAGATATCTGGTACAAAATACAAACGAAAGGCTTCATACTTATAGCCTTGAATACACAGACAAAGCAATAACTCTAAGTTACTAATGGTAGCTGTTAGTGACCAGATCCATCTACTAGCATCAATGGGCTGTCCCAAGTAGTGAATGTGCCCGAGGAGAATTCGGGCCAGCTCCCAATAATCCATCACCATCTTTGTCTTTCTCTCCTCCTTTCCACTCAATCTACCACTATATTTTCACTCTACAATCACCAAATTGCACGGCCCAGCAAATGTTGCTTCCATTCGATAGATTGGCGTTTTATCTTAGAAGGGCTTATTTTCTATTCGTCCTGTCCACTTCTCCATGGGCTCTAATAATGGCCCAGGTCCACATGAACTAAAAAATATACCACCAAAGCTTCTTGGCATGTTATAGTAGGCCATTAGGCCCTGATCCCTGCTATGCCTTTTCTTAATCCACAATTGATGAAATGTCCTTTTGATGAAATGTCCTTTTGTCTTCCACAATTGATGGCGTAAATTAAAATATTCCACACAACCATGAGTTTTCACTTTGATATTTTTGAACTACAAGTTATTAAATTAGTTGATATTAAGGAGAGTCACTTTTGAGATAATATAGAAAATAGCTTACTGGAAACTCAACTTGAGTTACTAATTTTGTCCCATCAGTTCTACAACAATGCTTGTAACTCGAGTTAGTCCTATTTAGTCTATGTAAAAACAATAAAACTTAAATTCTCAAACTTATTACTCAGTGTTTTACTCTAGCTTCAAATGGGCAGTGGATGGTGAGATTAATCCCCTGAATAGTTGAAGTGCACACAAAATGTTCCGGACGCCTGATTATAAAAAAAAGAAGTAATATATTGCTTGGCACATATACTCAGTCTGTATATGATACTCCATATCCATATTATATGTGGCAAATGGGTGGGTTGGGTTAGATTTGAGTGGGTTGGTGTAGGCTATGGGTTGAATATTGGTAAGTTGAATATGAGCTAATAATATGTGGGTTGAATATGAGTTGAATATGGGTCTTGTCAAACCCAACCAAACCCGTTTTTTTTAATGTTACTCAACTGCTGAAGTGATTTCAGGTAAACACTATCAAACTCTTTCAGTTTTGTTTAAAATCTTATTCGTTGTTTATTTTACAATCTTTTCCGTGTTATTTTCTTGGAATCTACGAGTTAATTAACGATCAGAAAAATAACTAGAGCTTCGAAATCCACACACATGCATTCATAGTGATTTTTAACAAACTCTGATTTTTTTTTTCTAGTACTGTTTTTCACAGTAATTTGGTGGCTAAACTCTATTACCGTGGAAAATATTTCGTTAAGCTTGTTTTAAAAGAAATGAATTTATGTACGCTTTTCCTCGCCTCAAAGTTCAAGGCACGGAAAATCTGATGTATCCATTAGCAAACAAATCACAACGGATATCCAATAGTTGAAAACAAAATTTCATAACTAGGCAAAATAATTAACTAGTAGTTTCAAATCATGGAAAAAATGATTGAATCCATATCCAAAACTACCAAATCAAATTAAAAGGAGGTAAGAGCGATTAATCAATGAGATCATAAATCAAGAAAAATTAACCAAGAGTTTGTATTTCACCACTACTAGACATGAGGTTTCATCCTCCACCTAGAGGTGTCAAACGTGCGTGCCGTGTCGTGCCGTGCCATTCAACTTCCGTGCCAACCGTGCTTCGTGTTGTGCCGTGCCGTGCCTATTTACTTCATCGTGCCATGGTGTGCCGTGCCATGGCGTGCTACGTGCCGTGCCGTGCCCATTTACTTCATCGTGCCGTGCCGTGCTTTTTTGAAGTCGTGCCGTGTCGTGCCGTGCCCGATTAGTTAATCGTGTCGTGTCGTGCCGTGCCGTTGACTTACTCGTGTCGTGTCGTGCCGTTCCTTTTTTTTTATCATACCGTTCCGTGCCTTTTTGTCATGGCGTGGCGTGGCGTGGCGTGCCGTGCCTTTTTTGCCGTGCCGTGCTTTTTGAAGTCGTTCCGTGTCGTGCCGTGCCCGATTAGTTAATCGTATCGTGCCGTTGACTTACTCGTGCCGTGCCGTGCCGTCCCTTTGTTTTTATCGTGTCGTGCCGTGCCTTTTTGTCGTGGCGTGCCGTGCCTTTTTTGTCGTGCCGTGCCTTACAGCCTTAGTCGTGTCGTGCCTTGTTATTGTGTTATAGTTTGGATGACTCAGCACTTGTAAGTTGTAAATTCAGATTTAAAAAAAAAAAATAGTTGAAGTACTTTTTTTATTTATTAACTACACGCATTAGTGCATTACTACATTGTATTTGTGGTCTACCTTCAACAAATTCCAGTTTGTTAGCTCTCAGATTAGTTGCTCGAAGCTGTGCAATTGGGTTACAATAAGTCTCTCTTGTCAAGTTTCCAGTGATAGAGAGAAAAGAGAAGAGACAGAGAGAGAGTTGTGACAATAATTTGGGAATATTGATGAATAAAACATACTGCCATTATCAATAGCCATGGAGGAAATAATGGTGTAAACTGTAAAGGTCCACAACTCATCATACCCATGGGAAAACGAATCAGATCCATGAAAGTGACCATATAAAGCATTTTTATGCAACAGAATGTGAGAACCCAGTTCAAAACAGAAATGGAAGATTCAAGGTCATCAAATAGCCTAAACGTAACAAGCAACATAATTGTGATTTCATTCTCTCTAACAGTCTAACCCATCCTTTGAGCAACCTCCTTAGCAGTTAGCACGAAGCCTCTCTTTGGCCTTTGTCTTGGCTTGGGATTTGGAACCCATGATACCACCACCCCAGTTGAAGTTGGCCAGAAGCCCAGAAACAGCAAGCAGTAAAAAATGAATAACCTGGAAAATATTGTTGAGAATATAATACCTACGACACTCACTAACTCCTCCAACAACAATTTCCCTTTTCATCACCAAAAAGGCTCCTGACAATGAATAATTTTCGAGATTGAAATGATCTATGCCCACATCAAAGCCAGGTTTAGGCCATAAAAGGCTAATTTAAATCCATAACATACAATTAGTCAGATATCATTACAGTCAATGATGAAGCTAGTAAGGTACCTATATCTGTCCTTAAATATGAAATGCATATCTGAAATCAAGAAGTGGCCCTGCCTTTTTTGCTATCCTAGTGTATAAGGACTTTCATAATTAAACATAAAGGTGTATCAATATATGCATGGCTATTCTTGGACTGCAACATGCATAATTTAGTGATACATACAGAAAACTACAATGGCTAATGCCTTAAACCAGTACTGCCATTATTATAAACATATGAAGACTCCTAATTTTCCAATGGCTAATGCCTTAAACCAGTTCATACCCAAATTGAATTCATTCAATGTCCAAATAACTTCAAAAGAATCTAAACAATAAAATCTATTCACGTGTCAATATTTATTGCTTAGACAATAAATAGAGAATTTTAAGTGCTATGGTTTCTGAATTCGGATTTCTCACCAAAGGTACACCAAAAATTATTCAATCAAATACACAACTGATAAAGTTTCACCAAAGGTACATACAGCCGTAGAAATTCTGATATCACGACAAAAATCAGACCAAAGACAATCCATCCGAACCATCCGAAAGACAATCCATCCGAACCATCCCATGTAATTCCACAGAGACACACACACACACACACACACTGACACACACACACACACACACACACACAGAGCATGTAATACCTAAATGGCTAATTCAGTGGTGGTACTGAGTTACCAAGGCCTCAGTAGTCCATCATAGGCTAAATAGGTATATTATCAAAATGGCTCAGCAAGCATCATTGCCAAAAGGCTCATAATTGATAATTGGCTCAGGTATGTTTCATCATAGCCAAGCATCTCTGCCCAAGCAGTGAGCACAATCATGGAAATACAGCAACACAAGAGCCCATGCCTACAACACCCATCCATGCTCACAGAAGCAACTGTCAAAATCATGAAGTCTACAGCTTGTGCAACATCATAAGAACATTTAAAGGGAAGAATAGCAGGATACCAAACAAGAGAATCAAAAGATGGTGGTGCTGAAAAACTAGACATCACTCCAGCAAATGAGAGAGCACCACAGGTTAATTGTGCAATAGAGACCAAAATATCAGTAATGCCAAGACAGAAAAGTCGCACCAAAAACCTGTAGACACATTTTTTTTGGAGATTCATATGAGCTCAGACACAAACAGGTCCTGCTAACAGTCAGTCTTCCCATACAGAAATAACATAACAGAACCTGCACAACAATTATCAAGTACCAAGCAACCCATCAAAACCTTAACATTGTGCATTTTCTCAACAATTCTGGTGGAGCAAGACAGGCCCAGATATCCCCCATCAAAACAGCAACACAACAGGTACTACTGGGTTCCATAACATAAAAGAAGACTTCCTACCGCCCAGAAATGCAGGTTTACTGCCCAGAAATGCAACACAGTGCCCAGAAATTGCAGGTTACCGCCCAGATATGCACCAGAGTGCCCAGAAACTAGTTTCAGCATTAATCAGAGTCCATATTCTTGCCTGCACAGGATATTTTGGGCATTCAAAGGGCTCAGCTTAGGGCTCACATCATTGCTGTAGTACATCAATTGAACCACAAAATGAATGCCCAGGACTCAGGAGTATCCACAAATGAACAAGCCCAGAAAATCAGACAAACAAATGGCCTCAGGAAATGCATCACTGCCCAGAAATGCAGCTTTACTGCCTAGAAGACACAGTAGCAAATCAAACAGAACAAGTGCAACACTTCAAAAGTATAAATAATCCATCACTTAGTTTGTTTTTATCATGATATCATCATAGCCCATAAAGAATAGCACAATGCAAGTATGCAACTTTATGTTGCCATTAAGGCCTTCATAAAGCTTTCACAAACTTGACAACTGTAGTGAGCAAAATCATGGAAATACAGCAGCTCTGCCCAAGCATAGCAGTCCATATAACAAACAATAAATTCATGGCAGAGCTTAAAGACTAAAACAAACACATGATTTTTATATACACCAAGGAGTGCCTCCTTCCAAGGAGACACGTCAACAAGACATAAGAGTACCAAGGAATGCCTCCTTCCAAGGAGACAAATAACAAAACCTGGTTCCAAAATAATACCAAGGAATGCCTCCTTCCAAGGAGACAAATAACAAATAATGATAGTCACAAGGTGCAGTTGATGTGATTCTGCCCAAATGAGCCATTAGAGCAAAACCCCTTCATAAAGAGTCTTGTCCTCTGGAACAACCTGCCATTGGAAATCAATTAGTGCCATGGAAATCAATTAGTGCCATGAAGAAAGAGTCTTGTACCTCAGTTACGCGATATAGCTAAAGAAAGAGTCTTGTAGCTAAAGAAGCCGAGACCTACACCGCACGACAGAGGAATCCACACCCAAGGACAATCCATCCGGACCATCCCATGTAATTCCACAGAGACACACACACACACACACACACACTGACACACACACACACACACACACACACACACACACACAGCATGTAATACGTAAATGGCTAATTCAGTGGTGGTACTGAGTTATCAAGGCCTCAGTAGTCCATCATAGGCTAAATAGGTATATTATCAAAATGGCTCAACAAGCATCATTGCCAAAAGGCTCATAATTGATAATTGGCTCAGGTATGTTTCATCATAGCCAGATTTACTGAAATGGATGCAACATTAAGTTGCCATTTAAGACCCTCGTAAGTTGCAAATCACAATTCAGCTAATTTTGTAAGTTTTAAAATCGTGATAATGGGTTGTGTCTGTGGCTTATTCATTTCAGACTAAAACAACACACACACACAGACACACCCCACAAGAACGACAACTGAAGTGGGGGCAACATCATGTAACCATAAGTTGCACACCCACATAGAACTGAAGTGGGGGCAACATTATGTTGCCATAAGTTGCCACACCCACACACAGTCACACATACACAGCCACACACACACACACAACTGAAGTGGGGGCAACATCATGTCGCCATAAGTTGCCAACCCACTTCAGTCCAACTACTGAAATGAATAAGCCACAAACACATACCCCAGAATAATAAATGAATAATAGGTACAAAAGAAATGCCATCAATCACTATCTATATCGGAGTCTGCATAATAACCTCTGAATTCTTCTTTAGCTGAGCGTTTTTCAATTCCAAGGCGTGTATCCTCCCAATCTTTCAAGCACATGAGACAATCCAAAATGTCTGGAGCTAGTCTGCTCCTCTTCTCATCCAACACTCTTTTACCTGCACTAAAAGCAGATTCCGATGCCACTGAAGACACAGGAGCTGTTAGTAGATCACGTGCCATGATTGAAAGAATGGGATAAGTCGTTTCGTTTTTTTTCCACCATGCTAAGATACCAAAATTAATCAAGTCATTCGCACTAACTGATTCTAGGTCCAAATATTTAAGAAGTTCATTGCGTGAAGTTACAGTGCTACTTCCTAATCCTAAACTTGAACTAAGCAAAGACCAAGATGCATCATTACATGTAGAAGAAGAGGTGAAAGAGGCAGCAGTAACTGAATTAATTGCACCAAAATTAGATTCATATCTAGCATACATGGCATTCAATAAATCAAGCACAACTTCAGAAGAAGGTAAAGTAGTAATACATAAATTCGTACCAATCTCTCTTAAGAGCATTGCAACACCCGCTACCTTAATCCTAGGGTCCATTACCGCAGCTAACATAAATAGTGGTGGCATTTCCTCGAAATATTTTCTAAATTTTTCTTCCATATCCACACAAGCATTTACAAAATTTGGGCGTGCCCTATAATTACGAAAAGCGAGACTGATATTGTAGAGATGATTAAGCACAACATAAGAAGTAGGATATCGAATAGCAGAACAAGCTAATGTAGCAACATAAAACACTTTCAAAAATTTCATGAACTCAAAACCAATTTTCCAATCAGATGGAGATAAAGAAGCACCACGATACCTCTGGTTAACAAAAGCAGATATCACATCACTATATTTCCTACAAGACTTTAACATAAGGTAGGTCGAATTCCAACGAGTCACAATATCAGAGTTCATTTGTTTTGCTTTCACATTGTAACATGTAACACACAATTTATCAAATTCTTGTTACCTAGATGAGGAAGTACCAATAAAAAGAACAGCAGATCTAATTTTTGAAATCTGTGGTGCTATATGTTTCAAACCATCTTGCACAACCAAGTTAATCACATGACACACACATCGAACATGCAATAATTCACCAAAATAAGCAGGAGTCAAATTTCTTTTAAACAATGGTAATGAAGCAGTATTAGCACTTGCATTGTCAAAAGTAATGCTAAATTTTTTATCAACAAGTTCATAATCCCTAAACACGCACATAATACTTTCAAAAATCTGATCAGCATCATGAGGAAACTCTACTAAACGGAAAGCAATAATTCTTTTTCACAAAGTCCAAATAGAGTCTATATAATGAGCAGTGACACATATATAACCACGATTATTTATACCAGACCACATATCAGAAGTAAAAGCTATCGCACCAAGTTTAGCAAGTTCACAAATCAAATCTTTTTTAACTTCATTATATGCTTTCATTGTATCACTACGTGTTGTATTTCTAGAAACTTTACCAAATTCAGGATTCACATAATTTTGCATAAAATATTCAAATCTAATATCATCACCAAAAGTAAATGGTTGTTCAGCTGCAGCTACGTAACGGGCTAGTCCATCTCTCATTTTTTCTTTCGTATAAACAAAATCTTTCAAACTAGTCGCAGATTCACCACTCACTATTTTATCTGGATGTTTATTTCTAATATGTCTACCATGATGCCCTGTTCCACTATCACTAACGCAAGTATAATGCAGGCCACAATAATTACATACAGCCCTAATTCCTATGTCAATACCATTTTCATCTTTAAAGTTCTTAACTATAGAGAAATGTTTCCATACCCATGACGTGCGTTTCCTTTTTGAACCAGTAGTTGAATCAGTAGGAGTTGAATCTGTTGGAGTAGAAACAGAAGCCCCTGTTCCAGTGTGAACAATGTTTGAAGCAGCTTCTCCTACATTTACAGACTCCAAACCCCGTCCCTCTGGTGCAACAACAGGGTCTCCACCATGTTCATCATCAGAAAAATCAAAATTACCAGCATCCATCTACACAAACAAACAGTATAAATCAGTGGTAAATGAGTGAACCCAAAATACAAAATGAAACCCCGTGTTTAAAATCTTACCAGTAAATCAGTAAGACAGTAACCAGTGATGAAATGAAAGTATGAAACCCAAAATACAGAAATCAAACCCTAGGATCTACACAGATCGGTGAGCGTGGTGTGGTGCAGTGGTGGTCTGGTGGACGGTGGATTGTGATGGTCGTGAGCGGTGGATGATGGTGAATAATAGCAGATCGTGGACGGTGGTGATTGGTGAATCACAACAGAGGGAGTGAGATTTGGGGGTTTAGGGTCGTGAGAGAGTGGTCCGGTGAGTAACCACAGATCGTGAGCGGTGGATGATGGATTGATGGTGAATAACCACAGATCGTGAGCGGAGGATGATGGTGGTGGTCGCCGGCCGGTGGGTCTGGTGAGTGGTGACTGGTGATCGTGAGATATTAGGGTCGAGAGAGAGTGTAACAGTGTAACAAGTGTGGTCCGTGTGGATGGTGGACCGGTGGTGACTAGTGACTGGTGACTGGACTATGGTTATGGTGGTGGTGGTCCGGTGAGTCGGCGATCGATGAGAGAGAGAGAGAGAGAGACGACCGTTTCAGAGATGAGATATTGAGATCGATGATAGAGAGAGAGAGAGAGAGAGAGAGAGAGAGAGAGAGAGAGAGAGAGAGAGAGAGAGAGAGAGAGAGAGAGAGAGAGAGAGAGAGAGAGAGATTATCAAATTAGGGTTAGAAAATGACTGCTGTGGTTTATAATGCCATATTTATACTAAAAACCTAGGGCTACCGGTACAGAAGATCTAGTGCACATAAATTGCTTTTGGGACCCATTTTTTGGTCACACGTGAATAATCCGAACCATTAAATCATTTCAAAATAACGTTTTGAACGACCTTGCAAAAAATTAGGTCAATTGGACATGTGTAACTGGTAGATCAAAAACTCCTAGTTTTTAAATCAATCGGATGTGTGTAGCTTGGATCGATGAGTTACGCATATCCAATTGATCTGATTTTTTGCAAAACCATACAAAACATTATTTTGAAATTATTTAACGGTTTGGATTACTCGGGCGGGACCAAAAAATGGGCCTCTAAAGCCATTGTACGAGATGAACGGTGAGGATCATCGTAATTGTGTTGCGATGGAGGGCCTTTCAAAATCCGATCGTTGAAAAAATTGGAGACAGTCATTAAAACATCAATACAAACAAAGTGAACGGTGTGGATCGTCATAATTGCGTTGTGATTGTGTGTCTATCGTACATTATACCATAACACAATAGCTTGGTTCATAACCAAGTAAATTCTATGTATAGAATTGCAAGGTAGGTGTAGACTCGTTTTTCCAAATGTTCGATCTGAACCGTTGCAATTTAATATCTCTTCAATTTTATCATTCTCCCCCAAATCGATGATCATCCGATATCGGTAACAACACGATCGAAACACATTTAGTGCTTCTAATGGAATTCCACTACTATAATGCACCACTTCAAGGCCACCTAATCAATTTTTTAAAAATCTGAACCGTTAGATGTGTTTAAAGCATGTTTTTAAGGTCCTAAGCAAATATTTGAAAAAAAAAAAATACCCAAAAGGGCTTGATCGGGCCAGGTTTTCGTATAGTAGTTTTACGAAAACCTACTCCGATCAACTACTTCCGGGTATTATTTTTGTCAAAATCCTTGCATAGGACGCTAAAAACACGTTTTAAACATATCTAATGGTTCCGATCGTCGAAATTTGGTCCGGAAAGTGGAGGACCATTATTGTGTTCATGTGAGAGTGAGACGGTGAGACTATAAAATTAATTTATATAATTTAACATCCAATAATTTCTATAATATAATTTAATAAAAGAATCTAATTCCTATAATTTGAATTTCTGTAATTTTTTTATAAAAATAATTTGTATTTTTGTTTGTCCATCTCTCTCTCTCTCTCCCTAATTTTTTTTAAAATTATTTTTTTAATTTGTAATTTTTTTATTTTTTTGTTCATGACTTAGTGACTTAATTACAAGTTGCAAAAAACTATTTTTTTTTATTTTTTACAAAAAGAAAATTATCATTATTTTTTTCAAAATCTTTATTAGATAAAAGGCAATGTATCAGTGATCAAACATGTAAAAAAATATTTTACAAGCTTATTTTATTTTTTTTGTCCAAACTCTCTCTCTAAAAAAAATTATTATTAATTTTTCAATTTTTTATTTTTTTGTTCATGACTTATTGACTTAGCGACTTACTTACAAGTTGCAAAATATTATTTTTTATTTTTTTTAAATTTTTTTCACAAACAAAAAATTGTTATTTTTTTTTCAAAATGTTTATTAGATAAAAGGCAATGTGCCAATGTATCAATTATCAAACATGGCAAAAAATATTTTAAAAGCTTATTTTATTTTTTTGTCCAAACTCTCTCTCTCTCTCTCTCTCAAAATTAAAATATAAAATAAAATAAAATAAAATAAATCAATAAAATTTTTGTAACTTCTTTTTCCCTCTTGTTTATTTTTTTGTTCATGACTTAATTTTTTTTAAACGTGATAAGTTGATATAAATATATAATTCACTAACACAAGTTACACAACAAAAAAATAATTCTTTTTTATTTTTGTGATTATCAAAAAATACATACAAATAAATTATTTAACATTTTTTTTTTGCCTTGTGCCATGCCCGTGCCGAGCCGCCGTGTCGTGCCGTGCCAGGCCAACTTTCGTGCTCGTGCCGTGCCAGGCCAACTTCCGTGCTCGTGCCGTGCCATGTCCGTCCTACTTCCGTGCCGTGCCGTGCCAACTTCCGTGCTCGTGCCCGTGCCCGTGCTCGTGCTCGTGCCGTGCCGTGCCGTGTCTCGTGCCACGTTGACTTCTTATCGTGCCCGTGCCGTGCCACGTGCCACCTTAGCCCGTGCCGTGCCCGCTCATTTCCGTGCCGCGTGCCAACTTTTACCGTGCCGTGCCAGGATTTTACCGTGCCTCTGGCGTGCCGTGCCGCCTCCCGACGGGCCGTGCCCGTGCCGGCACGGCCCGTTTGACACCTCTACCTCCACCCTACGACTAGCCGCTCATGGAGTACGGAAACGAGTTCATATAATTATAAAACTCCATTATAGAATAAATTAAGAGCTTACAACGAATAAAAGATTTATGCCCAAAGCTCTTGTCTACTGCTCCAACCGTGAAACAGGGGGCGTGCTGTCCCTTAAGGAACAACATGCGTGCTGATCCCATTCGAGGTGTTAGTGCTCGGCGATCAACGACCCAGATTTGCTCAAGCCCAAACAGATCTGCACCGTCCATTGCCAAAATGATCTGGGCCGTTGATCGCTGAGCATGAATGACTTGGATGGGGTCAGCACGCATGTTGTCCCTTAAGGAACTACACGCACCCCTGTCGCCTTGACTCTTTACTCCGCTGCCGTGGTCTACGTGAAGTCCCCTTTGTGTGATATCTCCTCCTTTTATAGTTGCTGTGTGGAGTGCCCCCCAAGCCTAATTTACTTGGATGAACCGAAAACTTCTTTTCTTCAAAACGAAAGAATCCTTTGCGGCTTTTTTCGGGCGCTGTTTCCGTGATACTCCCTCCGTCCCAATTTAAATGTTCTCTACGGGAAATCGAGCCTTTTAAGAAATTCAAATTTTTGCTCTAAATTTTCAAAAGTAACCTTAAAAACTGTGAAGTCAATTAAATGTATTTAAATTGTTTATATCCTTCAATATAGATCTCAAAAATATGTCATATAGATCTTGTTTGATAGATTTCAATTAATTCTATTATACAAAATTTTCAATATCATGAAAAATATTATATGTTGAAAGATATTGTCAATTTAAGAATGATATGAATATAAAAAACTGTCAAATCAATGAGTATTTTTCAGGGGTAGAATTGAAAGTTTGGCATGTTTTGATGATTATTTATAGAAAGTGGACACTTATTTTGGGACATCCTAAAATAGAAAGGTGGACATTTAAAATGGGACGGAGGAAGTATATGTGTTCTTTTATAAGTCTCCAAATCCCATTCCATGATCCTTTGTTCCTTGTATGCTGAAAATTTCCCAAGGAAAACACACCATGTGCCAATATGTTCCACTTGTAATCGACTTTCCGTGATAGCTATTGCGTGCAACCCCTTGAACTAATTTAATCATGGGCTTTGCTTTCGCTCCTAGTAAAATCAACATTTGCACTTCTTGAATTCAACGGGTGAGAACATATGTTGCTATCATCTTTTTCCCGCAAATTTATAATTATATGTAAAGAATAGAAAATATAACAATAATATCTAATGAGGTTAGTTCCGGGGACACAAATAAAAATACAAAAAAAGACACTCCATCTCAGCCTTTGAAACTAACAGCTGAGATTTAAACAAACTTTTCCCCTTGTTTAAGCCCCTCACCCTATCTTTTTCTCTCCCCCTTTCTCCCTGAAGCATCCTGCGTTTCCCCTTCCCTCCTCCATCTCCGGTGACCCCTTTGCCGACGACCCATTTTCTCTCCCTCTCTCTCTCTCTCTCTCTTCCGTGAGAACTCGAGTGGGGAGAAATTAGTGTAGTTCAACACTACATCAAAAATGCAATTGGTCTTGGAAACAGAGAGAAATACTCGTGGTCATGGCAGTCAAATACAACCAAGTAATTACAAAATATCATCTGCAAATTGCTTGAAGAAATAAATTAGGCACTCCCTCTGACTTAAACATGGTGGTTCACATGTCGTTTATAATTTTACCGATGGGTTTTGAATTTATTGGGTTTATTTATTTATTTATTTCACAGATGGGTTTTGGTCGTGTGGTGGGAGTGACAAGAATTCTGTGCTCGTGGGATGTGTTGTGGGAGTTTAATTTGGAGTGATCTTTTGGTGCTGTTATTCGGTCGAACTTCAACTGTAAATTCATGGGTTGAACTGTCAAACCTTTGATCAGATGATGATTGGGGGGGTTGCTGGAGATGGACTCACCAGAGTGGGAGGGAGAAACCAGGAGAGTGGGTGTGTCCGTGAGGTTACACAGAGAGAGAGAGAGAGAGAGAGAGAGAGAGAGAGAGAGAGAGAGAGAGAGAGAGAGAGAGAGAGAGAGAGAGAGAGAGAGAGTGCAATCCTTTGAGATTTAATCTCAGCCATTGATTTGAAGGGCTAAGATGGCGTGTCTTTTTTTGTGTTTTTATTTGTGTTCCCGGAACCGGGCCCCTATATCTAATTAAGCACATTTTGGAATTTCTATGAGTCAGTATTTTGCTCTTATCAATGTCCTCGATTAACTTATTACATATTACTTCAGGTGGCTCTTCAAAGGCCACCAGCCGTTCTTGTTCAACTCCCCTCTAGGAAAGTGCATAACCTTCCCTCACAGTCTGAGCAAACAAGATCAATGCTTAGAAAATGCCGGCGTTTCCATACAGACAAGGCTGCAACCTACAGACAAACTAAGCTAAACAGCTTAAGCGTGGCTCAGGATAATGAGAAAATCTTATTCACGGTTGATCCGTAAATCCTTCTATTGCAGCAACCAATGACCCTTCTACACGTCGATCAAATTTGACCCTACTGACATAGGCCAAAAGCTGTCGTGACAAAATAGTTTGTCCTATAACTGCAGTTCAAAATTTAACCACGGTTTAAAGTCGTGCATTTGGTCACCAAAAGAAAACTAGCACGAATCTATGAAGTGACAAGTGGACGATGCATTGTTGATCTTTCACTTTTTATTTCGAAAGCACTGTTGATCTTCTCCTCCAATGTTATTTTATTTATTATTTTTTTGAAAAGATGGGAAGGGACAATCAGCGTAGGTTGCATAGTAATCTCCCTTGGGCGTGATCATAGAGGCTCTCAACCCATTGTAAAATGTCCCAATTCGAGCCATAGTTACTGTGTGGAAGGACAGCCGGCACTACAACACTACCTAAGTACTAGATAGATAAAGGACCCTCGACACTAGTTCTGTAGTTGGCGGGACTCGAACCTTAAATCTTCTCCTCCAATTGGATCAATTTTTTTTTTCTGCATTTGTTAGTTTGCATTAATTTTATTGTGGATTATTGGCTCCTCTCCATGAGAGAAAAAACTGAAAATGGAAAGGAAAAAGAAAATTCGGATGAGCTTGTAGAGTACGGGGTGTTTTGGCAAAATAATCTACTTGGATTTTTTTTTTTGTCTTTATTCAAAAAAATTTGTATTTGTTTAGTCTTGAGTCAATTTTTTGGGGTGCTGAAAAACTCAAGCTTACGAAGCACTACTGATCTTCTCCTCTGTTTTTTTTTTTTAACTGCTCTTCTCCTCTGTTGATTCCAGTGATTATGATCAACTAGGTCTAGTGAGTTTTTTATTTTATTTTTGTAAGATTTGTCCATATTTATCGATTAAGCACTGTTTATTAATTTGATCCACCAAAGCACTGTTCTTCATCTCCTTTGTTCATTATTTCATTTTATACTTCCCCATACAAACTCAAAGATTTGATCCGCAAATCTGTTCCCTCTGTTGATATGGAATGGAAGACGAGATTTGAAAATTGGAAAATGTTAAAAAAAACTCCAGTGAGCTTATGTTAAAATTTAAAAAGTGTGCTAAAATATGGAAAAAGTGTATAAAAGTATGTGTAAATGTATTGAAAAATGTAAAACGTTTACTGGAGTGCGTGTTTTGTCTTTTTCTGAACTTATTGTAAGCCCGCCAAATAACAAGACCCTTGAATTTTTTTAGGGAAAAGTAAGTATAGAGAAACTTCCGTATGCATCGATTCGATTCGCAAATTGAAATTCCGAAAATGATTTGCACAGTGGCTACTATGGTGGATGGAAGTATTTCTTTGGTTTTTTTTTTTTTTTTTTCTTCCTTTGGCCTTTCTTTGGTTGATCACTTTAATTTCAAGAGGAAAGCCAGAACAGGAAAAAAAAAAAAAGGGAAAGAAAAATTGAAGCAAATGTACGTGATAAAAATGGCATTATCGTAATTGTAGTAACTATTTAGTCTAAAATTATAATTAAAACATCAGTACTGCTGCTAACCAGAGTTAACTTTGAAAATGTTTGATTCAATGGCTCACGACAGCTTTTGTCCCATGTCAATAGGGTCAAGTTTGGCTGACGTGTAGAAGGTTTATTGGTTGCTGCAATAGAAGGATTCACGGATCAACCGTGAATACGATTTTCTCTCCAATAACGTTTGAGCTCCGCCCTTTCTTTTAGGTCAAGTAGGTTTTTGAAGACAAGGTTATGTCAAGTTAGTCACAAATGAATTGTGTACCTACTTTGCATATTTTGTTTGTGTTGAGTGCTTGATGTTTATGTAACTTTGCCTTTCATTACTGAAACTTACTCGTAAATTAAGATTTACTTGTTGGTTATTGGTCTTTGTTTCCCCCCTCTTTTGAGGCAGATTTAATCTGGTTTGAATTTTCTTTTTGGGCTCGAGATCGAGCTTGGCTCATTTATGCTTGAGCTGAGCTCGTATTTCTCATATACGAGCGAAGTTTGACCTTGATTCTTCAGACTCGAGCACAAGCCGAGCTCAAATTCAACTAATTTCATATGCTTGAAAGCTTGGCTTAGCTCCGGTCGTTTGCAGCCTGCCGCACAATCATAAAGGCCACTTAGTTCAAACGTCACGTTGAGGTGAGGAAGTGTTAGAGAAAATCAATCACACACACAATATGAAATACAAAAACCGTAAAAGAATTGACACAGGATTTTACGTGGTATCTGGCTCTCCATATGAGCCATAGGTTCCAATAGGAAGCTATGATTGTGATAAGTTTGTTGTGGTTCACTATTTTTGAAAATTCACAAGTAAAATTACAACAGGAATTTGATTGTGCTAGAAGCATTGTCTCGTAAACTTGCACTAATTCTCGACGACTCGTCCAAAGTTGTAGATTGTTGGGCTAACATTGCCGATTGAGATTTATTAGGAGGAGATGAAGCAGAAGAGCTACGAAGTTTGTGTTGTGACAATTCTATGAACCTACCGAGTTATGTGAGCAATGAATGAATCCAACTCCATTCGAGAAACACCACCTTCTTCCACTGCCTTCTTGGTGGAAGCACCTAGCTCCTCAGCTCTCTTTCTTATCTCTTCCCCTTCTTTTGATGCGATCAGTTTCTTGACAACTTTTGCTATGGTTGATGAAGAAATTATTTTCTCTCTCTGTTCCCATGTGTTTACCGGCAGACCAACCTTCAAAATGTCTGTAACCAGAAAAGCGTTCTTGGGTTGGTCAGAATGCATGGGCCAAGCAGCTATGGGCACTCCCAAAGTTATACTCTCGAAGCATGAATTCCAGCCGCAGTGACTCATGAACCCACCTGTTGATGGGTGCCCCAAAATCTCTACTTGAGGTGCCCAATCCCTCACCACCATGCCAACTTCTTTAACTCTCTCTTCAAACCCTTCTGGCAATTTCTCTGTCTTTACCTCACCGGTAAAAATGTCTCCTTTATCAGCATCTCGAAAAACCCAGATGAACTTTTGGTCGCTCTGTTCTAACCCCATTGCGATCTCTTTGATCTCTTCATCTTTCATAGTGGTCGTCGTTCCAAACGAAACATATAAAACGGATTTTGGGGCTTGTTTGTCAAGCCACTCCAAACATTTGTGTTTTGGGGTATTTGAGTTACATTTATCATAGTCTGCCCCCAGGTTCAATGGCCCAATCGCCCATATCGGTTTATTAAGCTCATCCTTTGCAAGTAAATCAATATATGTACCTTCGATGGATCTGCATGAGTTATAGATATATCCGGTTGTGAGTTTCAGGAAATCAATTTGAAGGATTATGAAATTCATGATTTCAGTAGTGTAGCATCCTTCTAAATCCGGTAGCCCTTTTGGTGGTGGTTCTTTCAGGAAAGGTTTTCCCTTCATTTGCCACCCGTCGAAGAAAGAAGAAAAGGGAGAAGTTGGGTTAAATCCGTAGGATTCCGCATTTGGAACACTAGCAACTTCCTGAACCACATAAGCCATCAAGAGGTCGTGGATGACGATAACTTTTCTTGCTGTGGAAGAGATGCTTTGGAGGAGCGCGGCCGTGGGCTGGCGGAGGTGGATAGAGGACTCGAATGATGGCTGGAGGTGGGTGGGGCATTTGGTGGATGGATTTGGAGTGGGGGGAGGCGAGATAAAATCAGGGGTGGGGAATTCATGGAAATGGATTTTGGAATTTTGGAGGTGGGTAGTGTTATTGAACCGGAGTTTGACTTGGCGGAGGTGGGTGGCGGTGGTGGCGTAGTGAATTGGGATGTTGTGGGAGGAGATGAGGCAGGAGAGGTGGAGGAGCTGGTTGAGATGGCTTTGGCATGGAAATGGCACAACTATTACCACCACTTCAGCTTGTTTGCTTGGAACTTTGCTACGAATATCCATGACTATTGTAGTGAGAGTTGAGTACGTTCTTTAAAAGATGGGGATTGTTTATATAGTTCTGTAATATATGTACTTCCTTTTTAACAACTACAGCATACCTTAATTCAATATGCTAGCAATATTCTTCCTCTACTTAATATTGTAATCTGATACTTAGAGATGATCAATGTTCCGGACGTTGAATATTATTATACAAACTATTACAGTGAATGTACACATGGCACGATTACACTATGTATTATGTATGATGCATTACATAGATGCACTCATTCTCTGAAAGAGACAACCACATTAATGCATGATGCAGTGTATAGATGCACGCATCGTCTAGAAAAGTGTCACATGTACATTTTTTTTTTGAACGGCAAAGTGAATTTTATTAATCTTTGAAAACGAATTACAAAGATTAAAAGGGCCGAAAAGGGCATCACAACGCAAGAAAGGCATCCCAACAAGGTTGGCACCCCTCTCCGCGACAATCATATGCCACAAAGGACCTAAAGAGGAACAACAAGAGTTAACAAGCAATCAACCACACACAAAAAAAAAAAGTGTCACATGTACATTTAGTACATGGTTTTGTTTTTTTGATATAACCGGATGTCCAGGCTAAGTTGCGTGCACCTCAATTAATTTATAAACTAGTTAGTACCTTATTTTGTGTTTATAGACTTCTTCGAGTCTTTGCTCGATTCAAATCCCTCACTTCATCAATCCGGACTTCTACATGCAGAGCAGGCTGCACTTGAGGGGGAGTGTTATATTTGATCCCACGTAACTCATCTAAGCCCCTCAAATTTAGTTAATATATTCTAGAAGTTACGCCATCTATTTCCATTTGATTTTACTGATTTAGGTTGGCATTCTCCAAAAAAATCCGACTTTAATAATCATATTGTTGAAACGTATTATGCGATTCCTGCCGAATTTGTCGTCATATTGTTTCTCTCAAAGTACAAGTTATTATTTATTTATTTGGGAGAGGATTCACAGTACAAGTTGAAGATATCTTGTGCATCAAGTGATAATTAAATGTGATGTGTTCACAGGAAATTATAAATAAGTTTTATGAAATGTGCCGTGTCAAGGCAACCACAAGAATAATTAATAGTAGCAATTATATTGGAGATTTTTCTTTCTATTTTTTAAGAGAGAACATTCTTTATACTGGCGGTACAAAACAAAGTTTCCTCCAAATTACAATATTATACCATTTGTCCAAACAGTGGTCCCAAAAGATAGAACATAGACATATAGCGCAATGCAATCTATTTGAAAAAAACTTTAATATGCACCGCCGGTGTAAAGATTGTTTCCCCTTTTTTTAATGCTTATTAGTTTTGTTGCCTTGTGCCATGTTGAGACAACTGTAGAAAGTGCAATAACATTGACTCGCAGTTCTTGATTAGGCTTATATAGTGTTTTAGCCCCTATGGTTATAAATTTTAATTTAGTCCTTATTTTTCGGTTTGTTTCATCTTGTGTTTTTTCTCTGATTACAAAGCTGCCATTCAAGGATATTTTGTACTATATAATTACTTCCTCCATCTCAAAGTTGTTGTCCACTTTTACTATTCCGGACATCTCAACCAACTAAATATATAATATTTTGAATATACAATATGAATATTATTTGATAAATCTATGTAAAATCTATTAAACAAAGTTTTCAAAATCATAAAAATCTTATAGATTGACAGATATATGTAATCTGAAATTGGCACGCTTACCAAAAACGGACAAGAAATTTGGGATGAGGGAGTATATATTATGTCTCTAAAGTGTATAATTAATTTTTATGGGTTGGAGGGGTGGTCGTCAGTTAAAAAAAAAAAAGATACTAGGTGCTTAATACTTATGCCTCTTATATATGCCTCTGCCTCAATGAAATTAATCTTGTTAATACTTCTAATAGATGCTATGTGTTTATCTTTTACTGTATAACCTCTACTATTTTTACCTGAATGCATCATCGGTGTATGGCCTTGGCTAGCATAGTGGGCCTGCTATTGCAAATATATTCATCTCTTAACAGATTACGTGAAAAAGTCGTACTTGAAATAGCTATGATAAATCTACTACATAAATTTACAGTAATTTTTAAATCGGGTGGATTTGATACCAATGAAGCTGTGTTTAAATCTCATTAAGAAGAAAAAATTACCGTAAATTTCTTTCCAGAAAAAAAAAACTCAAAACATTTTATTTTTTTTGTGCAAACAGGGATGGCTGCATGATTTGAGTGTGAGCTGGGCGAGTACTACAACATTTAGTTGGATGGGCGAACCTATATAATTTAAATCTTTTTTAAAAACTATTAACATATTTGTAAGTAAAATTTAAAACTTGGGTAGAGCGGTCACTTGGACTAACCTCTCTTTGTGTCTGTTCTTGTGTGCACAAGCGGTGATGACCAAAATATTGACACGTAGTAGTCCTTATATCGCATATTGTTAGTTCTTTATCGTGCTTAATTATATAACATTATTATCTTTCTGTTCATTTACATTGAATAATTTATTTTGCAGGAAAAGATAACAATTTGACTTATTTTCAGCCGTTGGAAGAAAGAGTGTGACGTGGACCCGCGTGAGAATGTGGAGAATCACGAGAAGATTTGGTTAGTTTGATTTTGATTAAATTGTTCTTATTCTAAATCAATTGTTAGAGATAAATTCTGGATATGAGTTCAATAATGTTTTTCTCATGATTTACAATTGTCTTTGACGTTGAATGCTGGTTTTTCATTGTTGACTATAAAATTGGATATTTATTTTGATTTGTTAAAAGCGGATACAATTAATGATTTGGTTTCATACTTGCGAGCGGAGAGGAACATACATTATACTCCCTCCGTCCCAATTTAAATGCTCCCTACGGTTATGCGTGTTTTTTTAAAACTCTTATAGTTTTCATTCTATAATGTATTTTATATGCAATATGGATCATAATGATAGGTCTCAATTAGTTCTATTAGACAAAATTTTTAAAAACTTTCAAAACCTTATCAATAAAAAGATATAGACATTTGAAAATGGCACGGATATACGTAGGGTGCATTTAAAATGGGACGGAGGGATTACTTTTTAACAAACTTTTATGATGATATTTTCTAGGGTAACAGAATTAGCTTTCAGATTATCATGAAGAAATTTTGGGTAAAGTCAATGTGCATAAATGTATGTTGATACAAGTTAATGGGTGTGGAATCTCTCTAAAATTTCTTGTCTTTGATAGTTAGCTCACTGTTGACTTATTTTTCTTATATTTTAGTTCCATAAAATCCTTTCAAAAAAACAAAAAAAAAGTTCCATAAAACAATTCACAACTTTTGAGAAATAGGCTAGGGTTCAATCAACTTTAATTTATTTAGTTTTCCTATTAAAAAAATACAAGTCCCTATAGGTTTGATTTCGCACTTTGTATTGCTATACTTCAATACGATTCGTGTGCTTACGAGTACATTAAAATTTCACAACATGCGGTTTCCCAAAAACAACGAGAATAGTTTGTATTCACTCACTATATCCTACGCCAAATTGTAGATGGATTACGTTTAGTCTTGAGATCAAGGTAATATAAATTTAACATGAGACGAAGAAACATGCAATTTGGCATAGGATATAGTGAGCGAATGCAGATATCTCGCTGACGGCGTAACAACAAAATCATTGGTTGTACATACTTCATAGGAAATCCTTCTCTGTAATCACTTCAATTCTTGGATGGAAGAGAATTGAGACCCGTTGATCAGAAAATCAGAGTGAATGATGTAATCAAACCTTTGAAACTCCATAGAGGTGTGGATGGTATCCCTAAAAAAAAAAAGGAATTGACTGGCCAGTCTTAAAAAATGGACATAATTTCCTCTAACACTACCTGTTTACATATAAAATTAACAAATCCAATAATTAATTGACACGTAGCAAAAAATGTCAAATGTTGGCAAAAGCTTGTCAATCTGGATTAACGGAATACAACGATGTCGTTTTGTTTCTCAAGTTGAAAAGTAGTTATTGGCAGTTACGGGCCGTTGCCATTATGGAGATAGACTTCGAAGCCATGATTCTAGTTACCAAATGCAAGAAGCCCACGTGTAAACTTGTGAAACAAGGCGATTAGCGGTTAGAACACGTGGAGGGCATTTCGAAAAGCAGTTATCTCCTTAACGTGTAATCATTTGGTTTAGTATAAGTAACCGTGCAGATTCAAGTTAAAGCTTTTAGAAGAAGATTAAAGAATTCAAATTCAGACGTGGAAGATGGAAGAAACTGCCAATTCAAACAAAGGAGTTCGAAGCAAGCCAAGTTCAAATTTAATTGAGCGGGAAGATCAAGCTGTAAGCAGTGTCTATAAATAGAAGAAATTGAAGAGTAAAAAGCCCCCGGACAAATCTTCAACAAACAGCTATCAAACAAAATGATGCTTGGTTTGTTCATTGGCAAGTAGTGTAGGATTTTGAACTCAGTTCGAAATAGATTAGGAAGTAGTTTAGGAAGTAGATTAGGATAAATCTCGATTGTTCTTGTAACAATCATCTCTTCGAAGTTCTCGTTGTATTTGAAGTTGAAGGCAATTTCGAAGTAAGTTTATCTTCGATTTATCAATCGAAGTATCTTGTTTCTTTGTTGTACTTTAATTTCCTAAGTATTTTGGTTCATGTTTCTTCACTTATAAAGAAAAATCCTCTTAATTGAGGTAATTGAACTAGTTAAAACACAATCGCATGATTGGATTTGGTTTTTCCAAAGTTAATCTGAGAGAGGAAATTGAAACTTTCTCTGGCACGCTCGCACTCAATAATTTTCCATTGCAAAAGAAGTAAAAGAACCAAACACATTTTTTGGCACGCCCGGTGGGATAACCTGAAAGTGTTGAATGGCTCCAAAACTTAGGAAACAAACAGATGATTCTCAAATTGGCAAAACGCCAGAAGACGAGAATAATGTTAATCCTAGAGAGAATGAATAGGTTGGAGGACTTCTAATAGGTCCAGAAACCCGTATTGGTCAAGATGCAAATATTGGGATTGACCAAAATTCTCGTATGAACACTAGGAATAACAAGACAGGGCAAATTGATGACCCAAAGAATCCAGAAATCGGAGGAAGTGTGTTATCTAGCCAATTTGCTGAAATGATTGCTACATTTAAAGAATTGGCTCAAACCCAGAAACTTATGTTTCAAAAACTGGAAGAACAGTCAAATTCTAGGAATGAACATGTGTCTTTATCTGAAAAAGATAAAGGAGAGGCTAGTTCTAGCAAACATAAATCTAGGCCGGGAAAAGAGCCTATTAATGTGGATGAGATACCAGAATCTTGGTACGAACCTGCAAAGATTTATTATTTCCAAACTCCCAAGCCTAAGAAAATATTCACGCAAACCACTAAAATCCCTTTCGAACATAGTTTCGATGATGTAGGAGGAGACAAAGGTTTTAAAAATAATGATTATGGGTTTGCGGAAAACAATTATTCCATAGGAAATCATTTTATTGATAGGGCTAGTTCAAGGAGGCCTAATCCAGATATTGGAGTTCCTAAGTATCCAGGGGTACCGGACATGGGAAGGGTACATTCGAATCATCTTTATGAACCTTTTGCAAGGCAAGAAAGAGATTACAAACAGTCTCAGTCTGTTGATGGTCTTTTCGATAGATTTCCAGGAGATCACATGGCTAGAAATGTGAATTGGGAACCTTTTCTGAACCCAAGGGTTCATTTTGAAGGAAACCCCACCATTCGAGATGAAATACTTGGCCTTATGCAAGAAGTTTATGGACCTCTAAACCGGGGGGTACAAACTCACGAATATAGAAAACCCTATCCAGAATGGATAGATAGGCAATTCGAAGTCCCTAAGGGATTTAAGATCCCAGATTTTTCACTCTTTCATGGGGATGAGAAACAATCAACAACTGAACACATTGCTAGATTTACTGCTCAGTGTAAGGAATTGGGTAATAATGGGTTCATTAAGTTGAAATTATTCTCTAATTCTCTGACAGGAATTGCCTTCGAATGGTATTCTTATTTGACACCTGAGTCAGTTCCAAATTGGCAAAGGATGGAAGAATTATTCCATGCACAGTTTTACCAAACTGAGCCTGAAATCACCATGGCTGATTTAGCACGGCTGAAACAAAAACCTGATGAAAAGGCTGCTCAATTTATTTCCAGGTTCAAAAGGGCTAGAAACAAATGCAAACTTCAATTACCAGAAATTGAGTTTGTCAGAATAGCACAAGATGGCTTAAGTAGAGAACTTAGAAAGAAGTTAGATTCTACTGAATTTAAGGATTTGGTTGATTTAACTTATAAATCATCTAGATATGAATCTTTGCTAGAAGAAGATGTTGATAGGAATAATTCTTCCTATTCAACTTATTATAAGGATCCTACTTATGAAATCGATAGCTTTCAAATAGGCTTTCATTTTTTCTTTCCAATGATCAAAGTTTGTTCCTTCTAGTATTGGAGGTCGATTCGAATTTAACTCCATTGCAAAAACAAGGATCCGCTTAAAACCCAACGATTTTAATATAAAGCGACCCGCTTTGATACCAAATGAAAAATCCTAGCTTGTCTAGGGTTATAGATTTTCTTTAATCTAATCTCTTTTAAATATCGACCCACCAATCAAAACTTTAACCAATCAATGAAACGAAATCAAACAATCGAAGAACACCGATTTACGTGGAAAACCCTAAATGGGGAAAAAACCACGGGAAGGAATCATGCACTAGAAACATTGTGTGATTACAAATAGACTTACTCGATGACCGTGTATCCTCACCAGGAATCCTAAGCCCTACTTGCCGAATCCACGTACATCACACCCTTGCATGATCGCCACGTCTTGAATCCTCAAGCCTTCCAAAAGATTTGCCTTTCGAACTCAACGAAAGGACTTTGATAGAGAAAAAGTTGTTGTTGACGAATTAAATCCCTTGAAGATGATCACTAAGCATCCGGCCTTCAAAGATCTTCAAGGTGCATCCAAAAAAAACTCTCACAAGTATATTGTATGTGAATAGCCGCTCAAAAAGATGTATTCTCGTTTTGTTACTCTTCAACCCTAATTGATATCATTATATAGGCGCACCTCGGTTGCTCAAGCAAGAACCAAGTTGCTCGAGCAACTAGCGAACAGGAGACTTGCTTGACGGGTTGCTTGAGCAAGTTCTGCAATACTGAATCTCATTAGCGAACAGGTGATTTGCTTGACAGGTTGCTTGAGCAAGTTCTGCAATATTGAACCGACTTTATTTGCTTCCAAAAATACCTGACTAAATACTACCGCGCTCACAAACATACATATTGAGATGATTCCTTTTCCACACCTAAAATAGACATTCTAAAAATAAATACCGAAGATTACAGTGCCATAAAAAATACGATACACCCAAATGTATATGTTTTGGGCATGGATTTGCCAAACCAAAGGAAGCTCGGCCTATTGGGCTTACAATCTCCCCCTTTGGCACTTCCATGACAAAACATACAAAACACTAAAAACTATATCGCCCCTAAAAGAGTGTGATAGGAAACCTGCAAGCTGCACCACAGACACAAATACTTCACTCAAATTATTAGTGTTAAGCTTCTCCCCCTTTTTGTCACGGAAGGACAAAGGAAATAATAACAACCAACAATATCAAGGGAATAATAGTATGCAATTAAGAAATGCCTGAACAACCATAAAACATGGGAACTAGCCAGAGTCAGCAAATGACAGTGCACCACAATAAACGACAGTCGGTGACATAAACTTTTTTTTTTGTTTGGTAAACCACAGTGACATAAACTAGCCATACTAATATACTGAATTAGATGCTATAATTAAGAATGGTATAGAAGAATTTAGTAGCCAAAAGAAATATTATGAAATTAGGAAAGAACTAGGGTCAACACAATCCTCAAACAAGAAATCCTAAGATCGAATGAACAACTTTGGTGCAACAAAACCAATGTCGAGAAAAAGATACTGATTATTCAATATAGAAGTAGTGATTGACTACCCCTTTTAAAAAAAATAAAAGCAAGTATATAAGAGACATAATTAGAGCCACACTGTTTTAGTTATTTATAAATTTTTCCTTTGAAGAACGATAGAACTAAAGGGACTCATTGACACAAATCATCCATCCAAACTAAAATTTATTTTAAGATCAAGCACAAGTGAAGCAGGCTGAAGGTTATGGGATTCAATGAGCACACATCAAATGTAATGCACTGACACATCTTTAAATTCAAATAGCAAGAATATACTTAGATAACAGATGTATCATGAGTCAAGTACCGATGACAAAAGTGAGTGTGTGAGTCACGTCAATTATAGCGAGTTCAACTGAACACAAAACTTGGTTTCTCATGTAGGCATGGAGTGACAAGATAAACTCTCCCCAAGAAGTCAAACCAAACAATTTTTTGGATTTGTCAATGAGCCAAACTCCCCCTCAACTAATACTGAATGAATTTCCACCTGCCTCTCATGCATTTTTTTATTTTGTATTTTTTGACAATAAAAGAACCCCCGTAACTAAGTTCAATGCTCATAATGTGGTCGTGCAATGCCAAAGTCCCTTAAACTTTCTAATTGACCCGTGTGGCGAGCTTTAGGTCAGTGACACCCAAACCAAATGGCCTTAGGGCACTAGGTATAGAGAATACCTCAATAGACTTAATTACTCAAGTCAAAAAGGCTACGAACTCAAGCAAACCACATATTACAATCCCGAAACTCTCCACCATTTGACGCGAACACTCACTGCTTACTGAGGCAAGAGGCCCGGTTACTAAGTGAAAAGCCCGAAAATGCAGAGAATATGAATTCAATCTCATCACAATTTTCAACTAAACACCCACACAATAATAAAAAAAAATTCGTTATATAAATGGCCTTGATAAAATCATAACTGCTAAGTGGTCAATCTCAAAGGAGTTGCACAAGGCACATGCCAGCTACATGAGAAATGGCAGTTAAGAGCGAAGGAGTTAGATATATCTGACGTGAATGAAGTGTAGATCACATGACAAGACCCATACTACATTTGATTCTAGAATATCATCCAAGCCATATAGAGATAAAAGAGATGCATAGGCATACACAATATGAAGATCCTCATAAAATCTCATAACAATTAACTGATCCACTGTGATGTCTAAAGGGCAACAAACACAAAAAAAAAAAAATGATTTTTTTTTATCAAGATAATTTAGAAAACTGTAAAGGAAAGTAACATTGGAAGCATAAAAACAAATACATAAAATCTTTTTTTTTTTATTAAAGATTTTTGTTAAAGAATGTTAACAAACTAAGCAATAAAAATATAAAAACCAACACAAACCATAACTCTAGGTAAACCATATGCAATGAACACCAACCTAGACTATGGGTATGAGACCAAACCTTAAAAGGCAAAGTTAACGCCTCTGGATGATCCAGTGTCATCTAGAGGGATGGAAGAGAAATCAGCACGGGGTCTTAAATCTATCCTCCTCACCCAAATAGGTCTAATTTTGACATTTTTAATTTTTTTTGTCAACTTAGCCGTACGTTTAGGATTCACATTCATATTATGTTCATGTCGAGTCACCCTAAGTCTTGGTCTTTGGGTTCTACCCCTATAACCATAAGCATGGTAATATTTGGAAGGAGTATTGGGATAACCATGAAGTTTAAAACAATTTGGTTGAATGTGGCCCTTCACCCCACAAAAATGACATGTACGAATAAAATTATTATATTTATGAGAATGTGCAGGAGTAAAAGTATTATAATCATGAGAATGTGCAAAGTGTGTGCATGAAGAATGAGTGTCATGTAACTTCCTACATTGAGGTCTAATATGGCCTTGAGCTCCACAATGATGACAAATAGGAATGAATTTTTCAACATTATTCCTTTGGTTGTATCTAGGAGTTTCGGCAAAAATTTTAGACTTAGCAAAATTTTGAATGGGCTTAGCTTTTACCTCATTGTGTTTATTCTGAAATATTGGAACATTTACCGGGATTTTTGATGCACCCTTCATATTTTTTCCATGGGATACCTTTTCTTCTTTTTCTTGACTAGATGATGAGGCATGATATCCGAGCCCAGATCGGTCGTTGGCTGGCCTTTGAACCTCAAGAATGTCATCCAATGCTTTGGATCCTGCATTAAAACGCTTGAAAACACAATTAGCTAGCATTACTCAGTTCAGTAGATAGATCATTTATTTTACCTTTGTTTGTTACATTTAGATCTTCCAATTCACAGACTTTCGCTCGGCGTCGTATAACTTCCCTTGTCAATTGATCTCTTTCTTGAGACATAAGTTCCAAAGATTTTGATGACTCCTTGGCTGCAGACAAGGCCTTGATCAAGTCTCTACTTGTTACTTCACTCTTACTCTCTAGCTTGACATATTTCTTCTTAATTTTCAAGCTTTCTTTGTACAACATGTTATACGCCACTTGAAGATCATCAAAATCCACAGCCTCTTCTTCAACTTCACTGTCCTCTTCTGTTTCACTACCTTTCTCATCTGTTTGATGTTTGGCTGCAAAAGCTAAGTAATTCTTTCCACTATCGTCATCTCTATCACTTTCTGACTTTTCACTCACGGAATCATTATCCCATGTCTTTACATTATAAACTTTCTGCTTCATTTTCTTATTCGCAAAATCCTGAGCTAGATGTCCATATCCATGACATTCATAACACTTCGGCCCAGAGGGTGGTCCTTTTACTCCTTTTCGCTCCTTGCTATTAGAAAATTCAATTTTACCTTTACTCTTCTTACCATTGTTTTCATTTTTATAATTCTTTTTCTTAAAAAAATGTTTGAAATTTTTCATAAACAAATCCAAAGCCTCCATATCGTAATTATCATCACTATCAGAATCATTAGGCTTATTTTGTTTACTAGAAAATGCAATAGAATTTTCAAAAGTTTTAGTGGAAATTATATCCTGACCAAGGTGAGTCAATTCATAGTTTTGAAATTGTCCGACTATTTCCTCAATAGACATCTCAGGCAGTTTTCTCTTACTCTCTAAAATATCTAGCTTAGTTTTAAAACGAGCAGGAAGAGAACGTAAAATTTTCTTAACAACACGAAATGGAGTAATAGGCTCACCTAGGGTGTAACTGGTGTTGACAATGTGGTTGAGTTTTGCATAGAACTCATCAAAGGTCTCATCCTTCTCCATTCGAATCATTTCAAACTGGGTTGTGACCCTTTGTAACTTCCCTTGCTTCACTATAGCTGTTCCTTCATGTGTTGTAACCAAAATATCCCATGCCTCCTTTGCCAATTTACATGTTGAAATTCGATGAAACTCTTTCGTGTCAACATATGTAAACAATACATTTAGTGCCCTACTATTACCTGCTCTCTTAATTTTTTCAGCCCTTGAGTAGTCTGCACTTTGTTTCGGACGGGTGACTCCATCTACCATTTCAGTTGGAGGTGTGTATTTCACTTCACATGCAGTCCAGACATCCTCATCAATAGCTTTCAAATAGGCTTTCATTTTTTCTTTCCAATGATCAAAGTTTGTTCCTTCTAGTATTGGAGGTCGATTCGAATTTAACTCCATTGCAAAAACAAGGATCTGCTTAAAACCCAACGATTTTAATATAAAGTGACTTGCTCTGATACCAAATGAAAAATCCTAGCTTGTCTAGGTTTATAGATTTTCTTTAATCTAATCTCTTTTAAATATCGACCCACCAATCAAAACTTTAACCAATCAATGAAACGAAATCAAACAATCGAAGAACACCGATTTACGTGGAAAACCCTAAATGGGAAAAAACCACGGGAAGGAATCATGCACTAGAAACATTGTGTGATTACAAATAGACTTACTCGATGACCGTGTATCCTCACCACGGATCCTAAGCCCTACTTGCCGAATCCACGTACATCACACCCTTGCATGATCGCCACGTCTTGAATCCTTAAGCCTTCCAAAAGATTTGCCTTTCGAACTCAACGAAAGGACTTTGATAGAGAAAAAGTTGTTGTTGACAAATTAAATCTCTTGAAGATGATCACTAAGCATCCGGCCTTCAAAGATCTTCAAGGTGCATCCAAAAAAAACTCTCACAAGTATATTGTATGTGAATAGCCGCTCAAAAAGATGTATTCTCGTTTTGTTACTCTTCAACCCTAATTGATATCATTATATAGGCGCACCTCGGTTGCTCAAGCAAGAACCAAGTTGCTCGAGCAACTAGCGAACAGGAGACTTGCTTGACGGGTTGCTTGAGCAAGTTCTGCAATACTGAATCTCATTAGCGAACAGGTGATTTGCTTGACAGGTTGCTTGAGCAAGTTCTGCAATATTGAACCGACTTTATTTGCTTCCAAAAATACCTGACTAAATACTACCGCGCTCACAAACATACATATTGAGATGATTCCTTTTCCACACCTAAAACAAACATTCTAAAAATAAATACCGAAGATTACAGTGCCATAAAAAATACGATACACCCAAATGTATATGTTTTGGGCATGGATTTGCCAAACCAAAGGAAGCTCGGCTTATTGGGCTTACAAATCTCTTCAAAGGGGGTTTACTCAATCAGAAAAGGAAACACTGGAAAGTTTGGCTGCGAGAATGGACAGCGAGGTACCCCAAAATAGCCCAGCTTCATGACCAAATCCCTGGCAAGCTATCAATCTGGCTTGTTAGAAGCTATGATAGTGGAATAGGAAGAAGGTGAAGGAATGAATTCATCCCTTGTTGAAACATGTTCCCCTATGGAAACTTCTGCAATGGAAGATTCTGAAAAAATGAACATAGCAAAGGACATATCAGGGTTACCAGTACAAGAGAAAAGGACCATTCAGTTTGGAACCTTACCTGAAGTGCAAATTAATATGGTTGCTCCTTCATTTGCAAACTTTGGCCCTTTTGGGCCAGATTGTTCACTAGTTCGAAGGGCATTACAACCAATAGTGACTCCTATGGAGGTCATTGATGTATCAAGTGATGATGAATATGATCTTACATATGACAATGGTTGGAATGATGGTTGGAGAGCTTTAATTTCCAAAATTCAAAAGGAAGAAGAGGAAGAAGATCTCATGATCATGGCTAATGCAATGGAGGAACCAGAAGTTACATCTAAAGAGTGAGCAGTTTTTGTTCCAGAAACAGAAACAGTTTCTGAATATTCTTTGATTGTTGATATAAATTGTGCTGACATTTCTTACCCTTTCAAGCCACCTTCAAGTGACATGAGGCACCATTTGAAACCATTATACATATCTACATCATTTGATGGGATTTTGTTGAACAAAGTTTTGGTTGATAATGGTGCAGCAGTTAATATTCTGCCATCTAAAACCTTGAAGAAATTGGGGAAAGAAAAGGTTTGATTGATCCCAACAAGTACATCCATTGCTGGATTCACTGGTGAAAGTAAGAGTCCTAAATGAATTGTTTCTATACGCCTTAAAGTTGGCCAAGTAGAAACTGATACAACTTTCTTTGTTGTGGATACTTTTACAAGTAAGTATAATGCTCTACTTGGCAGAGATTGGATCCACGTCAATGGTTGTATTCCATCTTCAATGCATCAAGCCTTGATGATTATAAAGTATGAAAATGGGAAAGAAGTGGGGGTTGAAGAGGTAAAAGCAGACCCACATCCTTTCAGTACTTCAGCAAATTGTGCAGAGGCTGAGATGTATAAACCCAAAATCATCCCTCTAAGTGAGATTGCACAGCTTGCCACCCCTCCATCCAATGTATTGGAAATTGGAGAATTGGCAGAGTTAAAATCTAAGCTCAAGCAAGTAGTTGATTATGAATCAGACAATCCACCAGATGAAGCTGTTTGGATATGAGTCCAAGGCAGAGTTCGAAGAAGCCAACTCATTGGCTTTAGTTAAATTTATGGCTCTGGAAATAGAGCAAAAGTTACAAGAAACAAATGATTGGGAAGAGTTATTGGCTGAGAAGTCTGACTGGGGGTTGAAGCCATTCGAATTCGAAAAAGCCTTTGTTGGCTATGTCAATTCCCAAGATCCTTTAGAAGAAGTGGAATTGGGAGAAGAAATTGTTCCAAACACTGTACAAATCAACAAAGAACTTGATGCTGCTTCAAAAGCCAAGTTGATCACGGTGCTTAAAGAGAACAAAGAGTGCTTTGCTTGGAGTTATAAAGAATTAACAGGTTTGAGTAGAGATTTGGTTGAACATAGATTGCCTATTAAATCTAATTGCAAACCTTTCAAACAACTTCCAAGAAAGATGTCGCCTGAAACCATTTCACTGGTTAAAAAGGAAATTCGAAATCTTTTAAATGCTGGCTTTATTAGAACAGCAAGATATGTGGAATGATTATCAAATATTGTTCCTGTTATCAAGAAAAATGGGAAAATTAGGGTTTGTATTGATTTTAGAAACTTAAACACTGCAACCCCTAAAGATGAATACCCAATGCCTGTAGTAGATATGCTTGTGGATAGCTCCGCAGGTCATAAAATCATGTCTATTATGGATGGACATTCAGGGTATAATCAAATTTGTATAGCTGAAGAAGATGTTCATAAGACTGCATTTAGAGCCCCTAGCAACCTTGGGACCTTTGAGTGGGTCAAAATGCCTTTTGGGCAAGGTTTCATGCCTTAGTGACTTGGAGCTTTCCCCATTATTTCCAAGTTATTCCCACTCCAAAAGCTGTTCCATCACCAGTAGATGTTTAGTGACTCGATCATGAAGTACTTCATACTCATGGAGATCTTGGTTGAACACAAAGGCAGCAGTATTGTTCTTCATCCACATTCGTAGGAGAGGAAGTTGACTCAGAAAGGAATGGATAAAGGCTCCAGCTTGCTCAGAGATGGCACATTGAAGAGTCTCACAAGCCCATAAGAAGTTTTTGTAAGGGATGTCTTCTTCAAGAATCCCTATCTCTAGAAAAGCAAAGCAGCCAATAATTCTTTATCTTTAATAGAATCAGATTGCGGATAGAGAGAGTAAGAATAATCAGCATGGAAAATAGTAGGATCGAACTTGATATTCTTTAACTCTTGAAACCAATCTGGGTTTTCTAGAAGAGTTCGAAGAGATAGATTGGCAAGATCAATGAAATTTTTCTCAAAATGAGGCCTTCGAACCTCATTTAGCCAATTTATATATTGGTTACTGGCTCTTTGCTTAAGTTCCCCATAACTAGCAAAGCCAGATCTTTCATCTTCACAAACTTTAAAAAACGAAGGAGTGAGACAAGTGGCAATAAGGCTGTCAAACATTAGTATGTTGGGATCACGCCTGATAAAAGGAGTTAAATACCTACTCATAGCCAATGAGCGATATTTGCTCCAACCTTTATAACCAGCAGGATCATCCATCTTTACCACCACTATTTCAGATGGTAAACCCCATAGAAAGGATTTAAGAGTAGGAGAAGTTGGAGGATTCCATAGATTAATAGGCTTAGAATCCTCCACTTGAACCACCATATAAGAGCGATCCCTTCGAATCTCACCAATAATTGGTGTGACAGTATTTCTAATATCAATAGGGATTGGGTCATTAAGAACCAAGTTTTCGAAGGCATTTTGGGTATTGGAAACGTCAGCCATGGTTGAGTTGAGATAAAAGTCAGTTTACAACGAAGACTGATGATTGATTTTACCAGTAATTAAGCCTTTTTATAGGCAAAGTTTTAAGTTGGAAACGATTCAAATTCTTGAAGGTGGAGAACGTGCAGATTAACTGCCCCTTATCCATAAATTCCTCATTGGAAACGTGTAAACTGCTCAAGATCATTATGAATAACTTCCTCTTTTGGGGTTTGTAAGAAGTCGAAGCGGCAAAAGGCACATTAACACTTATTCAAATTCCTTGAACAACGATGTTAATGTGGGGGGTATGTTTACATATAAAATTAATAAATTCAATAATTAATTGACACGTAGCAAAAAATGTCAAATGATGGCAAAAGTTTGTCAATGAAAATACACTAGATTAACGGAATACAACGATGTCGTTTTGTTTCTCAAGATGAAAAGTAGTTATTGGCAGTTACGGGCCGTTGCCATTATGGAGATAGACTTCGAAGCCATGATTCTAGTTACCAAATGCAAGAAGCCCACGTGTAAACTTGTGAAACAAGGCGATCAGCGGTTAGAACACGTGGAGGGAATTTCGAAAAGCAGTTATCTCCTTAACGTGTAATCATTTGGTTTAGTATAAGTAACCGTGCAGATTCAAGTTAAAGCTTTTGGAAGAAGATTAAAGAATTCAAATTCAGACGTGGAAGATGGAAGAAACTGCCAATTCAAACAAAGGAGTTCGAAGCAAGCCAAGTTCAAATTTAATTGAGCGGGAAGATCAAGCTGTAAGCAGTGTCTATAAATAGAAGAAATTGAAGAGTAAAAAGCCCCCGGACAAATCTTCAACAAACAGCTATCAAACAAAATGATGCTTGGTTTGTTCATTGGCAAGTAGTGTAGGATTTCGAACTCAGTTCGAAATAGATTAGGAAGTAGTTTAGGAAGTAGATTAGGATAAATCTCGATTGTTCTTGTAACAATCATCTCTTCAAAGTTCTCGTTGTATTTGAAGTTGAAGGTAATTTCGAAGTAAGTTTATCTTTGATTTATCAATCGAAGTATCTTGTTTCTTTGTTGTACTTTAATTTCCTAAGTATTTTGGTTCATGTTTCTTCACTTATAAAGAAAAATCCTCTTAATTGAGGTAATTGAACTAGTTAAAACACAATCGCCTGATTGGATTTGGTTTTTCCAAAGTTAATCTGAGAGAGGAAATTGAAACTTTCTCTGGCACGCTCGCACTCAATAATTTTCCATCGCAAAAGAAGTAAAAGAACCAAACACTACCTTGATTCCAATATCTAAATAACAAAATACAGCTATTTTTGAATCTTATGTCAAGCATAAATTTTGACCGTTCAAAATTTCCTAGATCCTAGAGTTGATATCACATAAGCACTCTCTCTCTCTCTCTCTCTCACTTTTTTTGAACGACCTATTCTCTCTCTTTGTACTAAAACCTTGCATCCATCTCTGTACCGACAATAGAATTATGCCACGTGTCCTGTATTTAACTCCCTCTCTCTCCAACCCCAGTAATTAAGCCCAAAATTTGTTAATTATCGGAATAAAATAAAAAGTCTAAAACCTAGATACAGAGAGATGCAATACACACACGCGCACACACGCGCGCACACACACACACACACACACAGAGAGAGAGAGAGAGAGAGAGAGAGAAGATATGAATTCTAGAGCTTCTAAACTCTACTTCTCATATAGGTGTCTGTTGTGTATAATATATTAATGGATATCAATGCATATTGGACCAGTGAATATGTTATCTGTTTTTTTCACACCAAGCTAATGATCAAGACCAGTTGGGGATGGACAACTTCAATAACTTATCATTATTATTATTATTATTAAACAGATGTGTATTGAATGAGAGGAAAGTCGTTGCAGTATTTGCTCATTTTGACACGTAAGTTTGACTAAGTTTTTTAGATCTGGTTTTATTTATGCCCGACTGATGCTTCATCTTTCCCAATTTTTATTTTTTTTGTTTTGGAGTTTGGTGGTTGTGGAGTTGGAGCATTGACTTATTGATTATTTTCTCAAAGTAAACATGAAATTTACATTATGAAAACTCAATAACTTTATCAGAAGTCAAATTATGATGGGTTACATTACGTTCGTAAATGAACTCAGGCACGAACATTCGCTAGACAATGGAACATTGATAGAGGAAGTAAATATTGAGGTGTAAAAATGAATCTCAACCTTTAGTTCAATCAAATTACGTTGCGTCGTGCCTTTAGGCACATGCATTCCCTAGTGTACCAATAACAGACGTTTGTAATTTATACAAGGTAGTATGGCTTGTGCTATGCACGAGTGTCGTGCCCGTGGCTTTGATATAAATTGAGATTTTGTCAATAGTTGGATGAAACCCTATAATATTTAGGATCACCAAGCACATAGTTGTTCCAATTTTTTTCAAAATTCATTCAGTATTTAGGATCGTAAAATTTTGAAGGTAAGATTAATTGTTTACAATTATCTAATAATTCAGATGATTTTTTATAAGACCAAAAAAATAATTATGTTAAAATTCTTACACGGCTTAGATTATTTGTGTGAGGCCCCGATCTGAGTCCCAAGCAATTATCTAAACCATATGAAAGCATCCGAAAGAGAGGAGAAAAAAAGTACCAATGGAAAATGATGCCAAAATTAGTAGGGGTAAAATCGAAAAAATTAGATTAAATGAGGGACAAAATGGGAAAAAAACAAGCAATAAAAATTGGCAAGCCATCAATTGCATACAACTCTCTCTCTCTCTCTCCCTCCTCTCTGTGTCTGTGTGTAAAAAGACGATATTATAAACTAAGCATAAATAGTCATGGGGTAATTAACCCCTATTGAGTCGATCATCAGCTAGTTTTTTTTTTTTATCAATAGTCATCAGCTAGTTGTTGCAATATGAATAAAGGAGGCTCCGCTAAAGTAACATAGTTAAAATTACATATATTAAACGAGTTCTTCGCGAGCATGTCAGCACTTCAGTTTGCTTCTCTTCTAACATGGTGGATGGTGGATCCGCTACACTCCAGAAGTCGTCTGCAATCACCGATAATAGAACTAAGAGGATGATCGGTGGATTGATTAGAAATTAAGGACACAGCTTGCAATGCATCCATTTCCACTTCAAACCCTGTAATGTTAAGATCTACTGCCATTTTTAAACCATCTTTGAGAGCCCATAATTCAGCTCTTAAGGCTGAAGTTTGGCCAATTTTTCTCTGAATCCCTTTCACCCAGTTCCTGTGCACATCTCAAAATAGCCCCCATGCCATCATTGGCTCTTGCTCCATCCACATTTAATTTGAGGCAGCCTCTATGTTAGGGATGGGCATGGGGAGGGTAGGGGGGTGGATACCACTACCTCCATCCCCAATCCCCAAACCCATATCAATCAATATCCCCTCCCCAATCTCCATTGGAGATTTTTTTGAACCTCCATCCCCGCCCCAATGAGGGGAACGGGGATCCAAAAATTCATTCAAATTATTCAAGTGAATACCAAAGAGGTTGTATTAAAATCCAAAGCTAAAGAATGAGGAAAGTGGTTCCCAAAGATAATTAATACGTGCCAAGACACTCTAAAGTGCTACTGCTGTTCTTGTTCTGGTTTTTGGTTTCTGGGTAGATTAAGCCATCCTTATTTTTGTCAATCCCTCTCTCTGTAACTCTCACCCGGCTCCACCTTATTTCACCAAAATTACAACTCCATTACCTCGGAATTTGATTCTTTCCATAAAAAAAATTCAATATGTACATCTTCATTTTCATTACAAAAGAAAAATATAGATATGTATAAGACCTTAGTTTATACTCAAACCTCAATTATAAGGTCTCGGATTCGATGCAGCAATATATCCTTTTTTCTTTTTGTTCTTTTATAACTTATAAACTTATCCAAGAAAAAAAAAATTATAAATTTATAATATAATATACCTACATATGTGAACGGGGATGCGGGGAGAGGAGGGTAATGGGGAGGGGATTGGGGAGGGGACTGATTAAACCATCCCCTACCCGATCCCCGAAAGTTTTTTTAAAAAATTCCCATACCCTACCCAATCCCCGAAAAAATTCCCAAATCCCCTACCCATTCGGCGAGGGGACGGGTGGGATCGGGGTGGGTCGGCCGAGATGGCCATCGCTACTATATGTGGAGGAGCCCATCCCACATTCAACGTTGATGAATTACCACGCTGCCTATTAAAATTTTTCCCAAACATTTCCCATTCCAAGAGATGATTAAGGTAGTCACTTACCGACACCAGTGGAGCATTTTAATTGTTAACCGAGTTAAAAATGTCTCTTGTTTCTATTTAACCATAAACACCAGCACACCATAGGGAAATGGTGCTCCAAGGTTGGCCTGATGAGTTATGTTTTTTGTTGTGGCAAGATAGGTGCACCCACTCTACAAAACTGAGGTTAGAATCAAAGAAACCTGGTAACACACCAAATCCTTTCCAGAACGACTGAGCTAGCAGACAGAAGTGAAGGATATGCATGAAATTTTCAATAAGATTTTGACAATGAGGACAGGCTGGGTCTGGTATAAGATGTCGCAGAAATACGAACTCCTTGGAGGCAATGCGGTTTTGGAGAGCTAACCAAATGAAATTTACAACTCGAGGATGAGCATTGATTTTCTAAACGCAAGACCAGTTGGAAGTAGGTTCGGTAGGAGAAGGAAAAGTGGCTAGATTATACGCAACTTTAGGACAGAACATACCGGAGTTGGAATTCCACTTGTAAAAATCATTTTCCTCGCTGAACCAAGAAAAAGGAGTGCCTCTGATAAGGTAAACTATGGGACTAGGGAGCATGAAAGCTAACACATTAAAATCCCATTGACTGTCAATCCACACATCACTAACTTTAAGAGACAAATCCATATGAGTTAGGGGCCCATCAATCATAGTACGCAAGGCACCATTGCCCAACTAATTTTCTCTTCCAAAACAAGGTGGACTTGCCATTTTGGATAACCTTCCTACAACCCGAAATCAGCAAGGGGCATCCCTTACACAGACTACGCCCCAAGAAAGAGGGTCTGTAGTGACTATTGGCCGGATTCACGTATTTACCCCTAAGGACTTCGGACCAAAGAGAGTCCTCCTTGTAGACACTAAAATTTCATCATGGCTTGAGCACCGTCCGATTAATTGAGATGAAATAAATAATCTTAATTAATTAAAATCAAAATTGGTCAAAAGCCTGTGAATAATTATTGGGCTTAGCAAAGTATGGGTTCAAAAGATGTGGGCTAAACCCAATGAAGACGAGCCTATTCAATTGGCCAAACAGGCCATGACATTGGACCAATCCATGAGCGCAGGCCCAACCAAATTATCCTGGGTCCAATATATATGTATATATATATATTGAAATTATTTATTTACATAAGAAAAAAATGTCAATTTACTCTTATGGAAAGGAAATAACAATAAGGACAATTAATATATACACATGTATATAATTTGACTTGACTTATTTCCATAATGAGAGTTCAATTAACTCTTATGGAAATAAAATCAATCATTTGACCCGATTTATTTCCATAATGAGAGGTCAATTTACTCTTATGGAAAGAAAACCAATCAAGGGCAATATATACTTATATATATATTTGACCTGATTTATTTCTTAAATGAGAGGCTGATTTTCTCTTCTTTGGAAAGACAATCAATCAAAAGAAACTTTCCAAATTAGAGGTCCCTCTCCTTGAGCCTATAAATAGAGGCTCTCATTAAGAAGAAAAAAAATCTGCAGCCAGGGAAATTCCAGAGCACTCTCAAGCAGTTCTCAAGCCTTCTCTGCAAGTTCTTCTCAAATCCCTCAAGTTCGTGTGGAGGATCAACAAGCACCAAAGCTACGTGCCGATTCATCCATAAAAACAAAGGTCTACGCGTCAGCTGGCGAAGATCATCCTCAAGTTCACCGTTTGTTCGAGATCAAGCTGTTCAAGCCCTCGATCAAGCTTCGTTCTTCAAGCTTCTCAACTCGAAGATCTGAAAGAACTACAAACCGGTTCAATCCTACAACAAGCTTCCATAGCCGTTAGATTGCACCTTCAACTTCGGAGATCGAATCAGAGGAATTATTCTTTATTGTAAAGAATTTAATAGAGATTGTACCCGCATTCAATTCAAATCAAATCAATAAAATATATTTTGTGCATCTTTTTCTTGTCTTTATTGCAGGACTCGAATTTGTGTGTTACACTCCTCCCTAATGAAATGCCAATTAAGTTTAGCTAGGGACACAATATTGGCTTTCCCAGAATGTCTAAGACCGAGACCCCCAAGGTTCTTATCCTTAACGACATTGGACCACTTAACAACGTGGGTTTTCCATTTGACTTCCGACAACCCCCAAATAAAATCGCGATTAATTTTATCAAGCTGTTTAGAAACCGAGACAGGGAGTAAATTACATTGCATAATGTAGGCAGGAATAGCCATGTTAACTGACTTCACAAGGGTAACCCGGCCCGCCAATGAAAGGCAATTTCTCTTCCAACACGCTAACTTAGCCCTGACTTTATCAATTAAAAATCGAAAAGTATGTTTATTCGGTCTCTTGTGGTGAATCAGGCAGCTCAAGTAAAGTCCCAGGTTAGAGGTAGGAGCAATGTTAAGAATATTAAATAAAACAATTTTTGAATGTTCCAAAATATTACTGGAGTAAAACACTCTGGGCTTAGTGAAGTTGATTTTTTGACCCAACAACCCACAAAATTCCTCAAGAACCGAAGGAATGGTAGTACAAGTATCCACATCGGCACGACCAAAGAGAACTAAGTCATCCGCAAAAAACAAGTGGGTTAGAGGCACTCCTCTGCGAGACTAAAAACCGGTTTCCAACTCCCCTCCCTACATTTATCATGTTGTAGACACCCCAATTTTAAGTCTCCCCACGCATTTTAAATCACCGGTGATGAAAAGAAATGCCCGGGAAGCTTCTTGGAACAATACCCTTCAAGTCAAAGAGGTCAAACAAGGTCAACTGTACCGCACGGTACTTAACAGTCACGTGCAACACTCTTTTTTCTGAAAAATCAAGTCGGTTCAGCGAACTCCATCGCACGGTAGAGTCAACTGTGCCGCATGGCACAATTTGAGTACCACACGGGACAATTTCAGTGCCGTGCGGCATTGTCGAGCATTAGATCGACTTTTGTATAGAAACCCAACAACTCACTTTGTTGACATTGGGAGCCCGACGTGATGATCTTTACTTGGAGAAGGAAAAGGCTATACTATAGCCATGATTACTTGGAGTGGGCATCAAGATTACTCAAAGAACAATCGGTTCTCTCAGCTATAAATAGCCGTGGTGTACGGAGGAGAAACAAGGTGAAAAAAAAACCATGAAAGTTGAAATTATGCAAAGGTGAAACAAGTCCTAGAGGGGGGTGAATAGGACTATCAATTAAAAATTCAATACCATCAAGTGATTCACATTCACCCCAATTTCATGGCTATTTAATCGAACCAACAATTTCAATGCAAAGTAAATAAAGCAAAGACACAAAACACGAGGATATACGTGGAAACTACTTAGGGTCCAAATACCCCAAGCATAAAACCACGGCCTAATCTACCAATTGCTATAAATCAAAAGGTTAAATCAAGAGTTACAAGATTAGGAATTACCAACTTGCCCCAAGCTACACCTAACTCCACTCCTTGATTTAGCTCCCTGAGCCCCTTCTTGATTCCATAGCCTCCACGAGTTCAACACCCCTCGATCTCCGTATCAAAGACGGCTCCGGATCATCCGGCCTCGTAGATATGTAGGCAACACAACATGATGTATGAAAGATATGATTTTTATGAAGATTTTTGAAAAACAAAATCAACCTAGAGTGGATCCATAGAGAGGAAGACTCTAGATTGAAGAAAGATGAGAATAGCAAGCTCAAATCATCAAGAACATCAAGTTCCACAAAGAGAAGAAGGAGACACTTTCTCTCTAAAAAGGGGGCTGCTTTTTTCCAATCAATGTCTACCCTAAAATGAGAGAAAAATGGCTTTTATATGTGTGATTTACATGCTCCCAAAGACACCCAATGAGAAGAGGACACGTGCACAAAGGAGAGTGCACACAGGAGCGTCAACTGACGCGTGCTAACACTTATCCAGCCCTCTTCAAAAATTGGACGGTCAAGATTTGTACACTTGTACAAAAATGGCTTAATCTCAGGAGCGTCATCTGATGCGTGCTAACGCTAGTCCAACGCTCTGAGAAAAACATGAACTGTCAAGATCTTGACACATGTCTAATGAAGACCATCACACAAATACAACAGCAGATGCTAGGAAACACTAGAATGCTACCTCAACAATGCCTTAACCAAAAATGTGAATTTCCATGCACGACTCAATGCACTCTCCTAAGGTACGAAATGAAAGCATGAACCATGAAAATTGAAAGCCACATTTATGAAAACATATGCAAATGTTCGATGCATGAATATACCTTCCCGGAAGAGCATCAAAAGACTTGGTGCGGCATCAATCTTGACAATGAAGCTTGAAAGCACAAGAGTGGAGTATCTAGATTCAAACACTTAGAACTCTACCACCCAAACCCATTACAAACAAAAATGGTTTGACAAACCCGGAAATCGCCAATAAACCTAACAAAAGTTCTTATCTAAAGCCCTGTCAAAACTATACCCATGCCATAATCCTTCCATTTCTATCACCATTCATCTCTAAAATTGTTCCTAAACTCTCCCAAAGAAATCCCAGTTGAAGTCCGAACTCTCAATACTTTGTTTCAGTTCAATTGTATTTCTGCCGTCCCCTATTCCATTAAATCCAAGAACCAAACAGCCCCATTGCCATATTGAAGCAAGGTTAGAGGTACAAATTAAAGCAGGTTGAAGCCAGGACCAGAAATTCAAAGAAGGGTGTTCGTTCCAGGAGGTTTCATCCGAAGGTAAAATTTTCGCTTCTTCGCCAAAGCCCATGACTTTGGTACTCTAAGGGGAAATACCTAGTGCAAGATGATTCCTCTATATCATTCTTGTGCTTACCAATGTGCGAGTAAGAACAGTGAGATTGAAAACTTCCACGATTATGCCATACGGTAAAATTATTGAATCATATGGTATAATCTATTGAGGAGGGACATCTTTAACACACAAAAAAAAGAAGAGTTTTTGGTTCTTAAATGATCAAGTTTTCATAAGATTATGCATGTTAGACGTGTTTTCTTTCTGTTCTTATCGAAAATCAAAGTTTTCAAACTGTATGCCAAATAAACTGTGCCGCACGGCACTCTATCTGTACCGCAAGGTACACTTTCTCAAATTCGAATTCTTAAAATCATTTTCTTTTAAGGCAGTTTGAAATAATGATTTTCCTTTTTATTATTTATTGTCATTTTCATTAATTCTTATTTATCTTGCATATTACCTGTTTATTTGGATAAAGTTTAGCAATAAAAAGTTTTCGAAAAATCCCACAAACATTTAATAAAGACCGATTTTTAATCAGGCGAGCGGGGTGCCTTAAAAACCTTCCCCGTTCGTAACCTGGCTCCAGAATCCAAAAATCTCTGGTTTTTCAAATTAAATTCTTTTTCCAATACAGCATGAGAGTCATTATTCTCAATTACCTTTTCCAAAATAAAAACCCGGGTGGTGACTCTTTTCAAACAATAATATTTTTGCGCCGGTGGCGACGTCCACACATGTATCAAAACCGTTAAGTATTCCATACAAAGGATAAAAATGTAGGGGGATAGCGGGTCCCCCTGGTGAAGACCATGTGAGGGGCTAAAGAATTCAGTAGCATTACCATTGGCAAGGACAGCCAAGGACGCGGTACATAAAAAAGAGAGAATAATGTCTACCCAAAGTCTAGGGAATTTAAACCAAGTTAAGACCTTACGTACAAAGCCCCATTCAATACGACCATAGGCTTTCTCAAGGTCAAGCTTAATGAGCAAGTTCCCAATTTTTTCCTTTTTGAGGCCAAAACTATGAACCGTTTCCTGGACTATCATAATATGGTCCGTACCCCTCCTACCGGGTATAAAACTAGCTTGGGACGAACTGATGAGAGAATCAAGAAAGGGTCTAATTCTATTCACAAGTAACTTGGTAAAAATTTTAAAGTCCGTGCATGTTACACAAACTAATAGGTCTAAGTTGATGGACTGTCTCAAGATGGTGGATTTTTGGGATGAGACAAATGAGGTTCCCATTAGCCTCCGGGGGCACTTTTCCCGATTCAAACCAATTGCAAAAAAGCTTAATATATGAGAGAGGGTGACACTGTAGCCAACACTATTGAAAAGATGCTAGATGAAGACCATTAGGGCCCGGGGCCTTCCAAGGTTTGAAAGACTTGACGACAGCCCATAACTCAGAGTTAGTAGGCGGAGCACATAGCGCAACATGGCAATCTGAGTCGAGCTTGGGAAAATGCATGTTTCCCAACTCGACAGTACTTAAACTGCGATTTTCCAAAACATGGTCCGTGGTGAACAAAGATTTAAAGTGGTCAGTGATGTGGTTTGACAAAAGACCATGGTCCACAATCGTAACACCAGGAGCATCTCTCATAGTATAAATCTTGTTGTTGCTACAACGGTTTATGGTAGAAAGGTAGAAAAGGTGAGTGTTGCAGTCCCCATTGTTGAGCCAACTCACACCAGACCTAAGGGCCCAAAAATCCTCCTCCAAGGACAGATATGATTGAACTCAGCAGTATGTCTTCCAAATTAGAAAGGAAGGCATTGGGGCCAAACTCAAGAGAATATTGAATACCCTTCAGCCAGGCCAAAATCCTTTTTTTATGGTACAAAAGATTACCAAAGTTCTCCCGATTCCACACTTTAAATTTATCCGTGAAGCATTTAAGATTTGAGCTAAAAGAACTCTCCGAGTCTTTTCAACAATCATCAATCAACTCTCTCTTTTATTATACGGTATCGATACAATAATACCCCACACACTCAATCCACCATCGGCCTTCAACAACAGGCCCATCGCTGCAGCCACCGGCCTTTCGCATGTAGTGGCAGCTCTACAAATTTTAAGTAGGGTGTTCGAAAATTTCTACTACCTTTAGAAACCACAACTATAAATAGTAAAAAATTTAGCTATTAATAGCAACAATGACTCTCAAAAACAGCATCCCTCCGTCCCTAAAAGTTAGTCACATACGAAAAGATGTGTAATTTCCGGATAAAAAATAAGTACTTGTGTTTATAATGTTTTTGACTTTTTTCGCACTAAATAAAAAACTAATTGAGATCTTTAATTTGGTAAGAAGAAATTTGAAAAATTATGGAACTAGTTTATTTTTTTATCCGAGCACATCTTTGTGTAGCGGACTAACCTTTTGGGATGGATGGAGTATGATACAATTGGCCTTGACGAGTTTTCATATTTGAAGTTGTTGCATATAGCCAGAGACGGAGCTTAGAAGGGGGGCGGGGGGGTCAATGATTTTTGTGTTACAAAAACAATGTTATTGTTCAAAATACGTATTTTATTTTTGGTATTATGCATGTTGATGAGTGATTAATCGATGAATATGTGTTATTGTTCAGTAGTATGTTTTGATAAATGATTAAAATATGAAAATGGATATTATAAATAATTATCCTTCGGCCCGTGTACTTTTGTTATTACTATATATAGGAGTACTATTTTACTCTTTCCGCCCGTAAAATTAGTCCACTACAAAAAAAAAAAAAAACCAAATTTTGAATAAAAATATAAAACGCATCCATGCATAATTTCTTACAAAATTAAAGAACTAGCTGAGATTTTTATCCAAAAATTATATATCGTTTCATGAGAAACTATCTTTGTGGGATGAAAGTAGGGAGGATATTGACTTTGGTTGCCACATACGTTCTTCTCACCCAACCACGTTGCCTCCGTTCTTTGATCCTTGGGAAGCTGTTGAGGGGATGCGGTAGCGGCGGCCACCTACAAACAAACTAAAAGCTGTTCATAAACAGCTCAAGCTTGGCTCATGATAATAACATTTCAGCTCCCTTTCTTTTAGGTTATGTGGCAGCTCTACAAATTTTAAGTAGGGTGTTCAAAAATTTCTACTACCTTTAAAAACCACAACTATAAATAGTGAAAAAATTAGCTATTAATAGCAACAATGACTCCCAAAAACAACATCCCTCCATCCCTAAAAGTTAGTCAATTACGAAAAGACGTGTAATGTCTGGATAAAAAAATAAAGTACTTGTGTTTATAATTTTTTGACTTTTTCGCACTAAATTAAAAAACTAATTGAGACCGTTAATTTGGTAAGAAGAAATTTGAAAAATTATGGAACTACTTTATTTTCTTATCCGAGAATCGCACATCTATGTGTAGTGGACTAACCTTTTGGGATGGATAGAGTATAATACAATTGGCCTTGATGAGTTTTCACATTTGAAACTGTTGCATATAGCCAGAAACGGAGCTTAGAAGGGGAGCGGGGGGTCAACTATTTTTGTGTTACAAAAGCAAACGTTATTGTTCAAAATGCATATTTTATTTCTGGTATTATGCATATTGATGAGTGATTAATCGATGAAGATGTGTTATTATTCAGTAGTATGTTGATGAATGATTAAAATATGAAAAATGGATGTTATAAATAATTATCCTTCTGCTCGTGTACTTTTGTTATTATTATACTATTTTACTCTTTTCGCCAGTAACTACCAAAAAAAGTCCAAATTTTGAATAAAAATATAAAACACCTCCATGCATAATTTCTTACATTACTTGATACCAAATTAAAGGACTAACTGAGATTTTTATTAAAAAATTACATGTCGTTTCATAATCAACTTTTATTCAAAAATTACATTTCGTTTCATAATCAACTATCTTTGTGGGAAAATAGGGAGGATATTGACTTCTCATCCAACCAATGTTCCCTCCGTTCTTTGGCCCTTGGGAAGCTGTTGAAGGGATGCGGTAGCGGCGGCAACCTACAAACAAACAAAGCTGTTCATAAACAGCTCAAGCTTGGCTCACGAAAATAACGTTTGAGCTCTACCCTTTCTTTTAGGTTATGTGGGTCAAGCTTTTTTATTTTTTTTTATATTTATTTACCCTTTCTTTTAGGTTATGTGGGTCAAGCTTTTTTATTTTTTATTTATTTATTTATTTATTTATTATTTTTTTTTTTTGAGCTCGAGTATGACCTAGCTCGGCTCAGGCAGGATTTTGAAAACAAGGTTATGTTAATCAAATCAGTCACAAATGAAATGTGTACCTACTTTGCATAGTTTGTGTTGAGTGCTTGATGTTTATGCAACTTTGCCTTATTTAGATTTAATATCGTTTGAATTTTCATTTTGAGTTTGACATCGATCTTGGCTCGTTTATGCTCGAGCTGAGCTTGTATTTCTCATATACAAGCCAAGTTCGACCTTGATTCTTCAAACTTGAGCACGAGCCGAGCTCAAGTTCAACTAATTTCATACGCTTGAAAGCTTGGCTTGGCTCGGCTCGGGTAGTTTGCAGCCTGCCGCACAATCATAAAGTCCACTTAGTACAAACTTCACTGTGATAAGTTTGTGGTGGTTCACTATTTTGAAAATTCACAGGTAAAATTACAACAGGAATTTGTTTTTGAAAATTCATAGGTAAAATTACAACAGGAATTTGATTGTGTTGGAAGAATTATCTAGTAGACTTCCACTAGATATCGACAACTTGTTCAAAGTTGTAGATTGCTGGGCTAACATGGTGGATTGAGATTTATTCGGACGAGATGAAGCAGAAGAGTTACGAAGTTTGTGTTGTGACAATTCTATTAATTAACCTACCTAGTTATGTGAGCAATGAATGAATCCAACTCCATTCGAGAAACGCCACCTTCTTCCACTGCTTTCCTGGTGGAAGCACCTAGCTCCTCCGCTCTCTTTCTTATCTCTTCCCCTTCTTTTGATGCCATCAGCTTCTTGACAGCTTTTGCTATGGTTGATGAAGACACTATTTTCTCTCTGTGTTCCCATGTGTTTACCGGCAGACCAACCTTCAAGATGTCTGTAACCAGAAAAGCATTCTTGGGTTGGTCAGAATGCATGGGCCAAGCAGCTATGGGCACTCCCATAGTTATACTCTCCAAGCATGAATTCCAGCCGCAGTGACTCATGAACCCACCTGTTGATGGGTGCCCCAAAATCTCTACTTGTGGCGCCCAATCCCTCACCATGATTCCAACTTCTTTAACTCTCTCTTCAAACCCTTCTGGTAGTTCCTCTCTCTTCACCACTCCTGCAAAAATGTCTCCTTTATCAGCATCTCTAAAAACCCAGATGAACTTTTGCTCACTCTGCTCTAACCCCATTGCGAGCTCTTTGATCTCTTCATCTGTCATTGTAGTTGTCGTTCCAAACGAAACGTATAAAATGGAGTTTGGGGCCTGTTTGTCAAGCCACTCCAAACATTTGTGTTTGGGGGTATTTGAGTTACTTCTATCTCTGTCTGACCCCGAGTTCAATGGTCCAATGGCCCATACCAGTTTATTAAACTGGTCCTTTGCTATTAAATCAATATATGCACCTTCGATTGATCTGCACGAGTTATAAATATATCCGGTAGTGAATTTCAGGAAATCAGCTTGAAGGGTAAAGAAATTCATAATTTCAGTAGTGTAGCATCCCTCTAAAGATGGTAGCCCTTCTGGTGGTGTTTCTTCCAGGATTGGTTTTCCATTCAATTCCCAATCGTCGAAGTAAGAAGAAAAGGCAGAAGTCGGGTTAAAAGCGTAAGATTCTGCATTTGGAACATTAGCAACGTCCTGAACCACATAAGCCATTAGGACATCGTGGATGACGATAACCCTTCTCGCCGTGCCAGAGATTCTGTGGAGGAGGGCAGCCATTGGCTGGCGGAGGTGGATAGAGGAGTCGAAAGCGGGCTGGAGGTGAGTGGGGAATTTGGTGGATGGATTTGGTGTCGGGATTGGCGAGATGAAATCAGGGGTGGGGAATTCATGGAAATGGAGTTGCGAATTTTGGAGGTGGGTTGTGTTATTGAACCGGAGTTTGGCCTGGCGGAGGTGGGTGGCGGAGGTGGCGTAGTGAATTGGGATGTTGTGGGAGGAGATGAGGCAGGAGAGGTGGAGGAGCTGGTTGAGATGGCTTTGGCATGGAAATGGCACAACTATTACCACCACTTCAGCTTGTTTGGAGAAATTACTGAGGTCATGGCTTGGATCTGTGCTTTGAATATCCATGAATCTCTCTCTCTCTCTCTCTCTCTCTCTCTCTCAGAGCAACAATGAGTAGAGTGTTAAAGGATCATAGCTTGTGTGTAATGTCATTTACTTGTAATTTCATTTGGTTTTTCATTAGGCTAGCATTTACTTGTAATTTCATTTGTAATTCTGTCATTTGGTTTTTCAATGAGTAGAGTGTTAAAGGATCATAGCTTGTGTGTTAAAGGATCATAGCTTGTGTGTATTATGCGGTAATAAGAAGCCAGCTCATCAATCCATGAGAGACCCTCTTGTCCAATCAGATATCAGATTGAGGTCTTGTATAAAAGGGAAAGTGGGTCATCTCTGAAACCAAGAGGGTTACATTGATCAATTGAGAAATGAAATGAGAACTTCATCATGCTTCTCTCTCTTTTCTTCTTAGCATATCGTTCAGTTTTAATTTGTGATTTCTGAAAATGAATAAAAAATATTGTGGAGGACCACCCATTTTTGTTACTTTCCTTCTAATTTCCTCCTCCACTTGTGTTTGCCCATCTCTTTCCCTTTTCGTGCTGAATTTGTCGTCATGTTTGGCAAATTGTTGTCAATAACTTTTGGGAAAGGTTGCAAAGTTCAAGTTGAAGACGTCTTTGTGCCAGAACTGATCTTAATTTTCACCGGAAATTAAATCCTATAGTTTAATTTGGATGCCCATTAGTCTTAATATATAACCTGTGCCTTGGTTGAGGTAACCATAATAATAGTACTATGCACACATTGCTTGTTTGATATCGATTTGCCACATTAACAAATTGAAATTGAATCTTCATTTTGAAGCTCGTTAAGCTTTCGAACCCAAGCTCAAACAGACTATTGGTCGGCTCATTCGAGTGATGATTTTAAAAAAAAATTCAAACTAGTCAAGATCGGTTAGTAATCGACCCAGTTAAAGCTCGTTCGTAATCAATTGGTCTCATGAACAAATCAAAGTTCATGCTCAAAGTCTTAGGTGCCTTGTGCCATGTTAAGACATCCGTATACAGTAAGTGCATGAATTAGAGATGGTTGACTCACAGTTCTTGTTTAGTACTCCATTATAAACCATGCGAGTTTATGATCCGAAAGCCGAGGTTGGTTCAATAGTTGACTAGTTGTATCTATGTGCAATCAGATGTGAGTTTCTGATACGAAATTGGAGCTGTTAGTTTAACAGTTGAGTGTTTGTATGTTTGTGCAATTAGATTTTGGGTTGAATTCTTATCGATAAGAGATGTTGATATGCTTGTTGATGAGTTACGTAGGAATCAAGGCAAAGAAACAGTTTGGGATTCGATAGGGTGCGTTGATATAATCTATGCTAATAGATACATGAACAATTGCAATGAGTTGTGGCAGTGCATGGTTTATCGACTTGCCTCGGGGGAAAAAGTAAATTGACACATGAATTGTGGGTACTGAGGGAAAGAAATGGACGAAAAGGTAAATTGACACATGAAGTGTGGGTGTTGAGGAAAAAAGTGGGTGCAAACCGAAGTTCTCAATGTGTTGCCTCCAGCACTGAGAGGAGATTTTGATTTTTGTGCAACGGAAACTTAAATAAACGATGGAAAGGAGAGTTTAAAGATCCAAAGTTATTATAAACGAGATATTAATCTCTAATTCTACAAATACCCAGTCCATCTTCAAGCACAAATTGCCTGATGGATTGAGGGGAGACCTCGGTAACCACAAGGTTTTCAAATTGTTCGGCGCCCATATGTGCGAGATGGTTGGCACTTTGATTAGCCTCCCTAAAGATGTGAGAGAGATTGGAATTTGTGTGAGCTAGCAGTGCTTTGGCGTCAAGATGAGATCCAAATTGGGATGGCCAATGTTGGGGCCCTCTGTGATTAACTAAACAACAATGGTTGAGTCTGATTCGATTGACATATTGGTGTTACCCTTTTCCAACATGATTGTGAGCCTGCGATAGATTGCTCAGATCTCAGCCTCTAGACTGGACTTGCATGACAGCTTCCCATAATATCCTAGGAGCCATTGACCACAGTGATCTCTAAAGAGTCCTCCAAACCCAGCTTTGTTGTTGGTCGCGTAGACACAGCCATCCGTATTAAGCTTCACACCAACTGCCAAAGGGGGAATCCAATTAATTAACACAGTGTCAGAATGGCCATTGGAGAGTGGGGATTTAAATGCATTGGTAATTTCAGAGGCATACGATATGATATTTCTCGTGCTAAAATTAGGATCAATATCCACATTTTCGAAACTCATTTTGTTTCGATCCTTCCAAATTCGCCAAAGAATAATAGCAAACAGAGTTCTACGAGATACATCATATCCTATACCTACTTCACCTTTCCTTTAATATTGGATGAAATCCAATCATGGACAGGGCATTCAACTCTTTCCTCTCTCCAACGGCTATTAGGCATGAGGGACCAAATTGGCTTTCTCACACTCTCCGAGAAGATGGGAGCTGTTCTCATTGGATGAGCCGCATCTAGGACAATTTTTTTAGTGATTATCTTCCTATGAGCACGAAGTTGACTAGCAGGCAGTCATGCAAAAGAAGCCATAGAAAACGTTTAATTTTTTGAGGTAGTTTCAACTTCCAAAGCCATTTCCACCCCACGGTGTCACTATCTTCTTTATTTAAAAGTTCATATGCAGATGCTACTGAAAACAAACCATTAGATGTGGGAGCAAAGTGAGGACAGTACTTAGATTGATTTTACCTTGAAAGGTGAATGTTGAGGATCTCATTGCAAGTAGGATCAGAAATAATATGAGAAAGTACTACTTAAGATTCCAAGTCCCATCTCTATCAATAATTTGTTTAACTTTACCTTGATATCATTGTTCACATGTGGTCCAGGGTATTTTGTGGCCAAGGGTTCATCACCACACCACCAATCAGTCCATAGATTGACAGACTCACCATCTCCTATAGTCCATTTTTGCTGAGTTGTGTTGTGGGGTAACACTAAAAGTGTTGATCTTTTCTTTTCTTTTTTTCTTTAAGAGGAAAGTGTTGGTAATTTCTATGCCAATGTACATTAAATGATGGAAAACTAACAAGATTGCTAAAGTATGATCCTTATGTACTTTTGGTTTCACATTTTTAAAGTTAAATTTCACGCCTAATTCATAATAGGTTGTGGGAAAGACATTATTATTTTAGAAATGCCTGTGGGTGAAGGCAATTTTTTTCCACAAAATATGCGCAAAATGATGTACTTGTAGTAGTGTAAGTTTTATCTCCGTTCAAATTTTTTTTCTTAGATTCATCTCGAATAGAATTCACACTACAATGCGCAATAGTAAGTCTTGTCCATTTTTTTTCCATTTGTTTTTGCATGTATCATCCACATGACAATTTTTTTTTAAATGCACTCTATATAAAGAATTTATTGCCTTTAATATGAATTTCTTAGCACTTGTTATTATTTATTTTTTGGGTAATTGGTTGTTATTTATTGGGGAAATTACATTAAACCCCCTCAAACTATTGCTCGTACACGAGTTGCCCCCTTAAACTATTGACTCAAACACTTAACCCCCTCCAACTATATGCATGTGTACGAGTTGCCCCCTTGCCGTCCAAAAAACAAGAACCAATTGACAGAATCTTAATCAAACTGTTACCCTCCATTCCTTCCTTCCATATTCACCATAACCCACGCCATCGTTAAGCCCTAAAACCCATCCTTCACAACAGATCAGGAAGATATTAGAGGAGACAAAGTGGAAATCCATGTCGAATGCCCTGAGTAATTCAATTGGAACATTGAAAATTGACCTATTTTACGTCCTAGAATTGATTTCGGTTGAAGTAATCTCTCAAGCATGTCGCTGAATTGTTTCATATCAGTGCAGATCTCGCAAAAAGAGGTGGAGGATGAACCGGGTTTGGTTGTGGTGGTTGGTTCGACGTTGTTTGGTTGGGGTGGAGTGTGATATGTTTTTCAGAGAAATAGGAAATTAGTGAGGCTTCTCTGAAATAGGAAATTAGTGAGGCTTCTCTGAAATAGAATTGAAACTAGTGAGATCTCTCTAAAATGGAAAAACTAGCAAGATCTCTCTAAAATGGGAAAACAGAATAGACAAATGGATCGCTCTCATACCAATGGTAGAACCCAAACACTCTAAGTGTTTGATGAAAGGAAAATAAGAAATGGAAGAGATAAAATGGAAAAAAATGGTTCTTTTATTCAACAATCAATAGGCTCGTTCCAATTCACAGAAGTAGTTGTAGGAACACTATTCCAATTCACTCGGTTGTAACAGATTGTAACAGAGTGGTGTGCTGCGTTGTTGATGATGAAGACGAGAGAGAGAGAGAGAGAGAGAGAGAGAGAGAGAGCTGGTTACTGATGGATATGGAGATACATAAATGTATACATGTATGTATATAAGTGTGGACGGCCCACCGAGATTGCCCAAAAAGGATTGTGATTTGTTAGAGTCGCCACCCGGATTTGAGGTCCGAACCCGAGAAACCGATAAAAATATGACTCATTGCCCACTGAAAAAAGATTTCACTAGTCCTGACGGAACCAAAGATTTCTCGGATTCGGGGGTTTGGTTACGAGGGGGGAAGGGTTTTATGGCACCCCTCTCGCCCGGTCCGTGAACCGGTCTCTACTCAACATTTTGTGGGATTTTGGAAATGTTTAAAATTTGATTTATTCACATAAACAGGAATCGGGGACGGGAATCACATAATAACAAAACATGCAAGAGATGCGATTTTACTTTGGATGCTTGTGCGCGCGATCTACATGGATGATGAACATGAAACTACAAATGTTCACAGAAATAAATTACAACAAAAATCATGTAGTAACTTAAGAAATTATGAACATGAGACTTATTAAACTGTTTGCAATCTGGATTCCAGAATGGGGATTGAGCGCTCAAGGGCAGTGACTTGAGCGCTCAACCCTCATTCCACCCGAACATTTTTCTTGCTGGTTTTCAATATTTGATGCTGCTTTAAGACTTAAATACACCACAGAAACATCACACAAGCATCACCTTACTTTAGAAATCACCAGAAAATGCTTAAAACAAACTTGCTTTAGAACCAGTTTGAGCGCTCAAGGCTCATGGGTTGAGCGCTTAAACCAATTCTGCAAGAGAGAGGGATCCAGATCACAAACACTATACTGACAACTTATATACACTAACAAAGGATTAAACCATAAGCCATCATCAGAATTGCTGGAAAACTGCAAATAGGCCAAGAACAGCTTGAGCGCTCAAAGATCTGACCTTGAGCGCTCAAGCCATAACATGGCTTTCCACTGTTTAACCTTTAAACTGATTTTACTACTTCCTAAGGACCACCAAAGGCATAATATAAAGTTTCAAAAGGACAGACAGCCACTGTTTTGCAATCAAACGTGAGAAATTTGAAGTTTTTGATGTTTAATCACTATGAAATGGTTAATTTACGTTCATGCATGTAATTTTGGTGTGGAAATAAACTGTTTTGAAAGCTTCATGAACACAATTAACTTTTAGACAATGATCAAAATCAACAGAAAGCTCAGAAGTTAACAAAACAGTGGTCTGTTCAGAACTGGGCTTGAGCGCTCAAGGCCAGAGGCTTGAGCGCTCAAACCTGCTGTAACTGCAAATTTAAAAAAGGTTTTTAAGCAACTTTCAGGCCTTTGTGAGTTCAATGCAAGTATAGAGAACTTGCTTAAACTCCCTAGCCTTCCTCAGAAAGATCAAAACAGTGAGATTATCACATTTTTACTACCTTTTGGAAGAGGTTTGTGATTTGAGCTTGATTCTGGGCTTTGAGAGGTTGATTGTGGATGTTTTTGGCTTGTATTCTGGACGAATTGAACAATGTGGGTGGTTGATCGATGATCAAAGGTCAAATTTCTGGGTTTGATCAATGGTATTGTAGATGGTTTTGATGATAAATGAATGGTTTTGTAGAGAGAGAGAGGGAGGAGTCGATTTCTGGTAGAAACTGAAGGTAAGAAGTAGTAGTATTCGTCCTCAAACCAGGGGGCAATGGGTAGCTTTTATAGAGTGAGTGGGAGAGAAGAGAGGAGAGAGAGGAAGTGGGTTTGGGTATTTGGGAGTATTTTTTGTGTATTTTTGGAGTTGGTGGAGTGTATTATACGTATAGGGATCGTATAAGATCAACCACAGACGCTCCCATGCAGGAAATCTCATGATGAGATACTCTGCAAGTTGCTGACTGGACGGGGGTTGAGCGCTCAAAGCTGTGGACTTGAGCGCTCAAGGTGCTCCTCAGGGGTTTGAGCGCTCAAAGCCATGGGCTTGAGCGCTCAAGGCTATGGATGGCAGATTGATGGTTTGGCTTGGTTCAACAATGCTTGGGTTGGTTTGGCACATTTTGATTGCTTGGGTAGTGTTTGGTTGGTTTTGGTCAAACTCAAATCATTTTCACCAATTCCAGGTAATTGTGATTGATCCGTTTCATCATCGGAGATGTATGAGCGTATTTCGGGTTCAAAATTGGGGTGTCTACAATAAGTTTACTTAAAAGAGATGTTGGGGCTAAAGGTTGGGTTAAGACTCTGTCGATTGGTCCATGTGTTTTTTTACGGCAAGGGGCAACTCGTACACTGCGTATAGTTGGAGGGGGTTAAGTGTGTGAGTCAATAGTTGGAGGGGGCATTGGGGCAACTCGTGAGCGAGCAATAGTTGGAGGGGGTTTAATGTAATTTCCCCTTATTTATTTGAGATCGACAACATTAATATTGTATGCAATATGAAATCCTATCAACCATTTAAATATTGTTTTGAGTTTTATTAGTATGGGGTATGAATAATGTTTTTTTTTTCCGGTAAATAAATATTTGTTTTTTGTTTAGAGGGTGAGAGAACTTTTTCTCTTTTGTATACATATTTCTTTGTGAGTAGTTCAACGGTCTTAAAATTTTTGGATCATAAATTATCCATAAAAGAAATTGTGCGGTCCTGATTTATTTTGTTACGTGGTCAAATAAAAATAAGTGAATTTGGATTCCATGTTTGTGGGTCATTCGATTTCTTTGTCTGAGAATTCGGCTCTTTTTTGGGGACAATCTTATTTCTTTATGTGCCCTATGAAATTTTCGTACACATTGGTGAGATGTGTTCTGGGTTAGTCATTTAAAACACAACAACTCATGATTTTAACCAAAATTAGGACCAGGCTTTTCTCTGATACTTGGATGTGTTGTTTGGGCCCATAGATCCCCACATCACATTTAAAATCACAGTTTTCTATTCATTAAGGGTTACTGACTTCCAAACTCCCTTTTCATAATGAATACACTCTCTTTTGTTGTCCTGGTGTGATGTGATTTTGCAATGTTGCCCTTTTAAGTGTGATCAGAAATCATTGTAGCGGGGGGGGGGGGGGGGGGGGGGTGAATTGGAGTGCCCTCAAGTATTTGTGATTTAATGTGATGGTGGCTGTTGAATAGATTCAAAGGTTTGGTTGGGTAGCATGTCTATATGCTGCGTTATGGTCTATTTGATTGCAAAGAAATGATATGATTTTCAAAGGGAAGGCTCTGGACATACCTGATTTGGTTGAAATCACTCAAACTAGAGTTGCAGTTTCCGTCTATGATTCCATCAGTTATTTCAAAAGATGCACACAGTTAGGTATTTTCAGTCTTCGAGTGTGTGTTTGATTGGGTGGTTGTGATTCATGTGTGAGTTTGTCGGTCGTTTTCATAGAAGAGAGGATATTTTTGTTCTTTGTGGTGTGTGTTTGATTCAGGTGTGCAAGGTGTTTTTATGGGCAGGGGTGTGTATGTTCAAAGTAGGGTCAGGCATGACTCTTGTGTGTGTGTGTGTGTGGGTGTGTTTTTAGGGATGAGTTGTGATTGCACGTTTTATTTGTTTGCAAAACTTGCAGCAGCATGTGATGCCTGCTGCATACTGTTTTCTTTGCTATGTATTTTCTGCAAAATTGGGCCATTAGATGAACTGGGCCAAATCGGAATCGTTGTGCTATGTGGAATCAAAAGTGGATCACTTGAAACAATTGCAAACTCATAAGCCAATTTCCAACCCTTGATTATTCTCAACAAACCTCAATCGCGTCACCAATAGTTTAGAAAAACAAAACTGTTCACAAACACCTCATACGCGTTACTATACTGGCTCTCAAGGAGAATCACCACTCCAGTAGAAAAAACTTCAACTAGACAATACAAGAAGTTTAATCCAAAATCAGCAATAAGCGAATCATCAGAAATATTACTTAGCCTACGATACCAACTCACTCTAAACAAAGTTTTAGTATAAATGATAACTAAGTTCAAATGAGGAAAGCTCAATATTTGAAGAGAGAGAGAGAGAGAGAAAATGTCGAAGTTGGGTCTAGAATCGTCGGAGATGGGGTCAGCTGGTGATGGAGATGGAGTTGGGATCTCTAGGGTCGGGGGAGGAAGGGAGAGGGCCGTCATTTTTGTGGGAGGGAGGAGGAGATAACATGAGGGTGAGAGAGTGTGATAACCCAACTTCAAATTTCAGCCATTGGTTTCAGTGGCTGAGATGGAGTGTTACAAATTGTGTTAATAGTTGTGTGAGGGGAACAAGAATTGGAGAAATTACCTGAAGGAAAAGGTCAAAAGGTCTTCTTTACAACATAACACCCCTCAACCTTGGAAAACATCATCTGTGGATTTTATTTTATTTTTAAATATGTTGACTTATACTCCCTCTGTCCCTTTTTTAGTGTCAATATTTTTATTTTGGGCTGTCCCTTAAGTGTATATTTTTAAAAGTAAATGGGTAAAAGTTTGTACAATTATCATTTTGCCCTTGTGAAAAGTTAGTGGGTAAAAAGTTAATTGGTAAAAGTGGAGGATAATTTTGGAAAGTGGAGGTAAAAGTTGATGTAAAATGAGTAAAGTGGAGTAAAAGTTAATGAGAAAAATGTAATGATGATATTTATTTAATAAGTTGGATTTACGAAGCAACACACTAAAAAGGGACAGAGGGAGCATTAGGCGACATTGGTAGATTGTGTGAAAATTATCAAAGTTGGAGCATAAATTCGGCTAATTTGAGCTTGAAGAGTTTTGACGAGTTGAGCCCGAGCTTCTTAAATTTAAAACGAGCCAAACTCGAGCTTGAATTCCGCTTGATTTGGTGTTAAACTCAAATGAGCAGGATCGAGCCGTGCCCGGACTTTGAAAATTTTAGACGAACCGAGATCGAGCTATACTAATATTTTATCAAACTGAGCCAAGCTCAACAGAATATAGCTTAATTCGGCTCGTTTGCAACCCTCTACCCTTGTTGGGAAATTGTATTCATATCCCCTAACTTGGGTGCTCCCCACTCACAAGCTCCGTCTATGTTTAGCATTTACTTTTGAGCGCTTGAATACATTTTTGTTTGGGGGTAAGTAAAAATCTAATTGAAACCAAACAAAAACAGGAGCTAAGGGGCATACCCTAGAAACATACAAAACAGGCACAAGGCCATCAAAATCACCTGAAACACATCCTCCCAAATCCTAGGATACAAAGAAAGAGAAAGCAAAAACTAAGGCTAAAAATCCCCAACTTCAAGCAGCTGCAAAAACCTTGAACGAAATACTCCAACCAAGACACAACAACTTATTCTCATTGACTTCCTCGGCAATCACAGCGTGAGTAATATGATTAGCATCCAAACTCTTGCTTTGAAAGATACGCCGATTCCTCTCCTTCCACAAGTGATAGATAGCTGCTGCACCCATTAGCTTCAGAAGCAAATGACAAGACTACTGAAAGTTCTATGTCCCCTAATCCATGCAAACTCATTAGCCAAAATGCATGCAAGTCTAGAAATACCATTCTTCAACAGCAACTTATGCCACACAACGGAGAAGAAAGGGCAAGGAAAGAAGAGATAGAAAAACCCATAAGACTCACCATCATGATCACATAAAACACAAGTAGCAGAGTCAACAATCCCCCAACTGTGAAGTCTATCTTTGGTAGCCAATCTCCCCAAAACGCACAACCATTGAATTACAACAATTGAATACGTTATGTTACATAGCAACAAAAAATACTCAATGACAATTCTCAGATGTCACAAAGAACAAAATAGGCTCTGCTTTGTTCTGTATTGCCAACATCTTATAACACAACGTATAAAGCCGTTTATGTACTTCAAAAGAAAACTGATAAAAGGATAAAGTCACCTTCATGAAGAAAAATTACTTGTATTTAAAATGGCAAATTTTTCAAAATTATGTACTATTAAAATAATTTGGTACAATCATCACTCTTCTTCCATATTTTTAGTGATAACAAATTATTATGCTTCGTATTATTTTGAATCTTCTTCAATAGGATTTTGACAATGAGGACAGGCTTGGTCAAGTATAAGATGGCGCAGAAACAGGAACTCCTTGGAGGCAATGCGGTTTTGGAGAGCTAACCAAATGAAATATACAACTCGAGGATGAGCATTGATTTTCCAAACCCAAGACCAGTTGGAAATAGGTTTGGTAGGAGAAGGAAAAGTGGCTAGATTATAAACAATTTTAGGACAGAACACACCGGAGTTGGAATTCCACAAGTAAAAATCATTTTCCTCGCTGAACCAAGAAAAAGGAGTGCCTCTGATAAGGTAAATTATGGGACTAGGGATCACGAAAGCTAACATATTAAAATCCCATTGACCGTCAATCCACACATCACTAACTTTAAGTGACAAATCCATATGAGTTATGGGCCCATCAATCATAGTACGCAAGGCACCACTGCCCAACTAATTTTCTCTTCCAAAACAAGGTGGACTTGCCATTTTGGATAACCTTCCTACAACCCGAAATCAGCAAGGGGCATCCCTTACACAGACTACGCCCCCAAAATAGAGGGTCTGTAGTGACTATTGGCCGGATTCACGTATTTACCCCTAAGGACTTTGGCCCAAAGAGAGTCCTCCTCCCTAATGAAATGCCAATTAAGTTTAGCCAGTACTGACACAATATTGGCTTTCCCAGAATGTCAAAGACCGAGACCCCCAAGGCTCTTATCCTTAACCACATTGGACCACTTAACAACGTGGGTTTTCCATTTGACTTCCAACAACCCCCAAATAAAATCGCGATTAATTTTATCAAGCTGTTTAGAAACCGAGACAGGGAGTAAATTACATTGCATAGTGTAGGCAGGAATAGCCATGGTAACTAACTTCACAAGGGTAACCCAGTCTGCCAATGAAAGGCAATTTCTCTTCCAACACGCTAACTTAGCCCTGACTTTATCAATTAAAAATCAAAAAGTATGTTTATTCGGTCTCTTGTGGTGAATCGGGCAGCCCAAGTAAAGTCCCGGGTTAGAGGTAGGAGCAATGTTAAGAATATTAGATAAAACAATTTTTGAATGTTCCAAAATATTACTGGAGTAAAACACTCTAGACTTAGGCTCCGATTGTTTCGATGTAAAATGTTTTAAAATGTAAAATATTTTTCTTGTAAAATGTTTTTGTTGAAAACAAACTTTTTAACTTTTATTTTCCAGTGTTTGGTTGGTACATAACAAAAATATTTGAATTATTTTCGATCATCAGCTATCTGCAACAAGATAAAAATTAGGGCACAATTACTGAAGAAAAGCAAGAAATAGAACCAATTAATCCACAAACCAAAATCGAAGAAATTGGGCTATGGTGGCCACTGGGTACTGAACAGAACATAAAGATGAGATATATGTATGAAACAAATGAAATTCTCTGCAAATCCATTATGAAATGACCAAATCACACCGATGAACATCAAACTAATTCAAATACTCAATTGATGCTTCTGCATCCCAATTAATTACAAAAAAAAATTGACTGAAAAATGAACTGATATCCTGAGAAGTAGTCTCCGTCGGAGAAAGCCTCACTCCACCAGCCCCTCGATTATGTAAGGGTTTGATTGCAAAACTAGCAAATCAAACGCAAGCTTCAGATCCTAAATGAGACAATTCGTCGTCCCTCATTCGAATTGGCAACAACACTAACTAATGCCCCGACTTCCAAATCCAGATCTTCAATTGCATTTGTCGGATATCAGAGGGAGGATTTTGAGAACAACGGAACCTTTTGACGGAGGTAATCGCCGCAGAGAACGCCGGTGATCGGTCGCCGGAAAAGTGCCGGAGAGAATCGTAGTGGATCTGATATGATTCGGAAGAATCTGATATGAATGGGGAGGAGTGGTGGACTGGTGGGAATGGGATACTGTGTTCTCGGAAATGTCGGGGAGGGGAAGGCAAAAACAACTTACGGGCCAAATCAAAGTAAAACATTTTCATCCCATTGGGGTAAAATGTTTTACTTTGAAAAATATTTTACCGCATTTTTTTGCAACCAAACACCGAAAAATGGGTAAAATATTTTACCGGAAATTGTTTTACGTCCAAACAAACGGAGCCTTAGTGAAGTTGATTTTTTGTCCCAACAACCCACAAAATTCCTCAAGAACCGAGGGAATGGTAGTACAAGTATCCACATCGGCACGACCAAAGAGAACTAAGTCATTCGCAAAAAACAAGTGGGTTAGAGGCACTCCTCTGTGAGAACTAAAAACCGGTTTCCAACTCCCCTCCCTACATTTATCATGTTGTAGATACCCCAATTTTAAGTCTCCGCGCGCGTTTTAAATCCCCAGTGATGAAAAGAAATGCTCGGGCAGCTTCTTGGAACAATACCCTTCAAGTCAAAGAGGTCAAACAAGGTCAACTGTACCGCACGGTACTTAACTGTTAAGTGCAACACTCTTTTTTCTGAAAAATCAAGTCGGTTCAGCAAACTCCACCGCACGGTAGAGTCAACTGTGCCGCATGGCACAGTTTGAGTACCACACGGGACAATTTCAATGCCGTGTGGCACTGTCGAGCAGCAGATCAACTTTTGCATAGAAACCCAGTAGCTCATTTTGTTGACATTGGGAGCCTGACGTGATGATCTTTACTTGGAGATGGAAAAGGCTATATACTATAGCCATGATTACTTGGAGTGGGCATCCGGTTCTCTCAGCTATAAATAGCCGTGGTGTACGGAGGAGAAACAAGGTGAAAACAAAACCATGAAATTTCTTTTCTAAAGCCCTGTCAAAACTATACCCATGCCATAATCCTTCCATTTCTATCACATTTCATCTCTAAAATTGTTCCTAAACTCTCCCAAAGAAATCCCAGTTGAAGTCCGAGCCCTCAATACTCTATTTCTGTTCAATCGTGTTTCGGCCGTCCCCTATTCCATTAAATCCAAGAACCAAACAGCCCCATTGCCAAATTGAAGCAAGGTTAGAGGTACAAATTAAAGCAGGTTGAAGCCAGGACCAGAAATTCAAAGAAGGGTGTTCATTCCAGGAGGTTTCATCCGAAGGTAAAATTTTCGTTTCTTCACCAAAGCTCATGACTTTTGTACTCTAAGGGGCAATACCAAGTGCAAGATGATTCCTCTATATCATTCTTGTGCTTACCAATGTGCCAGTAAGAACAGTGAGATTGAAAACTTCCACGATTATGCCATACGGTAAAATTATTGAATCATATGGTATAATCTATTTAGGAGGGACATCTTTAACACAAAAAAAAAATGAGTTTTTGGTTCTACAATGATCAAGTTTTATAAGATTATGCATGTTAGACCTGTTTTCTTTCTGTTCTTATCGAAAATCAAAGTTTTGAAATTGTATGCCAAATAAACTGTGTCGCACGGCACTCTATCTGTACCGCAAGGTACACTTTCTCAAATTCGAATTCTTAAAATCATTTTTTTTTACGGAAGTTTGGAATAATGATTTTCCTTTTAATTATTTATTGTCATTTTCATTAATTCTTATTTATCTTGCATATTACCTGTTTATTTGGATAAATTTTAGCAATAAAAAGTTTTCGAAAAATCCGACAAACATTTAATAAAGACCAATTTTTAATTGGGCGAGCGGGGTGCCTTAAAACCTTCCTCGTTCGTAACCTGGCTCCCGAATCAAAAAATCTCTGGTTTTTCAAATTAAATTCTTTTTTCAATACAGCGTGAGAGTCATTATTCTCAATTATTTTCAATGGTTTCTTGGGTTAAAACCTTTTCCAAAATAAAACCCGGGTGGCAACTCTTTTCAAACAATAATATTTTTGAGCCGGTGGCGATGTCCACACACGTATCACAACCGTTAAGTATTCCATACAAAGGATAGAAATGTAGGGGGATAGCGGGTCACCCTGGTGAAGACCATGTGAGGGGCTAAAGAATTCAGTAGCATTACCATTGGCAAGGACATCCAAGGACGCGGTACTTAAAAAAGAGAGAATATTATCTACCCAAAGTCTAGGGAATTTAAACCAAGTTAAGACCTTACGCACAAAGCCCCATTCAATACGACCATAGGCTTTCTCAAGGTCAAGCTTAATGAGCAAGTTCCCAATTTTTTCCTTCTTGAGGCCAAAACTATGAACCGTTTCCTGGACTATCATAATATGGTCCGTACCCCTCCTACCGGGTATAAAACTAGTTTGGGACAAACTGATGAGAGAATTAAGAAAGGGTCTAATTCTCTTCACAAGTAACTTGGTAAAAATTTTAAAGTCCGTGCATGTTACACAAACTAATAGGTCTAAGTTGATGGACTGTCTCAAGATGGTGGATTTTTGGGATGAGACAAATGAGGTTCCCATTACCCTCCGGGGGCACTTTTCCCGATTCAAACCAATTGCATAAAAGCTTAATCTATGATAGAGGGTGACACTGTAGCCAACATTATTGAAAAAATGCTAGATGAAGACCATTAGGGCCCGGGGCCTTCCAAGGTTTGAAAGACTTGACGACAGCCCATAACTCAGAGTTAGTAGGCGGAGCGCATAGCACAACATGGCAATCTGAGTCGAGCATGGGAAAATGCATGTTTCCCAACTCGGCAGTACTTAAACTGCGATTTTCCGAAACATGGTCTGTGGTGAACAAAGATTTAAAGTGGTCAGTGATGTGGTTTGACAAAAGACCATGGTCCACAATCGTAACACCAGGAGCATCTCTCATAGTATAAATCCTGTTGTTGCTACAACGGTTTATGGTAGAAAGGTGGAAAAAGTGTTTAGCCAACTCACACTAGACCTAAGGGTCCAAAAATCCTCCTCCAAGGACAGAATATGATTGAACTCGGCAGTACAATTTGTCTACATATTAGAAAAAAAAGGCATTGGAGCCAAACTCAATAGAATATTGAATACCCTTCAGCAAGGCCAAAATCCTTTTTTTATGGTACAAAAGATTACCAAAGTTCTCCCTATTCCACACTTTTACTTTATCTGTGAAGCATTTAAGATTTGAGCTAAAACACTCTCCGGGTCTTTTCAACAATCATCAATCAACTCTCTCTTTTATTATACGGTATTGATACAATAATACCCCACCCACTTGTAGACACCCCAATTTTAATCCAAGTAATCCTTCATCATCGTCTCTCATCCGAGACTCGAATGACATAGGTCATGTCACCATCAGGTCACCTCTTGATCGAGGCACCCCTGTCTGTCGCTCAAAAATTTGGCTAAGTATGAAAAATTAACTTTTTTGGGAAGTTTTGATTTGGCCAATAAAAAGTCCCGGTATTTGTTCCTTGGATTTTTCTAAGCGCAATGATATAATCGGATGCTCTTTTCGAGTACGGGAAGATTATCTTTCGGCCCTTTTCTTCGGAGAAAAACGTGTCATTTTTCGCCTTTGTACCAAAAGTGGGGGGATGAGATTTTGATTGGATTGGGATATCAAAATTCTAGAAATGCCATTGTTTCCCAAAGGGGGGTACTTCCTTATTTTTATAAATAAATTAAAGTAAAGAAATCTTTACTTAAGTTTGGTTTATGAAAATAAGTACCCCTGTGCATCTCCAATGATGAAAGAAACACTCAGCAGTACCTTGGAACAACTAGTCTGGACTTCAGAATTTTTGGTCACACAAACCATAACCGTGCGGCTATACGGCTTACTGCTATAGCCGCACGGTTCACCTTCTCACAACCTAGCCGTACGGTGCATCCAGTTCAGCCGCACGGTCAACCCGTCTAACCGTGCGGCTATGTGTCGGAAAATATTCGAAAAATTTGACAGCAGAAGCATCTCATCATTTGGAACGATTTCTTACAGATTTTATTCCATTCTCACGCCTATAAAAACCCTCATCCATCTCTCCCATAGAGACAGCAGAAATACCACCACTCCGATACGCCGGAAAAATCTCCGGTCACCCACTGTCCAAAATTCCTGCCCGTAATAATCAATCCATTCCTCCGTTCTTTGTTGTTTGTTCTTCACTTAAGGACTTCCAGTAGCCTACTAATCGCGTAAAAGCCTCACCCCAGTTTCATTTCCGAAGCTTCTGAAGTTCTTAAAGCTGTTCAAAGGTACGAACCGTGTTTCTAGAACCGAGTCCAGAACCTTGGTTCTTTGAGGGGATCCGCCCGGGTCGAGGATGGTTCCAATAATCATTCCTAGGCTCGGGTGGCCATGTTTTTACTAAAATCAAATCTCTCGAATCCGTATCGGACGATATTTTCGGTTATCGCAAGGTACGGTTCTTGCGAGGAGATACACTTCATTTACTACTTTCTTTCAGTATAAAAACATTTCAACAGAAGTTATTTTTGTCAAAAAATTGGATTTTACAAATAAAAACCGAGCTCCTGTTGAGAAAACAAAATTTTGAAAAATCTTTCAAAAAGTTAACCGTGCGGCTAACCTTTGTGAACCGTACGGCCAACTTAGGTTAACCGTACGGCTAACTTTTGCGGCATAAAAATTACTCTGTTTTTCCCTGTTCGTACTCTGTTTTCCTGGTTCTCTGCAACTTTTGTTTATTACACCTTTTCCCTTCTACTCCCCCGTTATTATTATTAAGTCCTTTTGTTTAATTTTATTTTCGTTATGGTTTTATTTATTGTTGTTTCTCATTATTTATCTGTTTATTTGCCAAAGTTTTCAATAAAACGTTTTCCAAAATCCCACAAAAATTTAGTAGAGACCGGGAATTTCCCGGGCGAGCGGTAGGGCTGAAACCGGTTCGGTTCGGTCCGGTTCTTGGCCATTTTTGGGCGAACCGGCAAAACTCGGTTCGGGAGGTTAACTGAACCGAAACCGAGTATATAGATGTCGATTCGGTTCGGTTTCGGTTCAGTCGGTTCGGGGTCGGTTCGGGGTCAAACAAAAGCAAGAGGCAAAAACCATAGATCTGATTGAACAACTCCATGAAAATATCTCCAGGAATCCCAAACATCAAAAGAGATACAAATTTAAAAAGTTATTTACATCATTTCAAAAAAAATAAAATCAAAAACACGCATATTTATATACAAGATGGTATCTATTTTCCAGATCTACTGATATATATACACAAACATATATAAATATACGTATACCAGAGAGAGAGAGACAGAGAGAGAGAATGAGAACGAACATGGTGCCTGGATGGAGTGGCCGACGATGATGGACGAGAGATAATGATCGACGATGGTGGACGGACATGATGATGGACGACGATGGTGGAAGGACCTGATGATCGACGAAGAGGATGGGTTTTTCTTCCTCGCCGCCGCCTCTGTTTGGGAAAAGAAAAGATTTGGGAAAGTGTTTGGACTTTGGACTGATGAGTTGAGATGAGGTTTATATATATATAGTAATAGGTCAAACTTCATAATAAATATATTTTGTTCCTTCTATGAAACGTAAAGTGTTGCCAGCCAAGTGATAAGGGCTCTGCCTCCCATGCGCGAGGTCGGGGGTTCAATCCTTGGTACTTCGTTTTTTAATGTAAATACTAAATATACATATACCGGAAAAAGAAAAGAACCGAAAAAAAATCCCGGTTCGGTTCGGTTCAGCGGTTCGGTTCGGTTCCCCGGTTTATATTTTCACCCCTAGCGAGCGGGGTGCTTTTAACAAAACCTTCCCTGATCGTAACTTGGCTTCCGAATCCAAAGAATCTTTTTGCAGATCAAACCTTTTCCAAAGCGGCACAAGAGTCATCAATTATTTTCAATGGTTTCTCGGGTACCAAAATCGCTTTCTAAGTAAATCCCGGGTGGCGACTCATTTTCCATCAACTTTCTATTTTTAAACAAAAGAGCCGCGTGGATCGATCGTCCACACCACTCAATCCACCATTGGCCTTCAACAACAGGCCCCTTGCTGCAGCCACCGGCTTTTCCTTCGCATGTAGTGGCAGCTCTAGAAATTTAAAGTAGGATGTTCAAAAATTTCTACTACCTTTAGAAATCACAACTATAAATAGTAAAAAATTTAGCTATTAATAGCAACAATGACTCTCAAAAACAGCATCCCTCCGTCCCTAAAAGTTAGTCAAATATGAAAAGATGTGTACGTAATTTCCGGATAAAAAATAAAGTACTTGTGTTTATAATTTTTTTTGACTTTTTTCGCACTAAATTAAAAACTAATTGAGATCTTTAATTTGGTAAGAAGAAATTTGAAAAATTATGGAACTAGTTTATATTTTTATCCGAGCACATCTTTGTGTAGCGGACTAACCTTTTGGGATGGATGGAGTATGATACAATTGGCCTTGACGAGTTTTCATATTTGAAGTTGTTGCATATAGCCAGAGACGGAGCTTAGAAGGGGGGCAGGGGGTCAATGATTTTTGTGTTACAAAAACAATGTTATTGTTCAAAGTGCGTATTTTATTTTTGGTATTATGCATGTTGATGAGTGATTAATCGATGAAGATGTGTTATTGTTCAGTAGTATGTTTTGATAAATGATTAAAATATGAAAATGGATATTATAAATAATTATCCTTTGGCCCGTGTATTTTTGTTATTATTATAGGAGTACCATTTTACTCTTTCTGCCCGTAAAAATAGTCCACTGCCAAAAAAAAAAAAAACCAAATTTTGAATACAAATATAAAACACATTCATGCATAATTTCTTACAAAATTAAAGAACTAACTGAGATTTTTATCCAAAAATTATATATCGTTTCATGAGAAAGTATCTTTGTGGGACGAAAGTAGGGAAGATGTTGACTTTGGTTGCCGCGTTCTTCTCACCCAACCACGTTCCCTCCGTTCTTTGTCCCTTGGGAAGCTGTTGAGGGGATGCGGTAGCGGCGGCCACCTACATACAAACTAAAAGCTGTTCATAAACAGCTCAAGCTTGGTTCACGATAATAACGTTTACGCTCTACCCTTTCTTTTAGGTTATGTGGGCCAAGCTTTTAGGCTTGTTCTTTTTTTTTCTTTTTTTTTTCGGGCTTGAGTATGACCTAGCTCGGCTCAAGTGGGCTTTTGAAGACAAGGTTATGTTAATCAAGTTAGTCACAAATGTGTACCTAATTTTTACATATTTTATTTGTGTTGAGTGCTTGATGTTTATGTAACTTTGTCTTATTTAGATTTAATCTCGTTTGAATTTTCATTTTGAGTTTGACGTCGATCTTGGCTCGTTTATGCTCGAGCTGAGCTCGTATTTCTCATATACGAGCCAAGTTCGACCTTGATCCTTCAGACTTGAACACGAACCAAGCTGAAGTTCAACTAATTTAATACGCTTGAAAGCTTGGCTTTGCTCGGGTGGTTTGCAGCCTGCCGCACAATCATAAAGGCCACTTAGTGCGAACTTCACATTGAGGTGAGCAAGCTATGATTGTGATAAGTTTGTGGTGGTTCACTATTTTTGAAAATTCACAGGTAAAATTACAATAGGAATTTGATTGTGCTGGAAGAATTGTCTAGTAGACTTGCACTAAACATCGACAACTTCTTCAAAGTTGTAGATTGCTGGGCTAACATGGTGGATTGAGATTTATTCAGACGAGATGAAACAGAAGAGTTACGAAGTTTGTATTGTGACAATTCTATTAACCTACCTAGTTATGTAAGCAATGAATGAGTCCAACTCCATTCGAGAAACGCCACCTTCTTCCACTACTTTCCTGGTGGAAGCACCTAGCTCCTCAACTCTCTTTCTTATCTCTTCCCCTTCTTTTGATGCCATCAGCTTCTTGACAGCTTTTGCTATGGTCGATGAAGACACTATTTTCTCTCTCTGTTCCCATGTGTTTACCGGCAAACCAACCTTCAAGATGTCTGTAACCAGAAAAGCATTCTTGGGTTGGTCAGAATGCATGGGCCAAGCAGCTATGGGCACTCCCATAGTTATACTCTCCAAGCATGAATTCCAGCCACAGTGACTCATGAACCCACCTGTTGATGGGTGCCCCAAAATCTCTACTTGTGGTGCCCAATCCCTCACAATGATTCCAACTTCTTTAACTCTCTCTTCAAACCCTTCTGGCAGTTTCTCTTTCTTCACCTCTCCTGCAAAAATGTCTCCTTTATCAGCATCTCTGAAAACCCAGATGAACTTTTGCTCACTCTGTTCTAACCCCATTGCGAGCTTTTTGATCTCTTCATCGGCCATTGTAGTTGTCGTTCCAAACGAAACATACAAAATGGAGTTTGGGGCTTGTTTGTCAAGCCACTCCAAACAGTTGTGTTTGGGGGTATTTGAGTTACTTTTGTCACTGTCTGACCCCAGGTTCAAAGGTCCAATAGCCCATATCAGTTTATTAAACTGGTCCTCTGCTATTAAATCAATATATGCACCTTCGATTGATCTGCACGAGTTATAGATATATCCGGTTGTGAATTTCAAGAAATCAGCTTGAAGGGTAAGGAAATTCATGAATTCAGTTGTGTAGCATCCGTCTAAAGATGGTAGCCCTTCTGGTGCTGTCTCTTCCAGGATGGGTTCTCCATTCATTTGCCACCCGTCAAAGTAAGAAGAAAAGCGAGAAGTCGGGCTAAAAGCGTAAGATTCCACATTAGGAACATTAGCAACGTCCTGAACCACATAAGCCATTAGGAGATCGTGGATGACGATAACCCTTCTCGCTGTGCCAGAGATTCTCTGGACGAGGGCAGCCATTGGCTGGCGGAGGTGGATAGAGGAGTCGACAGCGGGCTGGAGGTGAGCGGGGAATTTGGTGGATGGATTTGGTGTGGGGGGAGGCGAGATGAAATCAGGGGTGGGGAATTCATGGAAATGGAGTTGCGAATTTTGGAGGTGGGTTGTGTTATTGAACCGGAGTTTGGCCTGGCGGAGGTGCGTGGCGGTGGTGGTGTAGTGAATTGGGATGTTGTGGGAGGAGATGAGGCAGGAGAGGTGGAGGAGCTGGTTGAGATGGCTTTGGCATGGAAATGGCACAACTATTACCACCACTTCAGCTTGTTTGGAGATATTACTGAGGTCATGGCTTGGATCTGTGCTATGAATATCCATGAATCTCTCTCTCTCTCTCTCTCTCTCTCTCTCTCATAGCAACAATGAGTAGAGAGGATGTTCTTTAAAAGGATAATTATAATCATCTTGTTCAAACGAAATTTGTGATTTCTGAAAATGAATCACAAATATTGTGGAGGACCACCCATTTTTGTTATACTTTCCTTCTAATTTCCTCCTCCACTTGTGTTTGCCCATCTCTTTCCCTTTTCCTGCTGAATTTGTCGTCATGTCGTTTGGCATATTGCTTGTCAATAACTTTTGGGAAAGGTTGCAAAGTTCAAGTTGAAGACGTCTTTGTGCCAGAACTGATCTTAATTTTCACCGGAAATTAAATCCTATAGTTTAATTTGGATGCCCATTAGTCTTAATAACCTTGTGCCTTGTTGAGGTAACCACAATAATAGTAATATGCACACATTGCTTGTTTGATATCGATTTGCCACATTAACAAATTAAAATTGAATATTCATTTTGAAGCTCGTTAAGCTTTCTAACCCAAGCTCGAACAGACTATTGGTCGGCTCATTCGAGTGATGATGTTTAAAAAAATTCAAACTAGTCAAGATCGGTTAGTAATCGACCCAGTTAAAGCTCGTTCGTAATCAATTGGTCTCATGAACAAATCAAAGTTCATGCTCATTAGTCTTAGGTGCCTTGTGCCATGTTAAGACATCCGTATATAGTAAGTGCATGAATTAGAGATGGTTGACTCACAGTTCTTGTTTAGTACTCCATTATAAATCAGATGTGAGTTTCTGATACGAAATTTGAGCTGTTAGTTTAACAGTTGAGTGTTTGTATGTTTGTGCAGTTAGATTTTGGGTTGAATTCTTATCGATAAGAGATGTTGATATGCTTGTTGATGAGTTACGTTGGAATCAAGGCAAATAAACAGATTGGGATACGATAGGGTGCGTTGATATAATCTATGCTAGATACATGAACATTTAATTCCAATGAGTTGTTGCAGTGCTTGGTTTATCGACTTGCCTCGGGAAAAAATGTAAATTGACACATGAATTATGGGTACTGAGGGAAAAAAATGGGCGAAAAGGTAAATTGACACATGAAGTGTGGGTGTTGAGGAGATGATTTTTGTTGAGTTTTTTTTTTTTGTGCAACAGAAACTTAAATAAACGACGGAAAGTAGAGTTTAAAGATCCAAAGTTATTACAAACGAGATACTAATCTCTAATTCTACAAATACCCAGTCCATCTTCAATTACAACTGCCTAATGGATTGAGGGGAGACCTCGGTAACCACAAGGTTTTCAGATTGTTCGGCGCCCATATGTGCGAGATGGTTGGCACTTTGATTAGCCTCCCTAAAGATGTGAGAGAGATTGGAATTTGTTTGAGCTAGCAGTGCTTTGGCGTCAATATGAGATCCAAATTGGGATGGCCGTTGTTGGGGCCCTCTGTGATTAACTAAACAACAATGGTTGAGTCCGATTTGATTGACATATTGGTGTTACCCTTTTCCAACATGATTGTGAGCCTGCGATAGATTGCTCAAATCTTAGCCTCTAGACTGGACTTGCATGACAGCTTCCCATAATATCCTAGGAGTCATTGACCATAGTGATCTCTAAAGAGTCCTCCAAACCCAGCTTTGTTGTTGGTCGTGTAGACACAGCCATCCGTATTAAGCTTCACACCAACTGCCAAAGGGGGAATCCAATTAATTAACACAGTGTCAGAATGGCCATTGGAGAGTGGGGATTTAAATGCATTGGTAATTTCAGAGGCATACGATATGATATTTCTCGTGCTAAAATTAGGATCAATATCCACATTTTCAAAACTCATTTTGTTTCGATCATTCCAAATTCGCCAAAGAATAATAGCAAACAGAGTTCTACGAGATACATCATATCCTATACCTACTTTACCTTTCCTTTTAATATTGGATGTAATCCTTTGGACAGGGCATTCCAATCTTTCTTCTCTCCAACGGCTATTAGGCATGAGGGACCAAATTGGCTTTCTCACACTCTCTGAGAAGATGGGAGCTATTCTCATTGGATGAGCCGCATCTAGGACAATTTTTTTAGTGACTATCTTCCTATGAGCACGAAGTTGACTAGCAGACAGGCAGTCATGCAAAAGAAGCCATAGAAAACCTTTAATTTTTTGAGGTAGTTTAAACTTCGGGTCATGCTAACGGGTTTCATAATGCACCCGTTAAGTGTACAAAAAGTACACTTTTGTGGGTCTCACTTGTACAAAAAAGTACACTTTAAAAGTACACTTGTACGTTAAAGTACAATTAAACATGTACTTTAAAGTACAAGTGTACTTTCAAATTGTATTTTTTTGTACTCTTAACGGGTGCATTATGGCACCCGTTAGCATTTTCCTTCAAGTTCCAAAGCCATTTCCACCCCACGATGTCACTATCTTCTTTATTTAAAAGTTCATATGCAGATGCTACTGAAAACAAACCATTGGATGTGGGAGCCAAGTGAGGACAGTCCTTAGATTGATTATACCTTGAAAGGTGAATGCTGAGGATCTCAATGCAAGTAGGATCAGAAATAATATGAGAAAGTACTACTTAAGATTCCAAGTCCCATCTTTATCAATAATTTGTTTAACTAGTACTACTTAAGATTCCAAGTCCCATCTTTATCCATAATTTGTTAACTTTACCTTGATATCATTGTTCACATGTGGTCCAGGGTATTTCGTGGCCAAGGGTTCATCACCACACCACCAATTAGTCCATAGGTTGACAGACTCACCATCTCCTATAGTCCATTTTTGCTGAGTTGTGTTGTGGGGTAACACTAAAAGTGTTGATCTTTTTTTTTTTTTTTTTTCTTTAAGAGGAAAGTGTTGGTAATTTCTATGAAAATGTACATTAAATGATGGAAAACTAACAAGATTGCTAAAGTATGATCCTTATGTACTTTTGGTTTCACATTTTTAAAGTTGAATTTCACGCCTAATTCATAATAGGTTGTGGGAAAGATATTATTATTTTAGAAATGCTAGTTGATGAAGGTGATTTTTTTCCACAAAATATGCGCAAAATGATGTACTTGTAGTAGTGTAAGTTTCATCTCCGTTTAATTTTTTTTTTTGTTAGAATTATCTCGAATAGAATTCACACTACAATGGGCAATAGTAAGTTTTGTGCATTTCTTTTCCATTTGTTTTTGCATGTATCCTCCACACGAATTTTTTATTTATTTAAATGCACTCTATATAAAGAATTTATTGCCTTCAATATGAATTTAAAACAAAACCACTCACAATGGACCAGGCTTCTGTCTGGTACTTGGATGTGTTTGTTTGGGCCCATAAATCCCACCACATCACACGGCTTAATTGCAAGAACACCCCCTCAACTATCACTTTATTGCAACATCACCCCCTAAACTAAAAAATTGGCCAGCATGACCCCCTCAACTATCAAAATCAAGCAAGTTCACCCCTTCCCCAAAACTCCGTTAAAAATTTGGACGGCAAAGAGTGAAAAGACAAATATACCCCTCATTGGTTAAATGTAGTGTTTGGCCTCAAGGAAAAAATCACAATCTTAGACATGTAACAACACAGTTTCTTCATTTACAAAAGGTATGCGTAGGAGTTAAATAGTTTAATTTTTAATACATAAAAATTAGGAATTAAATTTCTAATTATATTTACTAGTGTTTTTTTTTTTTTAATTGAGAATCAATTAAAACCTAACGTGTACTCATTTTTCAAGTATTGGGTGTGGGTGAATTCAATGTTAGGTCCAAAATCCCCAAAACCCACCAAACGACGAACACACCAAAGCCCTTGATTTCTCTCAATCCACTCCATTCTGTCAAGGATTCTTTGAAAATCTCTACAAAATCGAGGCAACCCATTTTGAATCACATGGGTCTCAAGAAAACCTCTTCAAATCATTTCACTCGAGTCTTAACCTGATCAAAGAGAGTTTGAGCAATGCAGATTTCGTGCCGGAAATCAAGTATCGCCGGCTGCCGGAAATCATGTTGGTTGCACCTCTCTCTCTCTCTCTCTCTCTCTCTCTCTCTCTCTCTCTCTCTCTCTCTCCATTTTGAACCCAAATCAAACCTCCATCACCGGCGTGAAGCTAATCTATAGGGATGTCGTCGGTAAAAGAGGTACTTTTCACAACTCATCTCTCATGTTTTCTTCTCCAAAAAAGTCCTCGCTGATTTCCTTGGTCTCGCCGCCCTCGCTCTTCTCTTCTCGTAATCACCATGGAACCCACAGGATTCACCATCATTGTAGCTGTTGCTGGGTGTTTACGGATATGAGGAAGAGGACAATCTGGGTTTATGCTATAGTGTGTGTGTGTGTGTGAGAGAGAGAGAGAGAGAGAGGACTGGGTTCAAAAGGGGGGGGGGGAGAGAGAGAGAGAGAGAGAGAAGAAGAAGAAGAAGTGAAGAATAGGTACAAGAAGAAGAAGGTCATTTTGGGGTTAAAAATTCAATTTCCGTCCAACTTATCAATTTTCCGTCCAAAATTTTTAAAATTTTTAAAGGATTTGGATGGAAGGGGTGAACTTGCTTGATTTTGATAGTTGAGGGGGTCATGTTGGCCAGTTTTTTAGTTTAAGGGGTGATGTTGCAACAAAGTGATAGTTAGGGGGTGTACTTGCAATTAAGCCCACATTACACTTAAAATCATTGTTTTCTATTCATTTATTGACTTCCAAACTCTCTTTTCATAATGAATGCACTCTCTTTTATTATCCTGCTGTGATGTGATTTTGCAATGTTGCCCTTTTAAGTGTGATCAGAAATCATTGTAGTGGGGTGTGTGAATTGGAGTGCCCTCAAGTATTTGTGATTTAATGTGATGGTGGCTGTTGAGTAGATTCAAAGGTTTGGTTGGGTAGCATGTCTATATGCTGGGTTATGGTCTATTTGGTTGTAAAGAAATGATATGATTTTCAAAGGGAAGGCTCTGAACATACCCGATTTGGTTGAAATCACTCAAACTAGAGTTGCAGTTTTCGTCTATGATACCGTTAGTTATTTCAAAAGATGCATACAGTTGGGTATTTTCATCTTCGAGTGCGTGTTTGATTGGGTGGTTGTGATTCATGTGTGAGTTTGTCGGTCGTTTTCATAGAAGAGAGGATATTTTTGTTCGTTGTGGTGTGTGTTTGATTCAGGTGTGCAGGGTGTTTTTATGGGCAGGAGGTGTGTATGTTTCAAGTGGGTCAGACATGTTGGGAGTGCAGATAACCACGCGGTAGCGCTACCAAGGTTTTGGTGTAGCGCTACCCAGGACCTAATTTGTGAACAGAGTGTTTTGGAGCGCTATAGGTTTTTCCCTGTAGCGCCACCGAGAGCCTTATATGCTTTTAGGGTTTTTGGCCGACTGTGTTTTCATAGAATTGGGTAACAGTTTTCAGAGCGAGAAAACTAGAGAGAGGCAAGAGAAAACCAATCTCAGAGAGATTGTGAGAAGACTTGTACTCGTTGATTAGATTTCATAGTGGACTGGTGTGGCTCCCGTGGTTTTTTCCTCACGTTGAGGTTTTCCACGTATATCTTGTGTCTTGCTTTTCTTTCCGGTTTTTCATTACGCACTTATTTGCTTGTTTATTCTGTGATTCATTGTTCCCAAGATCCGTAGGGGCGTTGTAGGATTGAACAGGTGTTCGTCATTAATCCATAACAACTGGTATCAGAGCCGCGGTTGCGGTAGATTTTGTTCGACAGGTTTGGGTTTAATCTTGTTCGGGCAGGCTAGGGTTTCAATGGGAGCTATGGGTTCTGAAGAAGGCACACAGAAGATTGATAAGTTTGATGGGTCAGACTTCGCGTTTTGGAAAACGCAGATAGAGGACTATCTGTATCAGAAGGATCTTTACCGGCCGTTGGAAGGTAAAGAAAAGGGGAAGAAAGCTACAAAGAGTGACGATGATTGGAAAGTTCTTGACAGAAAGGCGTTAGGGGTTATTCGCCTGTCTCTTTCCAAGTCAGTCACACACAACATATTGAAGGAGAAAACGACGGAGGAGCTTATGGAAGCGCTGAAGAAGATGTACGAGCAACCGTCTGCTGCGAATAAGGTACATCTTATGAAAAAAATTTTCAACCTGTCTATGGCAGAAGGGGTTTCCTTTATGTCACATCTCAGTGAGTTCAATATGATTGTTGATCAACTTACGTCTGTCGATATCGAGTTTGATGATGAGGTTCAAGCCTTGTTAATTCTGTCTCAGTTGCCAGAGAGCTGGCAGGGTACTGTTACTGCAGTCAGTAATTCGGCAGGGAAAGAAAAGTTGAAACTGAGTGAGGTTGTCAGTTTGATTTTGACTGAGGAGGTCAGAACGGGTTCGATCGATGGTTCAAGTAGTTCAGGTTCAGCTCTAAGTGTTGAGCAGAGGGGCAGAAGCCAGGCCAGGGGTGGTCAGAATTAGAACAGGAATAGGTCGAAATCCAAGGGTAAGAGAAATAAGGCCAAATCTCAGGTTCGGCCTATTAAAGGTGAATGTTGGAATTGTGGTCAGACAGGCCATATGTCAACGACTTGCAAAGCACCGAAGAAGAATAACAGTGAGCAAGAGGCTCATATTGTGCACGATGCACTTATTCTTGCCATGAACAGCGACGCCGAATCGTGGGTGATTGATTCGGGTGCCTCATTCCACGCCACTGCTAACAGGGAGGTTCTGCAGAACTATGTAGCAGGGGACTTTGGGAAAGTATACTTGGGGGACGACGAGCCTTGCAGTATAGTGGGAAGAGGGGATGTTCAGATTGCGACGCAGGTGTACAGATGGTGTCTGAAAGATGTCAAGCACGTTCCGAATGTGAAGAGGAATCTTGTTTCGGTTGGATAGCTTGCAGCAGCAGGTTATACTTCGACATTCACAGGGGACACGTGGAAAGTCTCCAACGGTACCATGGTGGCGGCTAAAGGCAAGAAAGTTGGTACACTTTACTTAACTTCACATGGTAGCGATACACTTGCTGTTGCAGACAGCAAGGAGAGTTCAAATCTGTGGCACAGAAGACTGGGGCATATGAGTGAGAAGGGAATGAAGGTGATGCAGTCGAATGGGAAGCTACCGGGTTTAGAGTCAGTGGATATTGACATGTGTGAGGATTGTATCTTCGGGAAACAGAAACGGGTTAGCTTTTTAGAAAGGTGGCAGGCCTCCTAGGGCTCAGAAGCTAGAGCTTGTCCATACAGATGTGTGGGGTCCAGCTACAGTGTCTTCTCTTGGCGGTTCTTATTACTATGTTACCTTTGTCGACGATCACTCGAGGAAGGTATGGGTATACTTCATGAAGCACAAGTCAGAGGTCTTTGAAGTCTTCAAGAAGTGGAAGGCCAGGGTTGAGAATGAAACAGATTTGAAGGTGAAAAGGTTGAGGTCCGACAACGGTGGAGAGTATGAGTTGGGGGAGTTCAAGAGAGCCTGCGCTCTATTCGGGATTCGTTTAGAGAGGACACCTCCAGGGACTCCGCAGCATAATGGCATTGCAAAGAGGATGAACAGGACCTTGACTGAGCATGCTAGGAGCATGAGGATACACGCAGGGTTGCCCAAGATGTTTTGGGCAGATGCAGTCGACACAGCAGCATATTTGATCAATCTTAGGCCATCAATTCCGTTGAATTTTGGCATACCAGAGGAGGTTTGGAGTGGTAAAAAGGTAAATCTCTCACACTTACGTGTTTTTAGTTGTGTTTCCTATGTGCATATTAACGACAAGGACAGGGATAAACTTGATGCTAAGTCACAAAAGTGCACCTTTATTGGGTACGACGGAGATGATTTTGGTTATCGTTTTTGGGATGACAAGAACCGCAAGATAATCAGAAGCAGAGACGTTGTGTTTGATGAAAAGGTGATATACAAAGACAGGGACAGCAAACAGAGCAGTGAGAGTACCACTTCGGATGGAGATACGTCCGAGTACTTTGGGTTGTAGGATCTTCCAGATGACAGTGGGGTTGAACAGAGGTCTGGTAAGGCAGAGGAGAGAGCTTTAGATGAGACAGTTTCAGAGGGGACAGTTTCAGATGAGGTAGCTCCAGAGACAGGGACTAGTTTAGCGGTCAGAGTGTTGAGGAGGACAACCAGAGTACACAAGCCGAATCCAAAGTATATTTCTTCGCTAGATTACTTGCTTTTGACGGACAATGGAGAACCAGAGTGCTATGATGAGGCTATGCAGGTTTCTGAGTCAGCTAAGTGGAAGACTGTGATGCAGGAAGAGATGGATTCTTTTCATTCCAACGATACTTGGCAGTTAGCTCAGCTTCCCGCAAGAAAGAAAGCCTTGCAGAACAAATGGATTTTTCGACTTAAGCAGGAGAGTGATGGCAAGAAAAGGTACAAGGCAAGATTGGTTGTAAAAGGCTTCCAACAGAAGGAGGGGATCGATTATACAGAGATATTTTCGCCGGTTGTGAAGATGGCCACTATCAGAGTGGTGTTGAGTTTGGTTGCTGCTGAAAATCTCTACCTTGAGCAGTTAGATGTTAAAACTGCTTTTCTTCACGGGGACTTGGATGAAGAAATCTACATGAAGCAGCCTGTTGGCTTCATTGTGAAAGACAAGGAAGAGATGGTGTGCAGGCTCAAGAAGAGTCTATATGGCTTGAAACAGGCTCCCAGACAGTGGTACAGAAAGTATGATGGTTTCATGCAGTGCAGTGGCTACACAAGGTGCAATGGAGATCACTGTCGTTACTTCAAGATGTTTGAGTCTAGTTACATCATTTTATTGCTCTACGTAGATGATATGCTTGTAGCAGGTTCCTGTGTTAGGGAGATCAACAGGTTGAAGCAACAGTTGGCAACGGAGTTTGCTATGAAAAATTTGGGTGCAGCTAAGCAGATACTTGGGATGAGGATCAGCAGAGATAAGGCTCAGGGGACCTTGCGGTTGAGTCAGGCTGAGTATATTGAACGTGTTCTGGAGAGGTTCAATATGCAGAGTGCTAAGGTAGTTGGCACTCCCTTGGGAAGTCATTTCAAACTTTCTCAGGGGCAATCACCCAAGACAGATGCAGAGAAAGAGTACATGGCCAAGGTTCCGTATACCTCGGCCGTGGGTAGCCTGATGTATGCGATGGTGAACACGAGACCAGACATTGCCCATGCAGTGGGAGTTGTGAGCAGGTTTGCTAGCAATCCAGGGAAACAGCATGGGGAAGCAGTAAAGTGGATCATGCGATATTTGAGAGGTACCACTGATTTGCCACTTTGTTTTGGGAAAGGGAAATTGACAGTGCAGGGATATGTGGATGCAGACTTTGCCGGTGATCAGGATACGCGGCGAAGTACCACAGGTTATATCTATACTATGGGTTCAACAGCGGTGAGCTAGGTCTCACGTCTGCAGAAATTAGTGACACTATCCACGACAGAAGCTGAGTATGTGGCTGTGACTGAGGCTGCAAAGGAGATGATTTGGTTGAAGGGCTTCTTGGAGGAGTTGGGTTTGAAGCAAGAGAACTGCGTTCTTTTCAGTGACAGCCAGAGTGCTATACACCTTGCCAAAAATCCAGTGTTCCATGCCAGGACGAAGCATATTGATTTGAGGTACCATTTCATTCGTTCGCTTTTGGGGGATGGGGATTTGTTGCTAGAGAAGATTTTGGGGGATCGAAATCCGGTAGATATGTTGACCAAGTCTGTTACTGTTCAGAAACTGAAGTTGTGTTCAACTTCAGTTGGCCTTCATGCTTGAAGAAGATGATGGGCCTGGAGTCACACCAAGAGGGGTCAGATGACTACGTCCATGTTTTTGATTGAGATCATTTGGGTTTGCAGTTGTTTATTTGCGGATGCTTCAGGTTATCTTCAAGTGGGAGATTGTTGGGAGTGCAGATAACCACGCGGTAGCGCTACCAAGGTTTTGGTGTAGCGCTACCCAGGACCTAATTTGTGAATAGAGTGTTTTGGAGCGCTACAGGTTTTTCCCTGTAGCGCTACTGAGAGCCTTATATGCTTTTAGGGTTTTCGGCCGACTGTGTTTTCATAGAATTGGGTAACAGTTTTCAGAGCGAGAAAACTAGAGAGAGGCAAGAGAAAACCAATCTCAGAGAGATTGTGAGAAGACTTGTACTCGTTGATTCGATTTCATAGTGGACTGGTGTGGCTCCCGTGGTTTTTCCTCACGTTGAGGTTTTCCACGTATATCTTGTGTCTTGCTTTTATTTCCGGTTTTTCATTACGCACATATTTGTTTGTCTATTATGCGATTCATTGTTCCCAAGATCCGTAGGGGCGTTGTAGGATTGAACAGGTGTTCGTCATTAATCCATAACAAGACATGACTCGTGTGTGGGTGTGTTTTTAGGGATGCTTAGTGATTGCAGATTTTATCTGTTTTCAAAACTTGCAGCAGCATATGATGGTTGTTGCATACTATTTTCTTTGCTACATATTTTCTGCAAAAATGGGCCATTGGATGAACTAGGCGAAATCGGAATCGTTGTGCTATGTGGAATCAAAAGTGGGTCACTTGAAACAATTACAAAATCAGAAGCCAATTTCCAACCTTTGATTATTCTCAACAAACCTCAATCGCATCACCAATAGTTTAGAAAAACAAAACTGTTCATAAACACCTCATATGCGTTACTATACTGGCCCTCAAGGAGAATCACCACTCCAGTAGAAAAACTTCAGCTAGACAATACAAGAAGTTTAATCCAAAATCAGCAATAAGCGAATCATCAGAAATATTACTAAGCCTATGATACCAACTCACTCTAAACAAAGTTTTAGTATAAATGATAACTAAGTTCAAATACGGAGAGAGAGAGAGAGAGAGAGAGAGAGAGTAAACGCCGAAGTTGGGTCTAGAATCGCCGGAGATGGGTCAGCTGGTGATGGAGATGGAGTGGGGATTTCTAGAGCAGGGGGAGGAAGGGAGAGGGCTGTCACCTTTGTGGGAGAGAGGAGGAGATAACATGAGGGTGAGATAGTGTAATAACCCAACTTCTAATTTCAGCCATTGGTTTCAGTGGTTGAGATGGAGTGTCACAAATTGCGTTAATAATTATGTGAGGAGAACGAATTAGAGAAATTACCTGATGGAAGAGGTCAAAAGGTCTTCTTTACAACATAACACCACTCATCATTGGAAAACATCATCATCCATGGATTTTATTTTATTTTTAAATATGTTGGCTTATACTCCCTCCGTTCCTTTTTTAGTGTCAACATTTTTATTTTGGAATGTCCCTTAATTAATGTATATTTTTAAAATTTAATGGATAAAAGTTTGTACAATTATCATTTTGCCCTTTTGAAAAGTTATTGGTAAAGAGTTAATGGGTAAAAGTGGAGGATAATTTTGGAAAGTGAAAGTAAAAGTTGATGTAAAAAGTATAAAGTTGAGATAAAAGTTAATGTGAAAAGCGTGATAATGATATTTCTTTAATAAGTTGGATTTACGAGAAACACACTAAAAAAGGGACGGAGGTAGTATTAGGCAACATTGGTAGATTGTGTGAAAATTATCCAAGCTGGAGCATAAATTCGGCTCATTTGAGTTTGAAGAGTTTTGACAAGTTGAGCCCGAGCTTCGTAAATTTAAGAAGAGCCAAACTTGAGCCTGAATTCCGCTTGATTTGGTTTGTTAAACTCAAACGAGCAGGATCAAGCTGAGCCCAGGCTTTGAAAATTTTAAATGAACCAAGCTCGTGCTATACTAATATTTTATCGAACCGAGCCAAGCTCAACAGAATATAGCTTAATTCGGTTCGTTTGGAACCCTCTACCCTTGTTGTGAAATTGTATGCACATCCCCTAACTTGGGTGCTCCCCACGGAGCACAAGCTCCGTCTATGTTTAGCATTTACTTTTGAGCACTTGAATACTTTTGAGCACAAGCTCCCCTAATGGGTATACCCCAGAAACATACAAAATAGGCACAAGGCCATCAAAACCATTTGAAACATATCCTCCCAAATCCTAGGATACAAAGAACGACAAAGCGAAAACAAAGGCTAAAAACCCCAACTTCAAGTAGCTACAAAAACCTTGAATGAAATACTCCAATCAAAACACAACTTATTCTCATCTGACTTCCTCAACAATCACAACGTGAGTAATATGATTAGCATCCAAACTCTTGCTTTGAAAGATACATCGATTCCTCTCCTTCCACAAATGATAGATAATTGCTGCACATGATAACTTCAAAAGCAAATGATGAAGACTAGTTCCACTTCTATGTCCACTAATCTATGCAAGCTCATTAGTCAAAGGCATGCCAAGTCTACAAATGGTGAAATACCATTCTTCAATAGTAACTTATGCCACACAATAGAGGAGAAAGGGCAAAAATAGAAGAGATGCCCATGAGACTCACCATCATGATCACATAAGACACAAGTAGTCGAGTTAACCCCAACTGTGAAGTCTATCTTTGGTAGCCAATCTCCCAAAAACGCACAACCATTGAATTACAAAGAACAAAATAGGCTCTGCTTTGTTCTGTATTGCCAACATCTTATAGCTTGTTTGGATGATTGTTCCACATAAGCTTCTTTGTCCAGGGCTGGTCTTGACATTTTTAAAACCCAAGGCAAATTAAAAAATATAAAGCCGTTTTTGTACTTCAAAAGAAAACTAATAAAAAGATAAAGTCACCTTCACGAAGAAAAATTATTTGTATTTAAAGTGACAAATTTTCAAAATTATGTACCATTAAAACAATTTGGTACAATTATCACTCTTCTTCCATATTTATAGCGACAATAAATTATTATACTTCGTATTATTTTGAATCTATTTGCTTTCTAGACATCTATTAATTTAATGAACACTACATAACTTTTTGAGTACCTACTTAACAATTTATTTAAAGCTTAAGGCGAAAGCCCTGCTCGCCTTGGCTTTACGATTTTTTTGAATTTTTTTTAGATTCACATTATATTTTTTGGATTAATCACTCGTCTCAATAAGAGAAGTCTAGAAGTAAAAAAATTAAGACCAAAAGCAAAAAAAGAAAAAAAAAGAAAGTTCACTAAGGACAAAATAATACCCAACAGTTGTCTTTTTTTTTATTTTTAAAGTGTTGTCTTATATGAACTTTTTCAACTTCAGCTTGCAAGTGGTGGCTACTGGCTAGCACATGCGGTAGAGCTCTTGAATGTCCCACACTACATCCCGGGATCGAATCTTGTTCTCCCCTCCCCCATGTAATAGATTAGGAATGACGAATGACGAATGACAAAAAAAAAAAAATCAGCTCATATTTTTATATTTTTCTGATTCATCTCCTCAATATGAATATTAATCCCCAAAAAAATGATGAAAAACTATACCAAGAATATGAAAAGTAAAAAATATCGACAAAAAAAAAATCAATAGACAAAGAATTTAGGAGAATGAAGCCTAATCTATTGCGTTGAAATAGCTACCCTCAGGAGCATGTACGGTGTTCCACTTTTAAATTCATGAGCCATCTCTTTTATTAGGTAGCGAAATAAATTGAGAATTCAATTTTTGGTGACATAATAAGAGCATCTTTAAAAGATATTTCAAAATTTAGTTTCGAAACTGTACTTTGTTATCACATCTTAAAAGGGTCACTTTACGTGGTATACTCCACCAGATCCTTCAAATTATAATATTTTCTAACATTTTATAAACATTTAGTTTTACTGATGTAAAAGTAAAATGATACACCTTTTACGCTAAATTTTGGAAACTCATGTTCAAGTTAATAAAAGGAAAAAAAAAAGAAAAAAAGAGTGATGGTATTGTGTTTTGTATTGAAGCAGGTAGAAAATGAGTTTTTTTTTTGTGTGAAGTTGTGAAGCATGACTTTTTTTCTTTTTTTTTTCCTTGGGTGGCAAAGCTAAACATTTGCTATTTAATGTTGCAGGGAAAAAAAAAGGGGGAAATTTCCAACAATAATGCAATTGAATTGTACAAAGAATTAACATTTTGAGATTTGAGGCGTGAGGAGTGTTCTTTAACTTGGAAGACGGAGAACAGAAATTTGAAGGGTGTCTCAAATTATTTGGTGTTCGAGGAATTGCTAGAGCACTTACTGTTTGATAAGAGAGATGGAGCATGGGATTGGATTACCAATCCTGTGGGCCCATTAATTTTCATGTTTGGAGCAGTCCCATGGGACTAGGAAACCCCCATTTTCATGGGATTGGCCAACCCAAGGGGGGTTGGGTATTATGAAACCTATCCCATGAGATTGAGTCTAGAAAGACAACATTGTCCTCTTCCTTTTCGTTTATTTCCCCAATACGCACCTCTGGTGCTGCTCTTGCTTTTCGTTCATTTGTTTTCACTTTTTTTTTTAATTATGCTGTTGCTTTTCGTTCATTTGTATTCGTTTTTTTTTTTTTTGCCTTGTGATTCTAAAATTGTTTCTACATCAAGTATCTGGGTAAGAATCAAGGATTAAGCTGTTCCGGCTTTCGTTTTTTTTTCCTTGGATGATATGAAGTTCACATAAATCACAACTCATTACTATCGTCGTTCAATCTGTTGTATTCAAGTTACTCATTGATTCATTTTATCCATTGGAAATCTGGACAAAAAAAATATTATTCTTCATTTGAAATCTGGAAAAAAAAAAAAAGGAGGAAAATTTGCCATTGAAAAAAAAAAAAAAAGCTTCCAAATAAATATGTTATGTGGTCAAATGGTTCTTGAATTTGGTCAAAGGGAAATTCATGGTTTGCCTCCCTATAACCTGGTGATGAAAAATAGTGTTTCCATGTAAGGGTAGAAGTGGAACAAATTATTTTAACTCAATCCTATTCTATGCAAAACAAACATGTTATTAGTAATCCAATGATCTCATCCCGTGCAAAACAAACATGAGGGAACAATTCATCTCCTCCTTAATAATCTCACCTCATTACCACTCTCAATCCTAATCCCACCTCATTACCAATCCCTTTGAAACGAAACCTTGTATCAAACGGGGCCTTATTTTATCTTATCCCTCAATTTTTTTAAAATTTCACATTTAAGAAGTGTGCAGGAGATGCTCTAAGAATTCATAATTTCATATAGTTACACTCGCTGACTCACCCCTTACGAAAAGCGTTTGACCAAGTCAAAGTACCTGCTAGATGCGTAAGGGAATATGTCACCTCGTTTGCGCGTCAGGCTGCAAACGAGTCAAATTGAGTTGAGCTTTAGAGTAGTGTTCAGTCTCGTTCATTAAGTGTTTAAGCAAACTTGAGCCGATCTCGAACTCCACAAATTTGACGAGCCGAGCTTGAGCCGAGCTTCCCTAAGCTTGAGTCGAACTCGAACTTGTTCACGAGTCTTAAAAAATAAAAAATATTAGATATTTATCCTTTTATATAGATCTAGAACTACTAATAAAATTTTTATTTTGTACATAAATAAGTTCATACATGTACACAATTATAAAAACATATTAAAATGTAAGTAGATACTCCCTCCGTTCCTTTTTAAGTGTAGCACTTTCCATTTTGAGCTGTTCTAAATATGTGTGTTGAAAAATTAGTGAGTATATTTCCTATTTTACACTTAAAATTATATTCCTTTTTAAAAAGTTAGTAGGTATCATTATATTGATAATGATAATTAGTGGAAAGTAGACGTAAAAGTTGTAAAAGTTGATGTGAGAGGGTTGGAATTACGAGGCTATACACTTAAAAAGGAACGGAGGGAGTAGTACTTTTAAAGGTATACATGTACAAGTTATAAAATTCTCATTATGTACATGTAAAACTTTATACATATTGAAGGTTACATGTGAAAATTTATGAGATATTTACATATATTCTGGGTGAGCGAGCCTAACCAAGTCCAATATTGTCAAGTTCAAGTTCAGTTCATTTAATAATCGAGCCTAAAATTGAGTTCAGGTTCGGCTCGTTTAGTTCCCGAACCGAACTCAAACAAGCTTTTACCGAGTCAAGCCTCAAATAGTTTACGAATGACTTGGTTCATTTGCAGTCCTTTGTGCGTAGCGAAATATGCATGTCAAACTATTTCTTACACACGATGACATTAATTACTTTTTGTAAGAAAATGATACATCTTTTACACTAATTTTTTTTAGCCACTTTATATTGGTCATCTACTTTAATTACTTTTTGTAAGAAAAAGATTAATTTAATCCGATGTATAATCACTTTCTCGAAATTTTTTTAAACTCATGTTAAGTTAATAAAAGAAAAAAAAAAGAAAAGAAAAAGAGATGGTATTGTGGTTTTGTATTGAAGCAGGTAGAAAATGAATATTTTTTTTGGGTGAAGTTGTGAAGCTTGACTTTTGAAATTAATTTCCCACAATAATGCAATTGAATTGTACAATTAAAGAAGTAATAGAGTAATAATATATGGAGATTTGAGGGGTGAGGGGTGTTCTCTGACTTTGAAGAATTGAAGAAGTAATAGAGTAATAATATATGGAGATTTGAGGGGTGAGGGGTGTTCTCTGACTTTGAAGAATTAAAGAAGTAATAGAGTAATAATATATGGAGATTTGAGGGGTGAGGGGTGTTCTCTGACTTTGAAGAATTGAAGAAGTAATAGAGTAATAATATATGGAGATTTGAGGGGTGAGGGGTGTTCTCTGACTTTGAAGAATTAAAGAAGTAATAGAGTAATAATATATGGAGATTTGAGGGGTGAGGGGTGTTCTCTGACTTTGAAGAATTGAAGAAGTAATAGAGTAATAATATATGGAGATTTGAGGGGTGAGGGGTGTTCTCTGACTTTGAAGAGAGAGAATGGAAATTTGAAGGTTGTGTCAAATTATTTGGTGTTTGAGAAATCTGCTTTTTTTTTTAAATGGCAATTTTTTTTATTAATTTTTGAAAACGAATTACAAAGATTAAAATGATCCAAGCAACAAGGCATCAAGACGGAGAAGGGGCAGACCCATAAAAAATACTCCCCTCATACCAAAAGACGCCTGCCGCTAGGAACCAAAAAGAGAAACACAACCTGATGCTGGCAAGGAGCTAACCAAAAACCCCCCAACAAGAAAACACACCCAAAAAAAAAAACCTAAACCAAACTCTCCATACAAAACCCAACCAAAACAAACACCTCAAATTTTTTATCTGAGAAATCTGCTAGAGCGCTTATTTTATCTGATCCCTCAAATTTTTTAAAATTTGACATTTAAGAAATGTGCAGGAGATGCTGTAAGAATCCATATAGTTACAGTAGCTGACTCACCCCTTACGAAAAGCGTTTGACCAAATCAAAGTACATGCTAGATGCGTAAGGGAATATGTCACCATCTTTCTGCGTGTAACATGTCACCATGTTTCTACATCGGGCTACAAACAAGTCAAATTGAGTTGTGCTTTAGAGTGTTCAGATTTGTTCATTAAATTTTTAAGCGAATTCGAGCCGATCTTGAACTCCACAAAAATTTGACGAGCCGATCTCAAGCTGAGCTTCCTTAAGTTTGAGTCGAACTCGAACTTGATCACCAGTCGTAAAAAATTAAAAATATTAGATATTTATGCTTTTATACAGGTATAGAACTAGTAATAAAAATTTTATTTTGTACATAAATAAGTTCATACATATACAAAATTATAAAAACATATTAAAATGTAAGTATATAGTACTTTTAAAGGTTTATACATGTACAAGTTATAAATTTTTTATTATGTACATGTAAAACTTTATATATATTGAAGGTTATATTTGAAAATTTATGAGATATGTACATATATTCTGGTTAGTGAGTCTAATCGAGCTGAATACTGTCAGGTTCAAGTTCGGCTCATTTAATAATTGAGTTCAAGTTTAGCTCGTTTAGTCCTCGAACCAAACTCGAACTAGCTTTTACCAAGTCAAGCCTCCAATAGTTTATGAATGGCTTGGTTCATTTGCAGCCCTTTGCGCGTAGCGAAATATGTCAACATATTTCTTACACATGATGACTTTGATTTCAAGATGTCTGGGCAGTAAGTGGTGGTTAGCTCATGCGGTGGAGTTCTTGGATGTCCCACACTGCATCCCGGGATCGAGTCTCATTCCCCCCTCTCCAATGTAATAGATCAGTGGCGACTCAGCGTAGGGTCAATCACAAAAATTAAAATACTTTTGCCAACAATAAATTAAAGAAAAATATCACGGTAATGGCAACTTAAAATCTTGTTTAAAAAAAATCACATTTAAAACTCAACCTAGCAAAACATATCAACTTGTCCTTATCAAAAAACAAAACGAGTGACTGAGATTCAAACAAGCCATACAAAGAAGCAACTTTCATAAACTTTTAGGAGTTATCCCGTAGTGTCACCACCAAATTTAGAGGGTTCATTTATGAATTTTTAAATTTTTTTAATATAATAGTAGTAGTTTTTTTCCTTCCCGTGGGGTCGGCTGACCCCACTCCTCATTACCTGGCGTCGCCAGTGTAACTCCTCATTACCTGGCGTCGCCATTGAAATAGATTAAGAATGATGAATGAAAAAAGAAAAAGAAAAAAGAAACAGAAAAAAATGTAGGGGCTAAGTTATGCGTACTTCAACTAATTTTGGAGATCAACCTCAAGTTCAATAGCAAAAGTTCCATATGAACTAGCCTTAAAAGAATATATAAAAACACTAGAAGTTTAGAGCCTGAAACCTTAAGAGAGAGAGAGAGAGAGAGAGAGCGCAAAGCTAAAGTATACAGAGGAGATCGACTACGTCCTTATAAATTGTACAGTAGTTCAGTAGGATTCGGAAGACCCATACACCATCTCGAAAGGTCTTTTTCATATTCTCTTACTCATACAGGAAAAGATACCATCTATGGATACCAAAAAATCTCGAGTTGAAGTAATAGTAGTGCCATTATTCCCATGGCAAAGCCATCTCAACCAACTCCTCCACCTCTCCTGCCTCATCTCCACCACCTACAACATCCCCGTCCACTACGCCACCACCTCCACCCACCTCCGCCAGGTCAAACTCCGTTTCAACTCCCAAACCCACCTCCAAAATTCCCATATCCACTTCCACGAATTCCCCACCCCCGATTTCCTCTCTCCTCCGCCCGACCCAAATTCCTCCAACAAATTTCCTTCACATCTGCAACCTTCTTTTGATGCCTCTACCCACCTCCGCCACCCCACGGGAATGCTCCTCCGCAAGATCTCTGCCACCGCCAGACGGGTAGTCGTAATCCACGACACCCTCATGGCTTATGTGGTTCAGGATGTTGCTACCATTTCTAATGCAGAGTCCTATATCTTTAGCCCTATTTCTGCTTTGAATATGTCTTTCAGATCATTGAAGGATCTTAAATCCTTACAGTCACTTGAAGAGCTGAAAGAGCTACCATCTATCGAAGGAAATATGACTCCGGAGGCCCACAAGTTTTTCGCCCTTCAATTTAATTTTCACTCTCTAGCCGCTGGAACCCTGTTCAACACATGCAGATCAATTGAAGGTATTGTTAGAATATAATTATAGTTACAGTGGAAGTAATTTTTTTTATTAAGAAAACAACATTTTACTATTCCCTCCGCCTTAAATTGCTCGCTGAAAAATAACATACTTATACGATTTTTTGATGGAAAAAATTTACACCCTTTTTGTCTTTTGTAGAGATTTTTTAATTGGTACTCCTCATTTTTTTAATACGTTATTTTTTGAACAATTTAGGATGGAGGGTCGGAGGCTAGCCGATGGAGATGGTTTTTTTTTTTCCTATTCAATCGGCAAAGAAAGTTTCATTTGATAAAGTATAAAATGGAGTACTAATATATATGAAATGCATAAAGAATAGTGAAAAGTATAAATGTACTTATCTAGTGTTGCTACTCAAATCCTAGCATCACATTTCAATAACTAACAAGTATATAAATATAAAACAAGACCGCAAGAAGCCAACGAAATAAAAAACAAAGCTAATGTTTGACTACCAAACAAAACAACCATCTAAGGGCATCCACAGTGTGCTCTTAAAAAAGCTTCAAGGTGAGACTCTTAACATTTAGCAATTCATTTGTTCAATTATGATCTACAATGGGCAATCTGTGTAAACTCCTCAGGATGACTCCTTAACATGGCTCCTACAACATTAGTTAAATTTAGTGAGGGAGTTAGGAGTGAGGAGAAGAGAGAGAAAGAGAGAAGGAGAAGGAGGGGGAAATGGGGGACCCACTTACATTTTTGTGTCCATAAATAATTTTAGGACATAGTCTAGGAGCCAATTTTAGAGAGTCCATTGGAGTGTTCTCACACTCCTAAATTAGCAAGTCCTTAACAAACAAAATTAGAACTCACTTTTGCTTATGTGTCAACTTTATGAGTCATTTTAGGAGCGAAATATAGATAGTAAATGCTTGACTAGCCAATACACGGCAACACAGTCAAGTCAAGTCAACCCCACCGTCCCCACCCATTTTGAATCTAAACCATCACAAAAACCTAGGCAGCTTTGGGCACCCAAAGAGCTATCTGAGACACAAATTGTTTTTTGTGTAGGAACATTCTGAAGCTATCCTTGGTCTTTCACCACTGTTCTGTTATGCTCATATACTGTCTTTCATATCATTCATTATCATCATTTGGTATATAATCCACGTATCACAAGTATCCACCACACTCGTTATGGTTTTAAGCTTATGTTTACTTGCTCTCTTTCTTGTTTCATGAACAAAGTCTATGAAGTCAATATTTTCATAATCCCTTAAATATTTGGTAGAGACCGGAAAAATGCCGGGCAAGAGAAGTGCCTTAAAAACCTTCTCCCTCTTGTAACTTAGCTCCCAAGCAAGTCCAATAGTGGTTGAACTTAGTTCGATACCTATAATTTGGCACCATCATTCAACTTCATGCTCAAACAGTGATGGACATATATATGATTGTAAAATGGCAGAGTCTAAAATTGGTACCAAATATGGAATCAAAGATGCCATCTTTGCCGCATTTCCCAAGTGAAATTCATCCGCAATTGAACAGAGAAAGGAGGCAAAGGTACTTGACATGGTCGGAAAATCGCTGGAATCGCGCCTAATTTTCGGTTGAGGGTTTTTTGGTTTGTTCTGATGAGAGAGGGAGAGAGTGAGATATAGAGAGAAGAACAGATAGAAGGGGCGGACCAAGGGGGATTACATGCGGGTTTCCAATTATCCTATTATTTCTACTATATTTTAGGTTTTGTATGAAAAGATTATGAAGAAATTAAGCAAAATTGAGCTTGTGTTGTGGCAAGACGAATGAACGGAAGGAGCCGGTTCCCTTGCTTACTGGACAAGAAGGATTAGACTTTAGACCCACTAATGTATTATAGTGAACGGATAGAAAGAAGGATTAGACATTAGACCCACTAATGGACTATAGCGAACAGATAGAAAGAAACATAATTATAGTTTAGACCCACTAATGGACTATAGCAAACAGATAGAAAGAAGGGTTAGGCTTTAGACCCACAAGTGGACTTTAGACCCACTAATGGGCTATAGCGAACAAATAGAAAGAAGGATTACTTTCAAAAATGCTAAGTACCCATAAAAAGTACCCAGAAACTTACCCAGAATTTGAAATCTATGACTCAAATTCTCTCTCAAGCGAATCCGAGCCACTGATTTCAAATTCTGGGCAATTTTTTTGTGTATGTTACACTGCTGTCAGCCTTTAGACCCATGCACTTATGGACTATATTGTACTGCGAACCATGAGGAAGACTAGCACTACCAGTGACTGGGAAAAAAAAAAACAGATAGAACACTCATTACTACTCCTGCACTAGCCAATATAAATTATCTGGAATTTCGAGGGAAATGATACTAATGAATTTTCAATTAGTCTCGAACTTTTTTTTGTACTAGACTACATATATATTCTCAAACTAACTACATATTGACTTCCGCTTATGTTAAAATTTGCTACAGGTACTTACCTAGATTTACTGGACAAGGAAATGAATAGTAGAAACAAGCAGGTTTGGGCAATTGGGCCATTGAATTCAGATACAAAAAGTGATAGAAGAAAGTCGAATAGGGAACACAAGTGTTTGGAGTGGCTTGACAAACAAACCCCAAAATCTGTGTTATATGTCTCATTCGGAACAACTACAACAATGCTAGATGAACAGATCAGAGAGCTTGCACTTGGATTAGAACAAAGCAAACAAAAGTTCATTTGGGTTTTGCGAGATGCTGATAAAGGAGACATTTTTGCCGGTGACGTGAAGAGAGATCCACTGCCAGAAGGGTACCATTAGAATTTTTAAGTTTCAAGAATTTGCTCCCAAATTCAAATTTACTCTTTTAAGTGGTCTATTTCCTTAAAGTGTCATATTTTTTTACTTCGTTTATATAAAAATCTCATGTCTTTTGTGCTTTATTAGTCATGTTTCTTTCTTTTATATGATTCCTTATGTGCTATTATCAGAGCTGACCGTCTAATTGCCAACAGGTATGTGGAAAGGGTGAAAGAATTTGGAATGGTGGTGAACGATTGGGTGCCTCAAGTGGATATTTTGGGACACCCATCAACAGGTGGGTTTATGAGCCATTGCGGATGGAACTCATTGTTGGAGAGTCTAACTGTGGGAGTGCCGATACTTGCTTGGCCAATGCACTCTGACCAGCCTAGAAATGCTTTTCATGTTACAAACATTCTAAAGGTTGGTCTGGTAGTTAACACTTGGGAACAAAGAGAACAAATAGTGCCTTCATCCACAATTACAAGAGTTGTAAAGAGGTTGATGACATCAAAAGAAGGGGAAGAGATAAGAAAGAGGGCTGAGGAGATGGGCGTTGCCCTCCGCCAGGCAGTGGAAGAAGGTGGTGTTTCTCGCTTGGAGTTGGATTCATTCATTGCTCACATAACTAGGTAGCAAAATAATTTGTAACGAGAGCTTTATGAAGTTTTTTTTTTTTTTTTTAGTTGGCAGCTCGAACTTTATAAAGTATGTATTCAACATAGTGTGACAATGATATTAATTTCATATATGTGTATTGAAGTACAATAATGGATGGATTATCCTTGATTTCATAAATTATTAGTCTCACATTTTTTTTCAAATTATTTACTTTTTCAAATTAAACCAAAGTTGAAAAATGTTTAGATAAGACGGCACAAAAGATAAAAACGCTTAGCAAACCTCTTTCTTTGTTTGGGTCCTATTGTCAGCCCAAGTCTAACAATAAGGCATACATTAGGGACAAGTATCTCAAACATCACACTTTTCAATCTTGGCCCAACAATAGACCTGCCTCTCATTTTTGGCGCAGCATCACACACACTAGAGACATTCTTAAAAAAGGTACCAAATGGAATATTGGAGATGGGAACTCTGTTGACCTGTGGAATGATTGGTGGTGGGCACGGGCCCCCTTGCTTCAAAGCACCCTGGAATACACACACAAGGTAATATGAAGGTGGCAGACATTATTGTTAATGGTTCTTGGAATTTGAGCTTAATTGACCACATTATGGACAGTACTTCTCGGGAAAACATTTTTAATGTTTCCCTCCCCATTCACTCCCAGGCTACGGATCACCCTACATGGGTGGATTCTCCTAATGGTGAATGTTCTTCTGCTGCCGCTTATAATCTTATCAATAATTAAGGACCCTACTGATACGAAAGGATGGAAGTGGTTTTGGAAACTAAAGCTCCCTCAAAAATTTAGAACTTTCATTTGGCTTATTTTTCATAATAAACTTCCCACTAACCTCCTTCGGGCTAGGAGAGGAATCACAACTTCGGATATGTGTCCGAGATGTGATAACTCAGCTGAAAACATTGATCATTTGTTCAGGGGGTGTCCTAAGGCTACTGCCCTTTGGGACACTGTTCCCTCGGGCCAGAGAATGAGAGATGGCTTTGCTAATTCCCCTTTGGAATGGATCTCGGCAAATTTGAAAAAACAAAAAATTCTTAGAATAGGAACTGAGGTACCTTGGAATGTGTTATTTTGTGCCACTCTGTGGCAGAATTGGAAGGATCGAAATAGAAAAAGTTTCGATAACTTCGATTCTAATCCGGTTGTGAGTTCCAAGGTCCTTTGTTCGTATACTACCGAGATAGTGGAAGCCTACAAATCCATTCTCATGTCTGGCCCTTTGAAACGCAAACTTACACCTTGGTTTCCCCCCGCTTCAGGTATCATAAAGCTTAATACGGATGGTTGTTGGTATGAGAGCACTCGGAAAGCTGGCTTTGGAGGAATTTTCAGAAATGACCAAGGTACTTGGCGGTTGGGATATCATGGAAAACTAACGGCAAGTTCAAGCCTAGAGACAGAAATCTGGAGTATATATAGAGGTCTCACCATAATCTTGGAGAAAGGGCTATCAAATGTGCAGATTGAATCAGACTCCCTTACAGCAGTCCTATTGTTCAATGATGGTCCAAGTGCAAATCATCCCCAAAGCAACATTTTGCATGATGGAAACTACCTCTTATCTCGCACGGGAAGCACTTTGTCACATGTCTACCGTGAAGCCAATGCTTGTGCGGACTGCCTAGCACACCTGGGAGCAGAACAAGAACAAGATCTGGTGGTCTCTCTAACTCCTCCAGTGGAGATAAGAGAATTCATGATAAGAGATAATCTCAACCTCCGTCATATCCTGGACTAATCAATGGATCCTCCAGCAACATATACTATGTCTACTTTTACGTTGCTGCATATGCCTTTGAATATGTTTCTGTTATGTCTCTGTGCTTATTTACTATGGGCTCTAGTTTTTGTAATGAACTGCCTGCACTCCATGCTGCAGCCTAACTCCTTTGCTTAAGTTTTATTTATATTTCCGAAGTACCAAAAAAATAAAAAATAAAAAAATAAGGCATACATTTACCAGTGAAAGAATAATTGGAAATTACATTGCGAGTATTCTTACCTGTCAAAGAATAAACCTTAACGACAGCCCAGTAGGCTGATTTTAGACTTCTTTCATCGAGTTGAATAAGGAGTATTTTAAAATGGAACTAAAACTATCAAAATTCAGGAAATAATAAGAAAAATACCAAATGGTAATTTAGCAAAGACGGGCCCTACTTGCTACAAAATTTATAAGAAAAGGAATATCATTTGGTATGAGAATCTCTTTATATGGAGTTTATTTATAAAATAAAATACCACCCCAGAAGCCAAAGTATAAAAACTAAGTTGGTGAGGAACCGACCAAGCAATGAAAGGGCGATAGAAGGGCAAATGGTTCATGGGAACTGCAGTTCAGGAAATAGTATTGAACATGAACAAACTCTGGTGTGGAAGGCTAGTCCAATGTGATATTTCATGGACAGTGTGGAAAGTGAGAAATGAGATGCTCTGTGGAGGCTCAATCCTGAGATGGGATAGGAGGTTGGAGATTTGATTAACGTTATAGTGGCATTTTGGGTAAGGAACACAGTTGCATCTATAGGTGCATAATCACTGATGCTATCGTTTTCAGTTTTCAAGTCTTAAGAATGGTCTTATGAACTTCTTGGACCACTCCACAAACAATTTGTATTAGTATCAGCTAGACACAAGTCTGACGTTACGGGGTTGTAGTTTGGAAACCATGGTTTGCAATTTTGCAAAGGTATTATTGTATGGCTAGCGACGGCTGAATGGCAAGTTAGTTCTGGTATTTTGTATTGCAGTTTGAAAGTTTTCTGATCTGGTGGTGCTCCTAAAATGGTGAGAAAGTAAATGAGTTTGCAAAGGGTGTGTATTCTGATAGCTGTTGCGCAGTGCTTTGACGGTTGCGGGAAAGGCATGTATTGTGGTTATACTGCTAGTTTTAATAATGTAAGGTACTTGTGGTTGTGGTATTGTTACTGATTCAGAGAAAACTGGAGGTGCTGTAGATGCTGAGGCTTTTGATGCTGGTTTTGTGGCTTTGGGCAATGTAGATTTGTTGTTGAGAAAGATTTTTTGTTGTTTGGTTGGCATTTTGTCAACTGTGTTGTTGTTGTACATTTTGGGTCCTAATAGCATATGATTGTATCGGGGTACCAACATAGTTGGGATGTTTGATGTTTGATTTGTAGGAAATTATAAGCTTAATTATTTTATGTAGGGAAGGCTTTAAGTGTGGTGATGGACAAGAAGACAAAGAGACGAGATAAGAGTAAAGTATAAATTGGCCAAGGGCATGTGATGGCAATGGTTGATAAAGTGGGCTAGTGTTTTAATGCATAATGGAGATCAGTGGCAGATGCAAGATTACCAACTTGGCCTAGGTATACTACAAATAGAAAGAAAATTGAGAGGAGTGCAGGGGTCAAACACCCCCTTACACCCCCTGGGTCCGCCTCTAATGGAGATACCTTCAATGCTTCATGTGATTTTATTGTGTTTGTTTTGCTACGTACTAATTGGTACAATCATCACTCTTCTTCTATATTTTTGGCGATAACAAATTATTATGCTTCGTATTATTTTGAATCTATTTGCTTTTCTAGACATCTACTAATTAATTTAATTTAATGAACCCTAACTTTTTGGGTAACTACTTAAGTACTTAACAATTTATTTAAAGCGTAAAGCGAAAGCCCTGCCCGCCTTGGCTTTATGCCAGTGTCGGTACTATAGGGCTCCATTCTTCTAAAAAAAATTTCGGTCCTTTTGAATTTCCTATTTTGTTCGGGAAATTTCCAACAATAATGCAATTGAATTGTACAAAGAAGTAATTTTTTTTTTGAACATGTCATCATAACATTTCATAACGCCATCCGGCACCGATTACAACGAAAGACAAGAATGAAACCAAAACCACTAACGATTGAAATGAGAACGGCAAAAGGCTAACAAGGCCACCGTCTCGCAGACACACCTACTAAAAGCAAACCCGACGCCTTCAGGACGGGATTATGAATCCAATCAAAGGATAGCAGTAGAGTATCCCAACGAAAACCCGGCTCAGACCATTACACAAGAATAGCGCGGATGTAATCGAAAAGGCAAGAAGATCTAACCAGTGAAAATCAACAACAAAACATACTCCAGCAAACAAAGAAAACACACTAAAAAGGCTTGAATAGCACAGTTAAACTGAAGCAAAAAACCAAACCCATCACTGAGTCTCAAGTATACTTCGAGTCGAATTGAGTTAGACGAGTCTCTTCTCCGGGTTGAAGAACCAAGCTCCAAGATTGCCACCGCCAACGAGATCTGGAAGTTTATTCGCCGGAGGGTGCCCGGGCCGCCATGTAATCACCATCCCGGCAAGCCAAATCCCAGCAAAATGGCGGAGAAGGTTAGCAGGTGGAAATGAAGGTAAGCTGGATAGAAAGGGGTATCACTATGAGGGTAGGGGTAGAGGCGGTTGGGGAATAGGTGGGAAGGAGGCGCTGCGGTGGTGGTGATGCGATGGTGGCGGGGCAGTTAGGACTAGGGAGGAGGTGAGGTAAAAGGGCGGCGGCCCCACCTCCCCCAGGGACAACCAATCTAGAGGCCGGAAGAGGGGGGGCATGGAGGGAGAAGGAGGGGATCGGAGGACGGGGTGGCCGAACAGTGGGTGGGGCGGCGGAAGAAGGGATATGTTGGGGTGCAGACAACCTTCAGTAGTACCGGGGATATGGGGGCTGGAGCCCCCACGGACACGAGTGTCCCGCAGTCCGGAGTGTAATTTCGGCTATTTGAGGGACCTCGGTGTGTAATTTAAGGGACCTCTGTGTGTAATTTGAGGTACCTCGGTGTGTAATTTCGGCTATAGGCTCGACCTAATTATTTCGCTGTTAGTGTGTAATTAGGGTAATACGTTTTCAGAGAAAAACAAAGTGAGAGAGGCGAGAGAGAACGCAGATCTCAGAGAGATTGCGAGAAGACTTGTACTCTTGATTTCGATTTCATAGTGGACTAGTGTGGCTCCCGTGGTTTTTCCTCGCGTTGAGGTTTTCCACGTATATCTGTGTCTCATTTTCTTTTTCCCGTTTTTCATTACGCACGATTACTTGTTTTTCTGTTCGGTGATTCAGTGTTTCCAAGATCCGTAGTGGTGTTGTGGGGTTGCGAAAATCCTAATAGGATAAACCCTACGGAGTTCTCAAGATGAGAGGGAAAGCTCCCACAGCGGGGAGATACCTTATCAGTTGCGGGTGACAATGTACCTGTACAAAGAACTAATAAAGTAATAATATTTTGAGATTTGAAGGGTGAGGAGTGTTCTCTAACTTTGAAGACGGAGAACGGAAATTTGAAGGATTGTCTCAAATTATCTGGTATTTGAGGAATCTCTCAGAGCACTTATTTTATCTCTCATCCCTATTTATTTTTTTTTAATTTGATGCTCTAAAAATTCATATAGTTACACTAGCTGACTCACCCCTGACGAAAAGCGTTTGACCAAGTCAAAGTACATAATAAATGGGTAAGGGAACATGTCACCTTGTTTGCACATAGTGAAATATGTCAACCTATTTCTTACACAAAATGACACTACATTTTTTGGTTTCAAGATGTTTGGGCTAACTTATGGGTACTTCAACTAATTTTAGAGGATCACTTTCAAGTTCAGTAGCGAAAATTCCGTATGAACTAACCTTCAAAGAATTTATAAAATACGAGAAGTTTTCGAGCCGAAACCTTAAAGAGAGAGCAAAGCTAAAGAATTCAGACAAGACTACGCCCTTATAAATTGTAGTTCAATAGGAAGACCCATACACCATCTCAAAAGGTCTTTTTCATATTATCTTACTCATACAGGAAAAGATACCATCTATGGATACCAAAAAATCTCAAGTGGAAGTAATAGTAGTGCCATTCCCATGCCATAGCCATCTCAACCAACTCCTCCACCTCTCCTGCCTCATCTCCACCACCTACAACATCCCCGTCCACTACGCCACCACCTCCACCCACCTCCGCCAGGTCAATCTCCGTTTCAACTCCCAAACCCACCTCCAAAATCCCCATATCCACTTCCACGAATTCCCCGCCCCCGATTTCCTCTCTCCTCCGCCCGACCCAAATTCATCCACCAAATTTCCTTCACATCTCCAACCTTCCTTTGATGCCTCTATGCACCTTCGCCACCCTATGGTGGCCCTCCTCCGTGACATCTCCGCCACTGCCAGACGGGTTGTCGTAATCCACGACTACTTCATGGCTTATGTGGTTCAGGACGTTGCTACCATTTGTAATGCAGAGTCCTATATCTTTAGCCCTGTTTCTGCTTTGAATATGTCTTTCAGATCATTGAAGGATCTTAAGTCTTTACAGTCACTTGAAGAGCTGAAAGAGCTACCGTCTATCGAAGGAAACATAACTCTGGAGGCTCACAAGTTTATCACTCTTCAATTTAATTTTCACCCTCTAGCCGCTGGAACCTTGTTCAACACATGCAGATCAATTGAAGGTATGGCTAGAATAATTATAGTTACAGTAGATATATATTTTTTCATTAAAATAAACATCTTTCTAATTAATTCCTCCACCCTAAATTGTTCACTGAAATATAACGTACTTGTACGATTTTTTAATGAAAAAAATTTACACCCTTTTTGTCTTTTGTAGAGATTTTTAAATTGGTATCATTTTGATACGTTATTTTTCGGGTGAACAATTTAGGACGGAGAGTCGGAAGCTAGCTAGCTGATGGAGATGAGTTTCCTTTTTATTCAATAAGAAAGTTACATTTGATAAAGTATAAAATCGAGTATAATATATATGAAATGCATAAAGAATATCGAAGGGTATAAATGTACTTATCTAGTGTTGCTACTCAAATCTTAGCCTCACATTTCAATAACTAATAAGTACAAATATAAAACAAGACCGCAAGAAGCGAACAAAATAAAAAGCAAAGCTAATGCTTGGCTACCAAACAAAACAACCATCAAACGTCCCATAAATGCTGGACTAGCCAATAAACGGCAACGCAGTCAAGTCAAGTCAACCCAACTGTCCCCACCAATTTTGAATCTAAACCATCACGAAAACCCTACGATCAAGTCCATTTTTTGATGTCGAATTTGGTTTTGGGTGGATTTGAGAGTAAATTTGTAATGATGGTGGATTTGTAATAAGGGTGCTAAGAAGGGTAGATTTGTATATGAAGAGTTTGGATGGTATTTTGAGAAGGAGGATTTGAAGGGTGGATATGATAGGATAGAAGGGCAATTTGGGCAACTTGAAAGTTGAAACCATGAAACCATAAATTCTAGGGCAATTAGGGCAACTACAAATCCAGCAATTAGGGTAAAGTGAAACCAGAAATTAGGGCAAACTCTGAAACCATAATAAGTCTTAGCAATTAGGGCAAAAATCTCAGCAATTAGGGCAACTCGAAATTATAGCAGTCCCAAATTTCAATCTCAGAAATATAGCAAACCGAAATCTCCACAAAACGAGTTCATGGAAACCATGGAAACCCATCGATTAGGGCAAAGTCAGAAACCAGAAATTAAGATAAACTCTAAAATCATATAATAAATCTCAACAATTAGGGCAAACGCGAAATTATAGCAGTCCCAGATTTCAATATTAGAAATATAGCAAACTGAAATCCACACAAAACGAGTTCGAAATTAAAAAAAAAGGTTTCGAAACCACAAAATTAATCACCAAATCGCGAACAACAATGGAGTACGTAGTATACCTGACTGAAATAGGTTGTAGCAGCGACTTCCTTCTCTTTTTTTTTGGGTAAATGAGCTTGAAAATAAATGAGGCAAAAGAATATACAGCCTACAAGGGGCATACCCCAGGGAGAACAAAACAAAACAAACAAAAGAAAAGAAACCCTACTGATCTGATCTAGATTGTACGCATACAATACCCTGATTTGCAAGGGTAAAATCGTACTGAAAAACACCAAAAACACCCGGATTTGTCAACAATAGGGTAGAAGCCAGCGTTCGCAAATCACCCCTGGGGTGGATTTGCATTCCAAACAGAAACCCAATTGGGGAGAAAAAAGAGGCAACCAAACGGTGGATATGAGATGGGCCCACAATTACAAGTCAAGCCGCTTGTTATATCCGGGTGCATGTCATGCTTCCAAACGAGGTGATAGTGGCATGGTTGAATTTAGTTCAATACCTATAATTTGGCACCATTATTCAACTTCATGCTCTAATAATGATGGACATATGATTGTAAAATGGCAAAGTTCTAAAATTGGTTCCAAAAGGATGCCATCCTTGCCACATTTTCCAATTGAATTCCATCGGCAATTGAACAGAGAAAGGAGGAAAAGGTACTTTATATGGTCGGAAAATTGCCGGAATCAGAAAAACATCATTGTAATCGCGCCTAACTTTCGGGTGAGGGATTTTTTCGTTTGTTCTGAAGAGGGAGAGAGAGTGAGATATAGAGAGAAGGGGCGGACCAAGGGGGATTGCATGCGGGTTTTCAATTATCCCATTATTTCTATTATATTTTAGGTTTTGTATGAAAAAATTATGAAGAAATTAAGCAAAATTGAGCTTGTATTGTAGCAAGATGAACGAAAGGAAGGAGCAGCAGGGGCGGATGTACATTGGGGCTGGGGTGGGCCCTGGCCCCCCCGCACTTCGGAAAAAATAAAAAAAATAAAAATTTGCAACGAATAATATAAATTTTAAAGCAGGGAAACTTTTACCAACAGTGAGCTTTGGCTCAAAGGTTAGTGTGCCCTGCTCCACACTTCCATCCTGAGTTTGATTCTTCCCAGGCGCACAACTTAGTCTTTTAATTGCAACTCTAATACTCATCTCTCTCTCTCTCTCTGGTTGTAAATTTTTTTAATTAAATGGAGAGAAACATGACACCTTTGGACATTAAATTTTTTCCCAAAGTTTAGCATTTTTACTCTATGTTTCTTTACGGACTATGGTAGGAATTAATGTACAATAAAAATTAAATCACAAACATGTCGATTTATATAATTATATGAATAAATTACGGATTATTCCTCTTTTTATATGTAATTATATGACTTCTTAGTAATTTTTTCTTCATATTTTTCCATACAACATGTAATTAGTTTTTCATTGAATGGTGCCACCACCGTGGCCAAATCTAGGCTCTGTCCTTGATTTCTAGTGTCTCAAATTATCAATGTTTACATAACCGTCAAGTTTGCAATTGCAAAACTAATTTGTCAACTGTTATAACTGATTTTTAAGGACCGAGGACGAAGGTTAGTCCTCTATCCGTAATGCCACCTATGAGAGGGCAATTCTGGCCTCGTTGTAGGCATCGACCGAACTATCAAATGCCTATGGCTAATGGCCCCCCCGGATGGGAAATCCTGGCTCCGCCACAGAGGAGCAGGTTCCCTTGCTTACCGGACAAGAAGGATTAGACATTAGACCCACTAATGGACTGTAGCGAACAAATAGAAAGAATGATTAGACTTTAGACCCACTAATGGACTATATTGTATTGTGAATCATAAGGAAGACTAGAACTATCAGTGACTGGCAAAAAAATAGATAGAACACTCTTTCCTACTCTTGCACTAGCCAATCCAGATTATCCGGTATTTGGAGGGAAATGATACTAATGAATTTGCAATTAGTCTCGAACTTTTTTCGTACTAGACTACATATGTATTCTCAAACCATATACATATTTACTCCCGCTTATGTTAAAATTTGCTACAGGTACTTACCTAGATTTACTGGACAAGGAAATGAATAGTAAAAACAAGCAGGTTTGGGCAATTGGGCCATTGGATTCAGATACAAAAAGTGAGAGAAGAAAGTCGAATAGGGAACACATGTGTTTGGAGTGGCTTGTCAAACAAACCCCAAAATCTGTGTTATATGTCTCGTTCGGAACAACTACAACAATGCCAGATGAACAGATCAGAGAGCTTGCACTTGGATTAGAACAAAGCAAACAAAAGTTCATTTGGGTTTTGCGAGATGCTGATAAAGGAGACATTTTTGCCGGTGACGTGAAGAGAGATCCACTGCCAGAAGGGTACCATTAGAATTTTTAAGTTTCAAGAATTTGCTCCCAAATTCAAATTTACTCTTTTAAGTGGTCTATTTCCTTAAAGTGTCATATTTTTTTACTTCATTTATATAAAAATCTCATGTCTTTTGTGCTTTATTAGTCATGTTTCTTTCTTTTATATGATTCCTTATGTGCTATTATCAGAGCTGACCGTCTAATTGCCAACAGGTACGTGGAAAGGGTGAAAGAATTTGGAATGGTGGTGAACGATTGGGCGCCACAAGTGGATATTTTGGGACACCCATCAACAGGTGGGTTTATGAGCCATTGCGGATGGAACTCATTGTTGGAGAGTCTAACTGTGGGAGTGCCGATACTTGCTTGGCCAATGCACTCTGACCAGCCTAGAAATGCTTTTCATGTTACAAACATTCTAAAGGTTGGTCTGGCAGTTAACACTTGGGAACAAAGAGAACAAATAGTGCCTTCATCCACAATTACAAGAGTTGTAAAGAGGTTGATGACATCAAAAGAAGGGGAAGAGATAAGAAGGAGGGCTGAGGAGATGGGCGTTGCCCTCCGCCAGGCGGTGGAAGAAGGTGGTGTTTCTCGCTTGGAGTTGGATTCATTCATTGCTCAGATAACTAGGTAGCAAAATAATTTGCAACAAGACCTATATAATGTACTTTTTTTTTTTTTTCTTAATCGGCAGCTGGAACTTTATAAAGTATGTATTCAACATAGTGTGACAATAATATTAATTTCATATATGTATATTGAAGTACAATAATGGATGGAATATCATTGATTTCATAAATTATTAGTCTCACAATTTATTTATTTTTCAAATTATTTACTTTTTTCAAAATGAACCAAAGTTGAAAAATGTTTAGATAAGACGGCACGAAAGATAAAAACACTTAGCAAACTTCTTTTTTTGTTTGGGTCCTATTGCTAGCCAAGTCTGACAATAAGGCATACTCTTAGAGGTGAAAGAATAATTGGAAAATTACATTGCGATTATTCTTACCGGTCAAAAAATAAATCTTAACGACAGTTCCGTAGGCTAGATTTAGACTTCTTTCATCAAGATGAATAGGGAGTGTTTCAAAATGGATCTAAATCTATCAAAATTCAGAAAATACTAATAAAAATACCAAATGGTAATTTAGCAAAGACGGGCCCTACTTGCAATAAAATTTACTATAAGAAAAGGAATGTCATTTGGTATGAGAATCTCTTTATATGGAGTTTACTTATAAAATAAAATACCATTCCAGTTCCTCGAAAATGCATGGTTACTTCTGTATGCTTGTATTATTTTTTCTCAGAAAATGGAAATTAAATCTTCTTCATGAGGTTTCAAAGATCAAAAGGATCAAAAGGCGCGATGGTATTGCAACGTTGGACAAACTTCCCAACTAGGTTAGCACCATCTTCCCTAAGAACCAGTGGTGGATGCTGGATTCATAATGAAGGAGACAGAATCACATGTATTCAGAGGTGTGCAGGCACCCGGGCCCCTGCATGCACCCCTAGGTCCGACCGTGCTAACAACATATGCCACCCAAGAAGCCAAAGTATAAAAACCAAGTTGGCGAGGAACCAACCAGACAATAGGGCAGATTGTCATCAGCAAGATTAGCACAAATCTAAGGCTTTCTCAGGTCATAATAATTGATTTCAATGAAGATATTACCATGGAATGTTAGGGGCTGAGTAAGTTGGAAAAAAGGGGCAGAATAAAAAGATTATTAAAACAAAAAAAGGTGGACATGGTCTTCTTTCAAGAAACCAAACATGGGGCAATTTCACAGGACTTTATCAGATCAATATGGTGGGACACTCATTTTGAATTTCAAGATGTGGAAGCTGTTGGCAATGCAGGAGGTCTCCTTTGCATTTGGAATCCTAAATCATTCTCTCTGATGGAATCTTGTGGTCAAGAAATTTTATCTTGCTAAAAGGTACAATGCAGAACTCTTTCAATTCAGTCTTGGTGAATATCTATTGTCCTTGTTGCTCAATTGGTAGAAGTAATGTCTGGGCTTCCAATCTCAAATTAAAACCATTATTCCCTGAACCTTGGTGCATTGGGGGGATTTTAATGAGGTTAGGGATGAGTCAGAAAGGATTGAATGTGTTAGTAGAAATAATGGAATGCAGGAGTTTAACAAGTTCATTGATGACATGGAGCTTATAGACTTCTCAATGCTGGGTAGAAAATTCACATGATCCAACAATCAACAGGAGGAAAAATGGAGTAGATTGGATAGGTTTTTAGTGAATCAAGACTGGATTGGACAGTTTAAAGGGGCATTTCTCATCTAATGATCCGTAAGAGGGGGCACTACTACCACTTTTATGTGTCCTCTCTTGCTAATGTTCTGGGCTACTCTACCTTGAGAAGATCTTATGCGTTGATCAAGCTTCAACTTTCTGCCATGATCCAGGCCCGGCCCTGAGAAATTCGTGGCCCCAGACGAGAATGTAAAACAGGGCCCTATGTTTTTCTTAAAAGAAAAATTTAGAGGACCAATATTAACTTCAAATGATAAATACTTCATTCTATATTTAGTCTTTTTTGTAATTTGTCGTTATGTCAATAAACAATAGTTTTTGGTCGTAATTATTCATTTTTATTGCAACAATAAAAAAATATTGAAATCGACAAATCGATGCAAATATTTTACGAATACACACGAAGTGTTTTATTTATTTTCCCTTGATGACAATACTGTCAAATTTTTCTTTAAAAAGTAAATAAACAATATGGATGTGGTGGAATAATATGTTCACACAATTGATTTCTTCTAAGATGATAGTTTTGAACTTAGTATAATATTTATATCATTAATCGCACAATTGAAACACCTTTTTGAGGTAATTTGAACTAAAAGTTTAATGAAACAACCTTTAAACAAGTATAAATCTTTTATAGCAAAGGTGTCTACCAACGTTTAATGCAAAAGAAAACCTAAAAAAATTTATAAAAGAAATCTCATGGAGAGGGAAAAAAAAAATAAGAAAGAGAATGAACCTTCACATTGCACCTTGACTTCTACTTCTTTACATTGCCGTAGTACACAGCGGAAAAAAACAAAAACAAAAGAAAGAGTGCCAGGGAGATTCGAACCCTGCCGCACACTCTAGAGACGGGAGGCTTTTCCACTGTGCTGAAATCCTTTATTGTAATACTTGCACTACATTAATTATTTATTACTTACCAAGTTATATGTACCTAGTTGGGGCCCCAAAAATAGCCCATTTTTTGGGGGCCCCAGGCCCGGGCCTGCCCAGACTACCCACAGGGCCGGGCCTGCCATGATCTCAACTAGAGGATCTCTGCTTTGGATATTTGATCTTGCTGGATTTCACTTATTCCGCTGAGTTCTGCTATTAAATCACTTGATTCTGGTAATCCAGCTCTCCCTCAATAGTAGCTCTGCTGGTGTTGATACTCTGTGGTTTCATATGCTGCTACTGCTCTGTATTTTGGTTATTTTGGAGTGTTATATACTGCTGCTGCTGGTTTTTATGGAGTCTTCATATGCTGCTGATGTTCCTTATGATTTGTGCTGCTACTGCTGGTCTTTTGGTGCATGCCTTCCATTTATTTATGTTGCAGCTCCTTGGCCTTCCAGTTGCTGCTCTATTTTCTCATTTGCTGTGCTTCATTGATGTCTGGTGTTGTTCCCATGTGTGTTGATACTCCCTGCTGGAGATTCATATCCACGGTTTGGTTTTTCAAGAAATTCTACGGATGATGCATCTCCAAGTTTTGGTTCTTCTGGAATTTCTTATGGAGTGTAGTGGATTCATGTGAATAGGTTCCGTCAGCTTCTTATGTCGATTTCAATTTTTGTTTGGGTGTATGTGTTTCTAGGTTCATCTGTATTGGTGTTATGATCTGAGATCTGTTTTGACTTGGCTGGTTGACCTCTTGCCAACCATGCTCGGGGTTTTCTAGTACATGACTGTCGAGAGGGTTGGGTGCCAACCTAGTTGGGATGTTTCCCTCTTGTAGTGATGCCTTGTTAGCCTTTCTTCCTTTATTGTATCTGTTTTTTAATGGATCAATAAAACTTCTTTTTGCCGTGCAAAAAAAAAAAAAAAACAGACAATAAAAGGACAATAGAAGGGCAAATGGTTCATGGGAACTGCAGTTCAGGAAATAGTATTGAACATGAACAAACTCTAGAGTGGAAGGCTAATCCAATTTGATATTTCATGGACAGTGTTGAAGGTGAGAAATGAGATACTCTGTGGAGGCTCAATCCTGAGATGGGATAGAACGTTGGAGATTTGATTAAGGTTATAGTGGCATTTTGGGTAAGGAATACAGCTACAGCCTATATAGCACGGACACGGACACGAACACGGATACGGCAATTTTGAAAAAAGGGACACGGACACGGCGGGGGACACATCAATATATATATTAATTTATATATAAATATAATAAAAAATTTAAAAAAACTTAAAAATTTAAAGTTTGATAATTGCAGTTTGACCCCAAATTTTTTAAAAAATTACTATTTGACCCCTGAAAATTTAAAAATTACAAATTGACCCCAAATATTTTTAAAAAAATTACAATTTGCCCCCTGCTGTGTCCCCCACGTGTCCCCCGTCGTGTCCCCGTCAAAAAATTCAAAAAAAATTTGGGTGGCGTGTCCCATACGTATTTAGCCGTGTCCCCGTGTCCCATACGGCAATACGGCGCCTCCTAGGAGTGTCAGTGCTTCATAGGCTGCAGCTATATGGGCTTAATCACTGATGATATCATTTTCAGTTTTCAAATCTTAAGAATGGTGTTATGAACTTCTTGGACCACTCCACAAACAATCTGTATCAGTATCAGCTAGACACAAGTCTGACGTTATGGGGATGTAATTTGGAAACCATGGTTTGTAATTTTGCAAAGGTATTGTTGTATGTGCTACCAAGAGTGCTAGTCCTGTAGCAGATCTGGTGTTGGTTTGGCTAGCGACAGCTGAATGGAAAGTTAGTTCTGGTATTTTGTAATGCAGTTTGAAAGTTTTCTGATTTGGTGGTGCTCCTAAAATGGTGAGGAAGTAAATGAGTTTGCAAAGGGTGTGTATACTGATATCTGTTGCGCAGTGCTTTGACGGTTGCGGGAAAGGCATGTATTGTGGTTATACTGCTAGTTTTAATAATGTAAGGTACTTGTGGTTGTGGTATTGCTACTGATTCAGAGAAAACTGAAGGTGCTGTAGATGCTGAGGCTTTTGATGCTGGTTTTGTTACTTTGGGCAGTGTAAATTTGTTGGTGAGAAAGATTTTTTGTTGTTTGGTTGGCATTTTGTCACCTATGTGTTGTTGTACATTTTGGGTCCTAATGGCATATGATTGTATCGGGGTACCAACAAAGTTGGGATATTTGATGTTTGATTTGTAGGAAATTATAAACTTAACTATTTTATGTAGGGAAGGCTTTAAGTGTGGTGATGGACAAGAAGACAAAGAGACGAGATAAGAGTAAAGTAGAAATGGGCCAAGGGCATGTGATGGTAATGGTTGATAAAGTGGGCGAGTGTTTTAGTGCATAATGGAGATCAGTGGCAGATGCAGGATTACCAACTTGGCCTGGTTTGTGGGAATTACTCTTCATTAATTTAACAAAAAAGATCCAAATGTATACTACAAATAGGAAGAAAATTGAGAGGAGTGCAGGGGTCAAACACCCCCTTGCACCCCTGAGTCCGCCTCTAATGGAGATACCTTCAATGTTGCATGTGATTTTATTGTGTTTGTTTTGCTACGTACTAATTGGGTTGGGAAGTCTCTATGTGCATTGTCTTGTGTAGGAAAAAAGAGTAAGAGAAGAGAAAGAGAAAGAGAAAGAGAGAGACGTGGGAAGCTCGACTCCAAGGGGTCTCCCCCCACCAGATTTTTGTTGTAACTTTTTTTTTGTTTGAACTCTCCTTTTACGGAAGCTCCTCACAAAGAACTAAACAGTTGACAAGATGCGAACCAAGGCACTAAAATGTTACAAGAAAACCCCGGACCCCTAATACATAATCACAGCAGTAGCACTATATGAATTTGCCAGACACTACCATGTGTTCGTTTTCAAGGGTCCACGCCGAAAATCTTAAAAAAAATGCAAAAAATGTTAACATTTTTTGCAAAAACTGCTTGGATCAAGCCCTTCCCGGTATTTTTTTTTGAAGATTTTCGGCGTGGACCCTTGAAAACACCTTCTGAACACATTGGACGGCTCGGATTTTCCAAAAATAATTTGCAACACAAAAAAAATCAATTATATTGGACCTACTGTATACTTGACCCCGCTGATACTAAATCCTGCGTCCGCCCCTGACGATGACTAGGCATGTCAGTAGAAAAACACGGTAAATACTGCACCCATGATTCCAGCAATCCTTGGTAATTGATCAAATCAAACAAACCTTGGTTAGTTATGGGATGGTATCAGTTTCACTACTGAATTCAGTCACTAGAAAAAAAAAAAAAAAAAAAAAAAAAAATCAGCAGCAATAGATCAAGGCACACAATAGCAGAGTTCAAGAAATAAAAGAGAGAGCACGATTGCAGCAACAAAGCATAAATAATAATAGCAGAACGGCAGAAGAAATAGCAGTAGCAACACAACACCCCACAATCAAAAAACTCGGACCACTTCAACTCACACACCCACCCACCCACCCTGCAGCCAAAACGGCCCCCTGCAAACCACCCACACCCCTAAACCCCCTGCCAAAATCAAAATAGAAGACGCCCCTACCACCCTTAGAATCAACACACCTCCCTGCCACAAAACAGGCGCACACCCTTGCCACACATACACACAACAAAAATGCCCCTAGCTGCAGCCTTATTTCTGAATTCTGAACCAAAAAGCCATTCTCAGCTTGATCAAATCCCCTAGCTCTCCCCACTTTGGTATAGTTCCTTCAAGAATCTTATCATTCCTTAATTTCCACACTATCCCTTAGAATTGCAAAAGAAATAGCATTTCACGTCTCTTTCTTTAGCCCTCCGAATTTCCACCGCTGCTGCCATAAAAGCAAGTTTTTTATTGATGGAGGAACCACCCAAATCATTCCCCACCAAATCCAACATCTCAGATCAGAGTTTCCACACATCAAAGCACTGGATTAACACACAAGCTAATTGGTACAGCCCCAACAGAAGAGCTGAAGACTAATATTGTGGGACATTCAATACATAAACCTATTAGTAACTTACAAGGATTGAAAGACATTCAGTTTGACTTATTAAGGTGTTAGTAATGTAACAAGCTCAAATGAGCTCCAACCAGTTTGACTTATTACAGTTTTTCTATCTTCCACTTCCTTTGGTTTCTTCTCCTGTTCTTCATTATGTTTAATTTCAGCAAAGAAAATCCCATAAGGAGTGTGACTGTCGGTACAGATGAGACAGCAAATCTCTCAAAGGTGACAAGGGCGGAGCTAGGACTCACATCTACCTTGAGCTAATCTAAAGAGTTTTATTGTGATACCCGACCAATTATGCGAAAATAAGGAGAATTATCTTTTGTTATTGATTTGTATTTATACACAAGATAGAAGAAAAAAAATTAGGGAAGAAATAGGTGGCTTGAAAAAATGTGTAAGAAGTTTTGGTTCAATGCATAAATTTTTTCTCCACGTGGGGATTTCTGGACCTACTGGTGCGCATGTAATTCGTGGTGGAAAGAGGTTTCTGGAGCTGTATCAAAGTAATGAATTTTAGTCCACGTGAGGATTTCTGGACCTACTAGGGTGCATGTAATTCGTGGAGGAAATAGGTTTTTTGGAGCTGGAAAGAAAAATATCAGAGTAGTGAATTTTAGTTGGTTACGAAGAAATTTATGTTAATGTTATATTCGATGAGCTTGTATAGATAATCATTTATCGTGGTGCTTGAGGATTCGGAGTGTTACAAATTGATATCAGACCGCGCGTATGAGGTAGTGTTAACCCAAATATTTTCTGAGAAATATATTATTGATTTTGATGATAACAAACATATTTTATTATAGGAAATATAATTAAATTGTGATATTTGATACTCACTTGAATAATTGTGTGTTTTGTAGGATTTGGTTGAGGTACACATATAGAGAGATTCTACACCAAATCACTACTCCAATAGTCAAGATTTAAATAGAAAGGAGAAAGATTAAGGACAAATCTTACTCCTATATTTATTTTGGAAAGCTATTCTCTTAATTTGAAATGGCCAGGAAGCTTTACAAGGGAAGTCGGCAAATCGGGAATCATGTTATGGCTGCCTAATTGTTTCAAACGGCTAATGCATTAAGGAATTGGTTATCAAGTGATTCGGTTCAAACGGCTAGTGCAGTCAAATGGATTGCCTTATTTCCTAACTTGGTTCAACGGCTAATCAAGCAAAAATGGAAGGATTTGTAATGGAAAACCTTTGGTGCAATTTAGGTCATAATGCAACGGCTTAATCATCCCAAAATTGAAGATCTGCACAACGTCCATATGCAAAAGATTATAAGAAGGGTCAAGGAAAATATAAGGATACACGGACAAAAAACTCCAAATTAAAAGGGAAAAATATATGTGTGCCACCTTTGTCATTCAACTACGAGCTTTTTTTTTTTTTTTTTTTTTTTTTGAACTGGGAAAAAACGGTGCTCTAGTGGGGGCTTCATTGCACCGTTAGGCAAGGGCCCCGGGGAAACCAGTTGCCGGCCCAATTTAACCCAACCCAAAGGAAGGGACCTAGCCACCGGGCACCAGCGGAGTTCATCATACCCCCCGGGCAAAGGCCCAAGAGCCTCCTAAGGGAGACAGGGGAACATAGCCACTCCGAGCTTTATCTTGCAAATTTTGCACTAATTTGATTGTTCTATTTGAGCTATCATTGTAAAAGGGATTGTACACCCTTGTGAGAGGAAAAAAATTTGTTCATCCTCACCAAAAGAGGGTGAACAAAACCCTCACTATCATTGGCTAAGAGGAGTGGTCCCTACCACTCTTAACCCAACCAAACCCAACCCAAGTTACTTATATGCTTAATTTCTTGAAAAACCCCTAAATTCTTAATTCTCTTTTCTGAACCCAACCCAAGTATTGAAACTAAAACAACCTATTTTTCACAGTCGATTATGAAGCAAAGAGATTTTAATCCGAGTTTGTTAATTAACTAACAGAAGCCTTCTTCATTAATATTTTTCTCCTCCAATCGTAACTCTTCAAAAGATCATGAATACTAGCCATTGAAATAGCATATAGAAACTTCAATGCTATCAACCAAACTTCAACGGACAGAATACAAAGTACTGTGGCTTTAATCGTTTTCATGCCGATCAATTCCATTGTCCATTCTCGAATACAATATTTCAACTGACATAATGTAAGGTTAATCTGGTCATACCTAAAAACAAAGTAAAAGTTGTAAAAGCATTGGAAGGAAATTTACCGGCGGCAAGCAACGGGGATTCGGGATGATTCCGGCACAATACTCGGCGATTTTAAGAAACATGGGCATGGTGAGGGTCGAAGTGGGTCCAATTTCTTCATCTTCCGTCGTCATCGTTGCTGTCTACAAGAGAGAAGAGATTAGAGCTTCACCATTTGAAGCTTGAAGTGAGCTATGTTCGTTGAGGTTAATGTCATGTGCGACCCCAATTTGTTCTTCTTCCTTCGTCATCCTCATTCAATAGAGAATATGCTTTTTCTTTTACCCTAAAGTAACTTGGGTTCAGGAAAGAGAATTAAGAATTTAGGGGTTTTTCCTGAAATTAAGCATATAAGTAACTTGAGTTGGGTTTGGTTGGGTTAAGAGTGGTAGTGACCACTCCTCTTAGCCAATGAAAGTGAAGGTTTTGCTCACCCTCTTTTGGCGAGGGTGAACAATTTTTTTTCCCTTGTGAGAGTTTATCTTTTGTGAGTGATTTTTGTGTGAGAAAAAATCACTTGGTTAGGTGTTACTAGCACCAGAGTCAAAACTAGTTGGGATAGATGTAACTAGCACCGGAGTCAAAACTAGTTGGAGCGATTAGGGACATTGCTCGTTGTAAGGGTTTCCCTAGCATCCGCGAAGCTAGAAAGTGTTACTATTGGAGATAGTGCAGCAAATCCCAAATTGGACATTTGGGGAGTGGACTAGGCCGTGAAGTTGTGGACCGAACCACGATAAATCTCTGTGTTTGATTTCTCTCTCATTTCTACTCTTTATTTGCTATCATACAATTATTGTTTGTGTGATTGAACCTATTTAATTTTATTGAGTGTTGCAGTTAGTTTATTTTATTCCGCATTATTTTTTAGATACACAATTCATTCTCCCTCTTGTGTTGCTATCTAGGCCAACAGATAGTATGGGATCGAGTGGGTTTAAGGATATGCTATAGTATTTTCATTTCGTGAGGTGGTAAAGGGTTAGGCTCAAAAAAAATGAGGTGGGCTTCAATTCAATGGGCTAAAATTTTACATATAATTTTTTTTTTTTTTGGTTTCTTCCCAATTCCACTGGGTTATGGCCCAGCATAGTCCACACTATGCTCCGCCCTTGAAAGGTAATGCTGGCCGGTCGACTAAGTATCGGGTTACTAGGGCTTGACTTTTGACCGTCCAATTAGAGGAGGATTACCTCGTCCTAATTTGCTATGCCTCATTGTTTTATCCACACCCCATGTGAGAGAAGGTGTGATTGGGAGTGGCTCTGAGGGAGTGTATGTGGAGTATCATTTTTGTTGTTTTATAATGTTTGATGTGAACAGCTGTATGACTCACCGTGGGATATGTACTGCACCCGTTTACTTTGACCGAAAACTATATACCCCTCTACGGTATTATATACTTCAACACGTCTGGACCTGACTAGCTAGTTCGATCTGGGGAATCATAATATTTCAGATTATCTTTGATCAATGAAAGTGGGTCAAAATCTGGTGTCCAAATTTTTTAAAATTTATTTATTTTTTATTATGCCATAAGAATTCAAATCATAAGAACCCACTACCCAAGACCCACCTATGCAAAGCGTTTGTCCAAATAAGTGTGGCGTAAGTGAATGTGTCATCTAATAAAAAATAGAAAATAAAAAGTGAATGTGTCACCCTTCTGTCCTCAAATTCATGCACGTAAGGAAATGTGTCACCTCTTTTCTTTTTTTTTTTTGCAAGGCAAAGAAATTTTATTAATCAAAGAAACGCGAGTTACAATAATTAAAAGGAACCAAGATAGCGGAATCACAACGCAAGAGAGCATCCCAACCAGGTTGGCACCCACTCAAGCGACAATCATTTGCCACTTGGACCCAAGAGATTGATAAGATATCAACCGAAAAATAAATACACAGTACTACGAAATCCAACCCTGATTCAGAAGATAAAAAAGACAGCCCAACTCCCTTCCATGTGTCACCTCTTTTCTATATCTGCATTCTTACAACAAATATATGTCATAAAGACCAAAAATTAATACTCCCTCCGTTCCATAAAGTTGGTCTCTTACGGAACTACGTGCAATTTTCAAACTTAAAAATAATATATGCACTAAAATATTTTTTTTGATTTTTTTTTCATTGTTCATAAGATCTCAGCGAAAATTATCAAATTAGATACATATTGCACAAAAAAATATTTCAGTTAGTACATTACTTTTATGCTTGAAAATTTCACGTAATTTCGTAGGGGACTAATTTTACGGGACGGAGGGAGTATTACCTAAAGGAAAAGGTCAAAAAAAAAAGAGGAAAAAGGAATAGGTCAAAAGGCCTTCTCTATTTGTATTACAACATGGCATGGCTACTCATCCAAGGAAAACATTATCCTCCATGGACGTCAGTAATATTGGCAAGAGTTCCAGCTCCAAAGAAGCTCAAGTGCACGTGATAGTAGTGCCATTCCCATGCCATAGCCATCTCAACCAACTCCTCCACCTCTCCTGCCTCATCTCCACCACCTACAACATCCCCGTCCACTACGCCACCACCTCCACCCACCTCCGCCAGGTCAATCTCCGTTTCAACTCCCAGACCCACCTCCAAAATCCCCATATCCACTTCCACGAATTCCCCACCCCCGATTTCCTTTCTCCTCCGCCCGACCCAAATTCCTCCATCAAATTTCCTTCACATCTCCAACCTTCCTTTGATGCTTCCATAGAGCTTCGCCACCCCACGGCAGCGCTCCTCCGTGACATCTCCGCCACCGCCAGACGGGTTGTTGTAATCCACGACTACCTCACTGCTTATGTGGTTCAAGACGTTGCTACAATTCCTAATGCGGAGTCCTATATCTTTAGCCCTGTTTCTGCTTTCAATATGTGTTTCAGAGTATTGAACGATCATGAATCTTTCCAGCACTTGAAGAACTGAAATCGCCATCATCTGAAGAAGGAAATTTAACTCCGGAGATGCTAAAATTGGAAATAAATTTTACTCCGGAGATGCTAAAATTGGCCGATATGCAAGTTAATTTTCTATCGCTAGCCGCTGGAACCCTGTTCAACTCATTCAGATCTATAGAAGGTATGGTTAGAATGTTAATAGTTGCAGTAGATGTATATTTTGATAAGAAAAAATACGGAATATTTACATGAATACTGAATATTTACATGAATATTTACAAAGTTACTGTGAATATTTACATGAATACTGAATTTTTTTTAAATCCAAACGGTTCGTAACAAGGAAAATAACCATATGTAACAACGTTACCAAAAATCCCGTTGGAAAAAAAAAAAAAGGTTACCATGAATAGTGAATTCTGAATGAAAATCAAAGAATAGATGAGCAACGTAAAAACATCCAATGGGCTTGATTTTCTCCGAGATCACCTTAATAATTATTTTAAAATTATTTAACGGTTCGGATTTTTTGTGTGGGACCCGAAAGTGGGCCCCACAAAATTACATTTTGCAAAGGCTTTGTGTCCCATACAAAACGGCACCGTTTGCCCCCACTACACCGCCTGTGGTGACTAAGTCACCACAGGCCCCCCGCTTCCCACTTAAATACATACAGCCATACACTGGCTAATACTGATTATCTAGAATTTTGTGAGTGCTAATGAATTTATAATAATTAAGGACTATATTCTAGAATTTTTTTTTTTAACTTACTATATTCTGAAACTACATATACATTTTGGCTTATGTTAAAATGTGCTACAGGTACTTACCTAGATTTACTGGAAAAGGAAACAAACAAGAAAATTTGGGCAATTGGGCCATTGAATTCAGACACCAAAAGTGACAAAAGAAAGTCTAACAGCCAACACAACTGCTTGGAGTGGCTTGACAAACAAGCCCCCAAATCTGTGCTATATGTCTCATTTGGAACAACTACTTCAATGGGGGATGAACAGATCAAAGAGCTTGCACTTGGGTTAGAACAGAGCAAACAGAAGTTCATTTGGATTTTGCGAGATGCAGATAAAGGAGACATTTTTGTTGGAGAAGAGAAGAGAGCTCCACTGCCAGAAGGGTATACCACTAGAACTTAAAGTTTCAAGAATTATTGATTGAATTTAAAGTTTCAATAATTGTTCCAAACAATACCCAGATGCCTTAATTCAAAATTTCCCCTTTCAATGGTTTTTTTTTTTTTTTCATTTTTTTCGTCGTGCGTTTTCCCGCTTCATCTCCACTACAAGAAAAAAAAAAACAAAAATAAAATGGACTATGGTGTATTATTTTAGGTTTTTCTTTTAATGATGATTCCGTATTTGGTATTTTCATAATTGATTGTCTCAATCTCAACAGGTACGTGGAAAGGGTGAAGGAATATGGAATGGTGGTGAGGGAGTGGGCGCCTCAAGTGGACATTTTGGGACACCCATCAACAGGTGGGTTTATGAGCCATTGTGGATGGAACTCATGTTTGGAGAGTATAACCATGGGAGTGCCTATAATTGCTTGGCCAATGCACTCTGACCAACCTAACAACGCTTTTCATGTTACCAACATTCTAAAGGTAGGTCTGGGAGTTAACACGGGTGAACAAATAGTGACTTCATCCACCATTGCAACAGTTGTAAAGAAGTTGATGGCATCGAAAGAAGGAGAAGAGATAAGGAGGAGGGTTGAGGAGATAGGCGGTGCCGCCTGCCAGGCAGTGGAGGAAGGTGGTGTTTCTCACTTGGAGTTTGATTCATTCATTGCTCACATAACTAGGTAGCTAAAAAATTCCTATTATATAAGTATAAAGGTATAAAGTATTCATTCAACATAGTGTGGTAAGGAAATTTTTTATATGATTACTGAAGTACAATCATGGATGTATCCTTGTTCTTCCTCAATAATTTGTTTAGTATGTTCTTCGGTATATTTACGTTTTGTAATTTCTTGTTTAATTTAGCAATTATTTCTTTTCAAAGAGCAGAATTAGAAATGTATTAAAACAATAAACCTAAGTCAAAATAGTTCAGATCAAATCACATAAAGTTGTCTTTTTATCTTTAGAAATTAAACTCAACTTTTTTTGGAAAAAGGTATTTTATTGAACAGAAAACCAAAACACAACTAGGCAAGGGAATGACCTTGGACCTAAACAAAACAAACTACATCAGTGGAAACAAAGGCCTAAAACAAAACCAAAGACCCTGAAACAGCTCAGAAAGAAAACAAAATTACATTGGAAGAAAAATCTGGGAAGGAGCCCCCCACTCAGAGCATATCCTCTTATCATCCCCGAATGGATTAATCCCTCTCCAAGAACGAATACATGCTGCAACAGCCTCTAAAATAGCCTTTACAACCCATTCGGAGGAGACGCCCTTAATTAAACTCAACTTTTTTTGCTTTTGGTTTTAATTTTTATTTTAGACTCCATTCATTGAGATAAATACATAGTACCTCAAATTTATAGATAAATCTAACAGAAGTTCAAAAAGAAACTTCTAATAAGTTTCTTATTATTAGCGAAATATAGTTTCAGTCACCAAAAAGTGTCACCTGTAGTGTTTTTTCTTGTAGTCAGTTTATTGTTTAAATACCGTACTTAATTCTTTGAAAATGCATATGGTTACTTTGTGCTCCTGTTTTTATTAACTATCGAGATGAAGTTACAAAGATTAAGGCCCCGTTCCGCTAAAAAAAACAGTTTTGTTTTAAACTCAAAAACTATTTCATTCCACTAACAAAAAACCACTTAGTTTTTTTGCAAAACTAAAATCCAAAAAAGCCAAAAAAAACTAGTTAGTGGAACAAGTTAGTTTTTTGCAAAACTAAACATACAAAAAAAAATAGTTTAATGGAACAAGTTAGTTTTTTTGCAAAACTATAAACCAAAAAACTAGTTAGTGGAACAAGTATGTTTTTTTTGCAAAACTAAAACATCCAAAAAAACCAAAAAACCAAAAAAACCAAGTTAGTGGAACACCCCCTAAAATGAGGAATGGCATAATCAACTGTAGCACAACGTTTGAAACATCCCAATTAGGTTGGTGTTCTCGTTCCTAAAAATCATATGCCACTTAAGACCCTGTGGAAATTTTATATCTACCCCAAGCAATGTGGATATTAAGTTGGCATCCTTCTATACACTATATTAAGTGATCACCCATATCATTCCCAAATCCCAAGCAATGTGGTATTGTATTCCTCAATATCCTCTCATCGTCACGTGCATCCATGTTTGAGGACTGTCATGTGCAGCGTCTTTTTTTGGTTTTTCATCATGCAACATTTTGTTAGATCTATTGTCATGAGATGAGGTGTGAATGGTGAATTTTCCAAAAGGGGGAATTGTCTACGCTCTGATTTCAAGTTATATATATATATATATGCCGAAGATCCTGTCAAGGATCCCGGAAATCCCGGATTGAAGCGTTTTGAAGCATTTAAAAGATGTTTTTGCATAATCCGAGCCGTCCAATGTGTTCAAAAGGTGTTTTCCAACGACCACGCGGGAAATCTTCAAAAAAAAATACCGGGAAGGGCTTGATCCATGCAATTTTTCGCAAAAACTGCATATTTACAAAATTGCGTGGATCAAGCCCTTCCCGGTATTTTTTTTTTGAAGATTTCCCGCGTGGACCTTGGAAAACACCTTTTGAACACATTGGACGGTTCGGATCATGAAAATTTGATCCGGAATTATGAGTTCCGGACCGAAGGGTCCCGGACTAAAGAGTTCCTCTCTCTCTCTCTCTATATATATATATAGCCTAAATTTCTAGTCCACACTCCCGGAAATAAGGAAAAAAGGGGATTTTTTTGTGTTGCAAATTATTTTTGGAAAATCCGATCCGTCCAATGTGTTCAGAAGGTGTTTTCAAGGGTCCACGCAGAAAATCTTCAAAACAAAATACCGGGAAGGGCTTGATCCAAGCAGTTTTCGCAAAAAATGTAAATATATATTTTTTGCGAAAACTGCTTGGATCAAGCTCTTCCCAGTATTTTTTTTTTGAAGATTTTCCGCGTGGACCCTTGAAAACACCTTCTGAACACATTGGACGGATCGGGGCGGTTCCATGGACACAACGAATAACACAACATTTGACACAACAATAATCGGAGTCCCACACTTACAATCGGACCCAATCAAGTTGTTTAAAATATGTTTTTAAGATTAGCTATAAAAAATCAACTCATCTAGATATCGGTAAAGGCTTGATCGGTTCATTCAAATTTATCCTGTAAAATCTTACAGGAATCAACTAAATGAACTGATCAAGCCCTTACCGATATTCAAATGAGTTGATTTTTTATAGGTAATCGTAAAAACATATTTTAAATAAATTGAACGACTCCGAGCAGTTTTTGATAACACTGCAATATATGTATTTATGTGCAGTTTTATCGAAAACTGCTCGGATCAAGCCCTTCCGACTTTTTTTTTTGACAAATCCTTGCGTAGACCCTTGAAAACACATTTTAAACACATCCAACGGATCGGATCCCGACCAAATGGCCGAGAGATGGGAGGTGTGGATGTAAGACTATGTCAGGGAGTCCTGATAGGATCCTGACTATATATATATATATATAGGTTCCACTTCTAGTCCGGACTTCCGGACCTCCGTGATCCGAGCATTTTTTTGACGATCCGATCCGTCCAATGTGTTCAGAAATATATATATATATATAGGTTCCACTTCTAGTCCGGACTCCGGACTTCCGGACCTCCGTGATCCGAGCATTTTTTTGACGATCCGATCCGTCCAATGTGTTCAGAAGGTGTTTTCAAGGGTCTACGCGAAAAATCTTCAAAAAAAATACCGGGAAGGGCTTGATCCAAGCAGTTTTTGCAAAAACTTTATATTTACAGTTTTTGCGAAAACTGCTTGGATCAAGCCCTTCCCGGTATTTGTTTTTTTAAGATTTCCCGCGTGGACCCTTGAAAACACCTTTTGAACACATTGGACGGCTCGGATTTACCAAAAATAATTTGTAACACAAAAAAAAAATCACTTTTTTCTTATTCTCGGGAGGGTTTGGACTAGAAAATTTCCGTATATATATATAAGTTCCACTTCTTATCTGAACTCTGGACTTCCTGACCTCCGTGATCCGAGCATTTTTTTGACGATCCGAACCGTCCAATATACAGTTTTTGCGAAAAACTGCTTGGATCAAGCCCTTCCCGGTATTTTTGTTTGAAGATTTCCCGCGTGGACCCTTGAAACATCTTCTGAACACATTGGATGGTTCGGATTTCCCAAAAATAATTTTGAACGTGAAAAAATTACATTTTTTCTTATTTACGAGAGGTCCTTAATAGAAAATTTGCCTATATATATATATAAGATCCCCTTCTAATAAGGGATCCCTCATTTTATATAAAATGCGGACCTAGCCATTTTTCCACTTTTTGAACTGAATTTCGACGTTCCGAATTGTTAGATGTGTTTAATTAAAATGTGTTTTTAAGGTCCACCGCGAGAATTCGTCCAAAAAAAAAATACCCAAAAGGGCTTCATCCGATCAGTTTTTGTTAAAAACCCTATATCCTTGCGGTGGACCTTAAAAACACATTTGAAACACATCCAACGGTTCGGATCGTCGAAATTTGGTCGGGAAGCATGAGGTCCTCACTTTGGTCCTTATATAAGGGTCCTTATTTGAAGTTTCTTGTATATATATATATACAATCCGGATCCTATCATATCCGAACTTTTCGCGTTAGATCCAATGGCTCTGATAAAACAAAGGGGCTCGCGGGTCGAAAACATAGGATCCGGGTCATTTTTACCTCTCGGGTCATATGGACCATTCCGGATCCTCATTTCTCATTCCACGCTAGTTTGAAACGACAGAAGAGAGAGAGAGAGGCGATTGAGAAGAAACGCGAAGGAGGTGTAAATTGATCAATTTGTTGAACATCGATCAAAGGGAAAAACAAATTGAAGGAGGAGGAGACGTAATCGACATCCCCAAGGTCTCTCTCTTCTCTCTCTCTCTCTCTCTCTCTCTCTCTCTCTCTCTCTCTCTCTCTCTCTCTCTCTCTCTCTCTCTCTCTCTCTCTCTCTCTCTCTCTCCTTTTTCTGGTTCGAACAGATCTAGGGTTTCAAACTCGAACAATACTAGGGTTTCGAACAAATTTCTGGTTTGAAATCGAACAAAGCTTGATGTTTTCTGTTGAAATCTTGTTTTGTATGGCATATATTTGTATACAATACTAAGAGGGTTTCGTTTTTTCAGTTTTGTATTTTATCAGATTCCGTTTACAGATGAAATCGAACTCTCTCTCCCTCTCTTTCTCTGTTTCAACAAGTCATGTTATGTAGGGATTTTTTTTTCCAGTTCGTAATTAGGGTTTTTACTATATAATCTGAATTCATATGATTCATAATTCAACTTTCATTTATTCTTTCTAGAATCTGGAAACATGTTAGATATTTGGAACTCTTTTATGGCTGCATTTTGAAGCTTCTGGGAACATAATGATTTGTTTTTTTTACATTGCCATATCCCTGAAAATTTGGCTTACAAATGAGTAGTTCCATTGCCTTGTGACATAGTGTCCTACAAGTAGAATCTTCTTAAAGATGGAGCACATATGAACTGCAGTACCTCTTCAAATGAAATTAGGTTCACTAATTAGCTTCTACATAGTGCGAGATATTACTGAAAGAGTAAAGGTGTGTCAAGTTGAATAACCCATCTCTGTGTCCATATATGTGTTGCCCAAACCTATTCTTGCCAATCTAACTAATTTTTTTATATGCCCAACGATCTAGTATGCATGGTTTTTGTCCCAAGCTTTTGTTGATTATGGAGGACAAAGCTGCATCATAGGACACAAGAGTCATGTCTTGAGTCTTTTTTCCTATCCATTTTTCCACTTACAGATTTTGTTAAAACTTGCAGGACCAATCTTCCATTTGAGAAGCAAAGGCGAGGGGATTTGTACCTGTCGGTAGATGTCCAGAGGCTAAACGTGGAATCAACCAAATGACGAATTTCAGAAATGAACAATAATACTGCGAATTCCCCCAGAACAATAATACTGTGGATCATAATACTTGATGTTTTGGGAGGTGTCTTTATAGGCTCGCCTAGCCATACCAATGAAGGGTCTTCTTTATGACTAGATGCTTCTGGCATAGACATATGGTAACAAGCTACGTGCATTGTTTCTAATTTGCTTTCGCATTAGAGTAGTACTGGCTTCCCAATTGCTTCTGCAACTTCCTTGTGGGATGTGCTTCAATTCTTTACAATGAAGTGATTTTCAAGAACAAGACCATGTTGCTTTTTCTGAAATTCTGGAATTATTTCACAAATGTTGCTGTTGTGATGGATTTAAAGGATTTTGTTGATATGATTATTGGCTTTCAGCTGTAATACGATGTAATACAATGATATTAATACGGCGAATCAGTTATCTAATAGCCACTAGTTGCTTCGTTTTATGCTTTTTGCTACTTTATAACTTAAGCATTTGCTTCCAAAGTTGTTTTTCTGTGCTACTAGTATTACTTTTGGGACTTTGGTAATGGATGATCAGTTATTGAAAACTCAGAAACAATGATGGGATTCTCATACATTTTGGAAGATGTGAAAATCTCATGCATTTTGTTCTCACACATAGTGCTATAAGAAGCTGCACAATGTGCTCCATTCAATCCAAATGATACCTGATTTTCAAGTTGAGAGATAAGGGCCTTGTTCGTTTCCTGGTTTAGTTTTACTTTTAGTTTTGATGACATCATCATTTCCCTCATTTCTCTCTCTATCTCTCTCCACTCATTACACCTGCTGACATCATCAAAACTAAACTAAACTATCTAACCAAACACAGCCAAGAAAACTCTCCCCATTTCTTCTAATCCTAGACCCAACTTCAGTATATAATTAGATTGACAGTTTGGATGCTGAATTCTACTGTGAACAAGACAGATTGATATTTCGAGAAAAAAAGTAGTAGAGAAGACATAGAGAAAAAGAGTCTTATTTGTGAACAATAGAGTGATATTTCGAGAACACAGATTGATAGACATCCAAAATGGAATATCGTAACTTATAATACTTAGATGTGAAGGGGCACTTAGCCATCTCTGCACCTTTCATATTCACTAAGCAATTTCAACAGGATTACAAGGGCCATTCTATAGCATCAGATGAGACATAACATCAGTAACTAAACATTAACCATAAGGCATGTGCCATTCCAAGTGCCATTCTTTAAAATAATTCCATAGCTCCAAACCAACAAAAACTTGCATAATATAGTCTTCAAGAGTTAAATCCTATTACATCACATTCAAAACAATAAATTCTACTATAAAATAATGAACAATCCACCACAACTCGGCTTCTGCATGTTCTAGCCATAATCATCGTCCACAACATTGGGCCATGGAAGCTCATTTCCAAAATAGCACAACACATGGAAGCACATTTCCAATTCCAATGCCCACTGACCAAGGGAAGTCCATTTTCTTCATCTCCATCCCCGAACTTCGTAGCTTGTTCTCACGAGTTGTTTTTCTATCCTGAAACACAAATAGGAAATAAAATTAAGGGAAAAGAATAACCAAAAATACAGCACCTTTTTTTACATACACATTCTCTGTCCTGTTACTTGTTTATGTCATGAATTGAATTTTGCACTTCCTTCTTTTGCCACAGCAATGCCAAATTTGAAAATTGTTCAATGCTATGCATTTTCTGTTCTTCAGTGGGTTGCCATGGGAAAATTCGTTGGTTGTAACTCAATCAAAGAAACTCTGTTTTGGTTCTTCCTCTAGGTTGACGCAACTCAGTTATCAATGAAATAGAGATTGTTTGTGGGAAGACTCAGTGCAACAAACAAACAGACAGACTCAGTGCAACAAATAATAGCATAGCTATTCACACACATCCATCAAATCTGCCATTTTAAGGCAAAGAACTACTGCACAAAAGAAGAGAGGGAGAAAGACTTGAAAATCTGAACCATGGTTGAAAATGTCGTAACCCTAGTTCAAAATCTGAACCCTAGTTCTTGAAAATCTGAAATTTGACAAAAACCCTAACCCTAGTTCTTCAAAATCGAACCCTAGGCAAAGAACTACACACATCCATCAGATTTTTTAACAAAAATCCTTGATTTCGAAGGGAAGCCGGGTCATTCGAACAGAGAGCGGGACCATCTTCAACAAAATCAACACACACAGAACTTTCGAACGAAATTGCATCGAAACCCTAGAACTGTTCGAACCACAAAAATGAGACAGAGAGACAAATTCGAACCTGGGAATGTCGATTTCTTCTTGTTCGACCTCGATTTCTTCTTCTTCGCGATCGCGATCTCTCTCTCTCTCTCTCTTTCGCCGTGAATCGCCTAGACCTCTTTCTCTCTCTTCATTGCTGGTGTTTGAAAGGGGAAATGACCCGTATGTTGAAGTGTATGACCCGCGAGATGGTATGCGGACATAGCATATATCAGGCCATCCGGATAGGAACCGGATTGTATATATATATATATACATGGGGCCGGTTCTAGAGACACATAAAAAAAATTCTGGTTCCTAAACAAGATTTTGTTCCGGGTTATATTGTGTTGATCTAAACCGTTCACTTTGTTTAAATCGATAAAATAGGAAATCATGTAAAAATTCCGCCCAATCGAATATCGATAAGTGCTTGATCCAAACAATTTTTCAAAAAACTTGACAGGAACTGGTGTTCTTAGAATTGTATGGATCGAGCACTTACCTATATCCGAATGAGTTAAATTTTTACGGGTATCCTTAAAAACATGTTTTAAACAAGTTAAACGACTGGGATTATCAACGTGGTGCTCCGAACCATGTTGTGTTTTTTTATGTGTTTTTTGTTGTCCCTAAAACCACTAAATCCGGACCTAACGTCCCGACCTCACTTTCCGGACCAAATTTTGATGATCCGAACCGTTAGATGTGTTTAAAACGTGTTTTTAAGGTCTACCGCGAGGATTTGGCAAAAAAAAATACCCGGAATGGCTTGATCAGAGCAGTTTTTCATATATAGCATTTTTATGAAAATCTGCTCCGATCAAGCCCTTCCGGGTATATTTTTTTTGCCAAATCCTCGCGTTGGACCTTAAAAACACGTTTTAAACACATTTAACGGTTCGGATCGTCAAAATTTGGTCCAAAAAGTGGAGGTCCGGACGTTAACAAGTTGCGGGATCCTTGATAGGAAGCTCACTGTATATCTATATATATATATACATAGGACCCAGATCAGGTTCGGACTCCCGGACTTTAAAAAAATCCAGATTTTTTATTTCCCGGCCGAATGGTTGGGATCCGAACCGTTGGATGTGTTTACAATGTGTTTCCAAGGGCCTACGCAAGGATTCGCCAAAAAAAATAACCGGGAAGGGTTTCATCTAAGCAGTTTTTGATAAAACTCTAAATATCGTAGTTTAATCGAAAGCTGCTCGGATAAGCTCTTCCCGGCCTTTTTTTTTTTTTGCGAATCCTCTAGTAGGCCCTTGAAAACACATTTTAAACACATCCAACGGTTTGGATCCCGACCATTTGGCCGGGAGAGGGTAGGTGTGGATGGTAATGCCAGTCAGGGAGTCCTGACTGGATCCTCTCTGTATATATATACATATACTGAATCCGAAAGTTTAAACTATTAGGTGGAGAGGTCCAAACATTATATAAGTGATCACTCATTTCATTCTCAAGCATTTTTTAAGGTGTTAGAATTTAGAAATGTATAAGCTACTAAGTTGTAATTTGTGACAAAGGATTGAAGGACATTCAGCTGACTTATTAATTAAGGTCTTGGAAATGTAACACGCTCCAATGAGCTCCACTTGGCTAGCCCAACAATAGGGATTGCAATTCTACTTGATCCAACCGTAATCAACCCGTCTTCTGCCCTAAACGGAGTTGAAGATTAGGGAATTTTTTCCTAGCTTGAAATGAATTCATGAAAGATTTCCCAAAAAAATTGAGGAACAGGCCCGGGGTGGGTTTTGGAGGTTCCTTTATCCTTACACCCACCCACCCGAATCCGGGGTGCTTTGCACCGTGCTGTGCACTCCTCGGCCGTCCGATCGTATTTTGGACCCCCGCGGTCCGAGATTCTTGCCCGCATTGTCCCAGTTTCTATTTTCCTTATTATTTTTTGTTAATTGGTATGGACTTTTGATTGTTTTGTAGCTTTAAAGCTGGTTCTAGCACTATAAAGTTAAAGGTTCATGAGTTTGTGTTTAATTTTGGATCGGAATTTTAAAAAATTAATGATTGATGATGATTTTATTTTGTTATTTTGTCGGAAATCGGAAATCAACTAGGTTTTGGATTTTCATTATCTGTTATGTGTGATCAAATAGTTTTTTTTTAATAACCTGTGAAATATAGTGTAAAAGAGTAATGCTCGGATTTCGTTCCCAGTTTGGAGGTCCTCTTTCTCGTTTGGGAGGAGATAGAAGGTAAAAGGATTTTCTTGTCAGGGATCGGGTCAGGAATGGGAATGGGAGATGGGTTCAGGAATCGGGAAATGAGATAACTGGTCTACTAATGTACTTGTTATCCGAGAAGGTCCTTATAAATTGAAGTTTAGAGGGGAAATTCTCTACCGTTGGTACTGAGAAAATCTAAGGAGTGAACATGTCGAGTTTTTCCTCCATCCATGTCCACGAGCGAATCTGTTTGCTCCAAACAGCTCGGTTATGGTTTTGGTTTTGGTTGGCAATCCCATTGTCAAATCACACATTAATTTGTATCCCATTTTTATCGAGTTTGTAATTTTTTATTTATAGAATGTCTGTTTAGGTTGTGGAAAGGAATCATTTCAATATGTAATGTTTGTGAGTGCGGTAGTTTTTAGTCAAGTATTTTTGGAAGCAAATAAAGTCGGTTCAATATTGCAGAACTTGCTCAAGCAACCTGTCAAGCAAATCACCTGTTCGCTAATGAGATTCAGTATTGCAGAACTTGCTCAAGCAACCCGTCAAGCAAGTCTCATGTTCGCTAGTTGCTCGAGCAACTTGGTTCTTGCTTGAGCAACCGAGGTGCGCCTATATAATTATATCAATTAGGGTTGAAGAGAAACTGAACGATAATACATCTTTTTGAGCGGCTATTCACATACAATATACTTGTGAGAGTTTTTTTGGATGCACCTTGAAAATCTTTGAAGGCCGAATGCTTAGTGATCATCTTCAAGGGGTTTAATTCGTCAACAACAACTTTTTCTCTATCAAAGTTCTTTCGTGGAGTTCGAAAGGCAAATCTTTTGGAAGGCTTGAGGATTCAAGACGTGGCGATCATGCAAGGGTGTGATGTACGTGGATTCGGCAAGTAGGGCTTAGGATTCGTGGTGAGGATACACGGTCGTCGAGTAAGTATACTTGTAATCACACATTTATTTAGTGCATGATTCCTTCCCGTGATTTTTTACCCTTTTCGGGATTTTTCCACGTAAATCTTGTGCATTGTTCTTTATTGCTTAGTTTGGAGTAATTTCTTACTATTATTATTATTCATCGCATCGATTTAGAAATTACAGAATCAATGGCCTCCAACATTGCAGCCTTTAAATTTTGAGGCTTTTATTTTGCAGTCCTTTATCTTATTATTTTCTTGTTTTGTTCCGAACCTTTTGGGTTTTATTGTGGGCTTAAAGCATTTTTCTCTCTTCGATATGAAATGGCCCCATTTATAGGTTCACATAATCTGCAAAGCACAACCAATAACCTAGCAGACGAAACTCCAGCACGCGGCTGAAGTATATCCATACGTACACATGCTTCTTAACCGTCTATTTCAATAAATCGATGGTTGGTTCGGATCTTAATTAATCTTTGACCCATCAAAGAGCTTTCTTACCAATTAAAGAGTAAATAAAATCCGCATCGTCGAAAATGCTTTTATACGGTGCAGATGCACCATCCGTGTGTTTTGCGTACGCAAGGCTCCGTACACATAGTATTTTTTAATTCAAAAAGGTCATGAGCTCCATTATCATAAAGTATACCTTGCTCGTTTTGGGTTTCAAGACCGATTTTCTCAATTATTACTCAATCATTACTCATATTTTTCTTTAATCATTACCCTTATTTTTTATTTTTATTCTTTTTTCTTTCTCTATCTTACTCCAATCATTACCTCTATTTTCAATTATTGCGTACACTCATTTCTCCCTCCAATCATTACCCCAAAAACCAAACTAAATTTCTAATTTATTATGTCTTGATTCAAGAGTTTGCTTTTTATGTAGGTTGTAAATAATATTTCCTTCACCCCTTTTTTAAGTGTGTAACTTCGTACGTAATTTTCATTTATTTATTAAAGAGACATCATCATTACATCTTTCACATCAATTTTTATCTCTACTTTTCAAAACCATCTGTCACTTTTTCCCGTTAACTCTCCACCCATTAACTTTTCAAAATAATAATTTTACGAACTTTTACCCCAATAACTTTTCAAAATGGACACTTATTAGAAGACTGCCCAAAATGAAATACTAGACTATTATTTGACAACGAGGAGTATATACAATATCTCATGAAGGGCATGCAAATAAAAAAAGGGTAATTCCAAGGGCACAGATGAGCATGCACCGATTATGTACCGATCGGCTTCGGGGACCCACTTTTGGGTCCCACACGAAAGATCTGAGCCGTTCATTCATCTCAGAATCAAATTCCGAGGTAACATTTGAACGAAATGGGATGATTTTGGATCGAGCACTTAGGGACGTCCGATCGACTTGATCTTCGCGTGGGCCCCTCGGAATTTGATTCTGAGATGAATGAACAGCTCGGATCTTTCGTGTGGGACCCAAAAGTGGGTCCCCGAAGCCGATCGGTACATAATCGGTGCATGCTCATCTGTGCGAATAGCAACGTTCATAAAAAAAATTAAGGATTAGAGTGGAGACCTAGAGGTAATTCGATTCTCAGTACTGCATGAGGACAATTGAGGAATCTGCATGAGGACAATTTGCATCAAATGAGTCGTTGGACTTTTGTATGTAACAGAAGTTGTTTGGAGGAAATCAGAGACACAGAAGTAGAACAGATCATGAATGGCATCATTCACTGACTTTTCGAGTAAATTAAACCGAAGTTGTATTATATATTTATTCAAATTGTGCTACCATTGGATTCCATATTTATTCAATTTTTAATTGTAAGATTTCAGATCATCACACTCTTCACCCAAAAAAAAATGTTTGTCCAAATGTGTATGGCGTAAGTGAATAGGTCACCGTATGTCGGCAAATGTTGCAAGGAGATGTGTTCCTTCTTTTCTTAATATAATTAGGAAGGGAGACACTTCATATCGTTATAAAAGTCCTCGAGGTGATCAGTCAAAAGCAATGGCGGATCTATCAAGGGGCAGGGTGGGGCCAAGGCCCCCCCACCTTGCGACTTGTAATTTTTTTTTTTTTTTTTTAAGTTTCAAAAGAAAAGCCCCATAACTTTTGTCAAGTATATATTTTTTTAAGGTAAATGTTAATAACGATCCATTGGGTTGTGAATAAGGGAGAAAAAAAAAAAAAAAAACACAGTTTCCAATGCACTTTTTAACATTTTTTCAGAACATTTTAACACATTAGCAACTGTGTTTTTTTTTGGTATCATTCCTCTCTTATTCACAATCCAATGGTTTGTTATTAGCATTTTCCTTCTAGTTGATAAACAGTTACTTTAAATTTTCCAATTCAAAACAAAAACACTTTTTGTACTCCCTATGTTTCCTTACGCAACCCCTCTCTTAAATATGCGAAACCATTAAACATTTGATCGGATGTCGTTTGACAAGCTGCTTTTGTGACTATTTATATGGTATAGCTTTTGTTTTGGTTGGAAATGCCAAATGGTTTTGTTATGGATAGGAAAATGGTTCTGCTTTGGTTGTTATGTCAATCAAACCAAAAACATATAAAAACAGATACGCACATCAAATTTAGAGACAAGCAGTTTTTTCCGTTGTTTCCCGAAATTGGATACTCTAGACAATTGGAACAATCTCACTAAACTGAGACAAGCTTTACAAGGAGTTTCACTCCGCTCAGTGCTCTCAATACACTCTCTCCGATTTCTACATTCCTAAGCATAATGATACAAAATCCCACAGCTCAATTTATAGGCAGAGATTGAGCTCTTACTAGAGAAGAGAATTCCAAAATGAATTCTTCTTCATTAATGGAGTCTTTATCTTCAAAGCTCCCAAAGTCCACAATAGGGGGCTATGCGCAATCTGGGCCAATTTGAATTCCATGTGTGGAAATTCAAGAATTTCTATCTTGGCGAGAATTCACCTTCCAAATAAATCACCACTACCTCCCACAAATGCACACTAAAGTGTCAGCTTCTCAACAAACTCGAAGAAACAAAGAGAGACAAGAGAGCAAACTGTAGGAGTAAACAAATAGTGCTCTCAAAACAGAACAGACAAACAGACTGACTACAGATAATTGATGCTATTAACAAACTAACAAAAGAGAGCTAGAACAGATTCAGACAGGTCGCGCCACACTTCAGAAGTTCTGACAATAGATTCACATGATTGACCCATATCAAGACTGATGCTCAACTCCTATTGAGCCAGGCATCCCAGAGGCGAATGATTCAGGTGGACTGAGCTTGAACCACATTCAAACTCACTCCTAACATGCTTGTCTCAAAGATTAAGCCATGCATGTGTAAGTATGAACTAATTCAGACTATGAAAATGCGAATGGCTCATCAAATTAGTCATAGTTTAAGGGCCGAAATATCCATGTGGGTAATTGAAAGAGCCGATCGCCAGGCTAGGCAAGGCATGACACGATTCATGCTTAGTTGTTTGGCTTACAGATCTACAGTATATTCAGAATTCCCATAAAAAAAACAGAGAACGCGGAACAGAGCTTTTCAAACAGAAATAGGAATATTGGTCGCCAAATGCAAACATATGGAAGAGCCAGGTTTCTAAAGTTCAAAGCTAATTTCCAGAAACAATTCCAACTGAGTAAGTCTTGCGGCTAACCATTGGAGAATTCCTAGGACACGATGGAGGGGTCACAACGGTCCACTTAAAACCCAGTATCCTTCAACATGTAGTGTTGCTTAGTTGATATCGTTGGGTCTTTCTTCGATAAGGACATAGTATAGGGGACAATCATGCAAATAGGATACAAACTAATTCTTTAATGCCAAGAGGACAAATCATCCCCATGTACCAAATATACCCTGCTAGTCTATGAAAATGTCTGAACCCCCAAAACATATGAAAGCGCCTAAACCCCTAAACCTTATGAAAGTGCCTAAACCCCCAAAACCGTATAAACGTGCCTAAACCTCCAAAACATTATGAAAGTGATTAAACTTCTAAAGCCCTATGAAACCGTATGATACCCTAAGTGTCTAAACTCATTATAGCCTACCTCAAAGAGTCTAAACCCCTAAAATTAAACCCCAAAATTGAAATTGAATTAACATTAATGTAATGGGGATGAGAGGGAGAAAAGAAACTTTACTTTTGAGGTGGGTCCCATTTTCCACAAAAAGACGCCCATCTTTTGTCAAAAGAGACATTTTTCCTCAGACTTTGGCCCACGAATAGAGAGGAGAGAGAGAGTGTAGGCGATGAAGAGAGGAGACAGAGAAATCAGTCTTCGGTCAAATCCTGCGCGCTGTTTTTTTCTCTTTTTTTTTTCTTTTATCAACGTGCGCGCATTTACTCCCAATATTTTATTAAGGATATTTTTGTCTATTATTGTCTTTAAGCCATCAAAATTTTCCAATCCATATATTGAAGTCTTAACATAAATTAGACTGGGCCAAAAACCCTTTAAAGTTCCAGACTTGGCCTTTTGGCCAATTGTCTGTGGCATTTTTAGGCCTTGTTTTTTTTTAAGTTCTAGGATTGCTTGCCAATCTAGTTTTGATGTGATCTTAATTCCTTCAGACATGCGCCTTTTAACCTGAAATCTCCTTAATTTCTAGTAATAATTCCGCTTTAGCCAATTAAAAATAAAAATAGTCATGAAGGCTACAAATAAACCACATGAAACTTAGGTGCTATCAACTCCTTTGGCCAGTTCATAATTCAGATCTGGCCAGACAGCTAATTATAAAATTAAAAATAAATATATAAACCAACTGAAGACTCTTCTTTATATAGTACTCAAACTAAATTTATTCACTTCGGTAAACCTTAAACTCCACCTATGGATCTTACCAAAACTATCAAAGATCCCAGCCATGGCCTTAGTGCCAGCTCCCAAAAACCACAAGTTGAAGTAGTAATAGTGCCATTCCCATGCCATAGCCATCTCAACCAACTCCTCCACCTCTCCTGCCTCATCTCCTCCGCCTACAACATCCCCGTCCACTACGCCACCACCGCCACCCTCCTCCGCCAGTCCAAACTCCGGTTCAATGCCCAAACCCACCTCCAAAACTCCCACATCCACTTCCACGAATTACCCACCCCTCATTTCCCCTCTCCTCCCCCCAACCCAAATTCCTCCAACAAATTTCCTTCCCACCTCCAACCTTCCTTTGATGCCTCAATCCACCTCCGCCACCCCACGGCGGTTCTCCTCCGCAAGATCTCTGCCTCCGCCAGACGGGTTGTTGTAATCCACGACTTGTTCATGGCTTATGTGGTTCAAGACGTTGGTACCCTTCCCAATGCAGAGTCTTATACGTTTAGTCCTGTTTCTAGTTTCCACTTGTATTTTAGATCAGATTCGAAGGATAATAAAACTGTCCAGTTACTTGAAGAACTGAAAGGGATGCCGTCTCGTGAAGGATGTAACACTCCGGAGTTCAAAAATCTCGTCTCTCTTCAATCTGATTTTCTCTCACTGGCTGCTGGAACTATACTCAACTCGTGCAGGTCAATTGAAGGTACTGTAAGACAAACTATAGTTGCTCTATAATCTAGATGAATTTTTTAAAAGGAAAGAGTGGAATTTTGTACTTAATACTTTAGGCGTGTTTAATTAGTTTGCACATTTTATTCGCTTATTTGGTTTCATTAATTTGTATGTGGATGCATTGATGTCCAGATACAAACTCTAGATAAGACATAAAAACAGAACTTAAAACAGACGCTACTGGCCAGGCGGGTAAATCCGAACCCTGATTGGTGCGGGAACGCAGCGAATAACCCAGTAAGATTTTGAGCGGAGGCGGGTTCTAGAGAAACCTGCCCACACTGCCCCATAGAAAATGAGGAAAATTTGAAAGCAAAATAGAAGGAAATAGTTATCAGTCCCCTTCCTATGTGGGATACCATACTTTAACAAAGTGTGGGACTCTCATTTCCGGATCAAATTTCGACGATCCAAACCGTTCAATGTGTTTAAATCCGATTCTAGCGCTACCTTTTTCCGGACTTCTTCGGGCAACAAAATGCTGCTAGGCCAGTTGGGTAATTTGAAGCCAGCTATCAGGAGAAATCCACCATTGACTAAAGGCCCACAAATGGTAAACACAGTATCATGTGGAGGAGGATTAATCATAGTCATGTTGAAAATCTTGAAAAACACAGATGCCCAAAGACTCTCAGATTGCTACTGCCTTTGGTTGTTTCAAAGGTAGCCATGGATTTGAGAGACAGAAGTAGAACAGAGTTGGAGTTTTTTTTAGATTGCGAGAAAAGCATGGTTTAGAATTGGGAATAAGAGGTGAAGGGATGAGAGAGAGAAGAACCCGTTTGATTAATTGGGGGTGTTGTTTTATTGTGAAGATTAGGAGTATAGAAAAGAGGACAAGGAGAATGAAACTTTAGAAAATCTATGATCACTTTTTCGATTAATTCTATTTGTTTGGAAGGTTGTGGGGTGGGGATGAGGAGATCACTAGTGGAGGAAGAGAACAGATGTGAGGTGTTTTGGGGAGAGAGGGAATGGGGGGGCCGGCTGTGCACAGCAGGGCCCCCGCCTCCGGGGAGAGAGGGAGAGAGAGAGAGAGAAAGAAGATTCAGCGTGAGGGAGAAGATGTGGGGAAGCAACTCCATTTTAAGTTTCAATCTCAGCCCTCCATTTCTATGGCTAAGATGGAGTGGTAAGGTGACTCACCACTTAAAAGACTTAATTTTTTAAGTGGATAAGACTCCCCATACCGATGAATCGGACTACGGGACTAATCTCTTCAGCCCCACGCACAGATCTCTTTCTATACATTGGCGTGAGCTGAGGCGACCTCAAGACGTCGAGGCAACTCGATTAACCACTGTAACAAGCCTTAGAGTTTGTAGGGAACAGGGGCTGTGCAGTGCACTATGAGCACATCACACATGCAGCGCAGCCGGTCTGGGGTCCGTCCCAGGTCCTGTTGTTTAATCTGAATCGTTTATTTTATTCGTCTCATCGAATATGTTGTCCATGAAAAAATTCAGGTTGATCAAACATCGGTACCTATTTTATCAGAGACCATTTAGCTTACAGTTTTGTAGGAAAAAATCACCTACAACAGTTGCTTCAAGTGTTTCGTTTTCAAGAAAAATATAGTCACCAATATCCGATCAACTTAAATTTTTTAATGGACAACATATTCGACAAGACGAACGAAATGAATGATTCGAATTAAACAACGGGACCCGAGACGGACCCGAGACGGACCCCAGACCGGCCGTGCAGCATGCGTGTAGCAACTTGCTTTGAGTTACAACACGCATCTTCAATAGTATTTCTTCATTAGTTTACATCCACCAACCGAATATAAACGAGACACAAACCAAAAGATGTCGTGTATTTAAATATTGTGAATCTACGTCTTCTTTTTCTCAACATCATAGGTATATAAAGGAAGTTCTGTAACAACAAATATGCATAACCCCAATGGGTTAGCCTGATGATCTTGGCCTAATACTTAGGGCAAAAAACAAACCAAATATGCATAGCATCGGACGATTATGTTTCATATTAATTGCTTTAGTCGGGATAGTTACTATTGCTGCAAAATATTTTCTCGCATGCAAATAGGTACACAAGAGAAAAATGAATGCCTATAGATTTTTTAGTGAAATGATACAAATGAAAAAGGACGGAGTCAAGATTATTGCGTATGGGGGACGAGCTATATCTCTGGAATAGGGATGGGACTCTATAATTTGAGGACATTTATGTTTTTTAATATAATAGTATGATTTTTCCGCCCCTACTAGCCCCCTCGCTCCATCATTGCTAATGAATTTGTAAAGCTCAAAGATATATCGTCTGTCATTTTTTTTTCTTTGACCAAGACTATATTCTCAAAAGAATATATTCATTATTCTCTATGTTAAAATTCTTTACAGGTACTTACATCGATTTACTGGTAGAGAAAATGAATAGTAGAAACAAGCAAGTTTGGGCAGTTGGGCCATTGAATCTTGGCACAAAAAGTGACAAAACAGAGTCAAATAGCAGACACAAGTGTTTGGAATGGCTTGACAAACAAGTCCCAAAATCCGTGTTATATATCTCCTTTGGAACGGTTACTTCAATGGCGGATGAACAGATCAAAGAGCTTGCAATTGGGTTAGAACTGAGTCAACAGAGGTTCATTTGGGTTTTGAGAGATGCAGATAAAGGAGACAATTTTACAGAAGATGTCAGGAGAGCTCAACTGCCAGAAGGGTATTTTTGGGATTTAAATTTAAAAAAATTTCATCCAACACGCTGTCTTTTAATTTTCTTTCTTTTTAGGATTACGTTTGTGCTGTTTTGATAATTTTTTGTCTGAATGCCAACAGGTACGAGGAAAGGGTGAAAGAATTCGGATTGGTGGTGAGGGATTGGGCACCCCAGGTGGAAATTTTGGGGCACCCATCCACAGGTTGGTTTATGAGCCATTGCGGATGGAATTCATGTTTGGAGAGTATAACCATGGGAGTGCCCATAGCTACCTGGCCAATGCACTCTGACCAACCCAGGAATGCTTTTCTTGTTACAGACATACTAAAGGTTGGTATGACAGTTAACGCATGGGAACAGAGAGAGGAAATTGTGAGTTCATCCACCATTGCCAGAGTTGTGAAGAGGATGATGGGATCAAAAGAAGGGGAAGAGGCAAGGAAGAGGGCGGAGGAGATGGGCGGTGCCACACGAGAGGCGCTGGAAGACGGGGGTATTTCTCGCTTAGAGTTGGATTCATTCATAGCTCACATAACTAGGGAGTAAAATTATCCACTAGCCGAAATGTATACAAATTTCGTTCTGAATTGATTGATGATGGTATTGGATGTCTATTGAGCTACACTAGTTTATGCGTTAATTGCAATAGCAGAATTCTTAGCCCCTCACTCTCCTCTTCCTCTATTTGCAATATGAGCCATCTAAAACTTTTTGGACGGCCAAAATGCGCAATCGAACACCATATGGTCAAATTCGATAGGCACCCAAATTTTTCTCTGTAACCAGACTTTTTGTTCAATAAAACTTCCATGCATACTTTTCTTGGTGAAAAGTTTGGCGTTCTTTTTTTGTTTTTTGTCTTTGACAATAGGAAATTCTAAGATTGAATAAATTAACTGGGAGTAAGGAATATGATTGTATGATTCTATCATAAGAATTCAAATTTTCAAACCCAGAGCGTTTGTCTAAATTAATAAGTGTGGCGTAAGTGAATGTGTCACCTGATAATAAAAAAGAAAAAAAGAGAAAAAGTGAATGTGTTGTGCGACTTCTGTCCTCAAATTCACCTAAAGAAATGTGTCATCGCTTTTCTAAATCTATATTCTTACAATAAATATCTGTCATCAAGAGGACAAATTAATATTTATCAAAAGGAAAAGGTCAAATTAAAGGCCTGCTCTATTTGTAGCATTATGCAACCAATCAAAGGAAAACATCTTCCTCCATGGATGTTAGTAATATCCAAGATCCAAGCCAAGGCATGAGTACCAGCTCCAACAAAACTCAAGTGCAAGTGATAATAGTGCCATTCCCATGCCATAGCCATCTCAACCAACTCCTCCACCTCTCCTGCCTTATCTCCTCCACCTACAACATCCCCGTCCACTTCGCCACCACCGCCGCCCACCTCCGCCAGGCCAAACTCCGTTTCAACTCCCAAACCCACCTCCAAAATCCCCATATCCACTTCCATGAATTCCCCACCCCTCATTTCCTCTCTCCTCCACCCAACCCAAATTCCTCCAATAAATTTCCTTCACATCTGCAACCTTCTTTTGATGCATCTACCCACCTCCGCCACCCCACGGGAATGCTCCTCCGCAAGATCTCTGCCACCGCCAGACGGGTAATCGTAATCCACGACACCCTCATGGCTTATGTGGTTCAAGACGTTGCTACCCTTCCCAATGCCGAGTCTTATATGTTTAGTCCTATTTCTGCTTTCCATTCTTCTTTGAGACAATTGAAGAATCATAGATCGCCCCTTTTACTTGAAGAACTGAAAGGAATGCCAATGCCATCTATTGAAGAACCCAGCACTCCGGAGTTTCAAAATCTAATCTCTCTTCAATCTGATTTTAGATCAATAGCAGCTGGAACTATCTTCAACTCATGCAGGTCAATTGAAGGTACTCTTAGACAACCAAGCTCATTTTGTTCGCTTTGATTTTTCAGAAACTCTCTCTCTCTCTCTCTTAGCACGGTTTCCAATAAGTTTTCTCGCAAATTATTTATCTCATTTCTCTGTCTATCTCTCTCTACTTACTACCCCAAAAACCTCCTTCAAAACCTAAACCAAACAAAGTCGGTCCTAAAAGGGCAATCTAAATTAGGCCTTTTTCACATAAATTCGTACTACTTAAAATAATTTTTTTTAAAGGTATTTTATCAGTTTTTTCTTAGATGCTAGATTAGTCATTAGAACACACTCCGGTGTTTGCCCCACGGTTAGGGCGAGTGCTTGACTTTGGGAGTAATCCCCTTAGTCAAGGTTTCGATTCCCCGCAAGGTGAGTTCCTGTGCTAAGTGGGGATCCTGTTACTGATGTGGATTGCGCCAGCTCCCTCCGAGGTTTGGATTGTGCAGTGGGTCCAATTAGTGGCGTGCTATAGTGTTTTTCCTCGGTTATATATATATAAAAAAAAAGATTACTAATTAGATCTGTGTAGTTAAGTTTCTACTACCAAAAAATTCTATCCTTATTGATGGTGGCTAATCCACTTAATCTTTCTCGTTTGATCTTCAAGTAGGATTTACCATTTTTTTTATTTTGGAAAACCTTTTTTCAGTGGAAACCACGGTTATAGGTATCCTGAACGAACTTGGGGTTCCCGTAGTGACCTCAACTATGGGCCCTCTGAAATCTTCATTTGGGATCGAAACTGTTCATTTTTTCAAGAACGTTGAGCACATCATGAGTACAAAAAACTATGATCATCGGAGATTGGTAGAAACACAATCGAGACAAATTATCTTGCAGTGTATTCTCTAAATAATATTGGCCATCCATAAAATGGTATCCGATCATATGGCCACCAATATCCAATTAATTTAATTTTTTACTTGAATGATCTACTCAATATTCACCACAAATACTCCAGCTCTGATCCCAAATACAAATTATAGAGTGCCGACAATTAAGGTCACTACAGGGATATATTGGCTTGGGTGACCATCGTGAACGGTATTCTACTAGCGAAATACTATGGGATTATTACCTCTAGGTCTAGAAAAGATATGTCTAATTACCAATAAGGTAAGTCATTTTTTTTAATTACCACTAAGGTAAGTCACTCTTTTTTGGAGTTTAGGTTTAGGGTGCACTTTCCTATTATAGGGTTTTAGTGGTTTAGGCACTTTCATAGAGTACCATAGGATTTTAGGCACTTTCATAGGGTACCCTAGTCGTAGGGTACCCTAGAGTTTAGGTTTAAGGTGCACTTTTCTATTATAGGCTTTTAGTGGTTTAGACACTTTCATAGAGTACCCTAGGATTTTAGGCACTTTCATGGGGTACCCTAGTCGTAGGATACCCTAGGATTTTAGGCACTTTCATTGGGTACCCTAGTCGTAGGGTACCCTAGGATTTTAGGCACTTTCATAGGGTACCCTAGTCGTAGGGTACCCTAGAGTTTAGGTTTAGGGTGCACTTTCCTATTATAGGGTTTAGTGGTTTAGGCATTTTCATAGGGTACCCGAGTATTTTAGACACTTTCATAAGGTACCCTATGATTTAGGCAATTTATACGGGTTGGGGAGTTGATGGGAATTTTTCAGAGTTGGGTTTGACCTGATGGTAATTATGGGATCAAAGGGTGACCTGATGGTAAATGTCCCAAATACTATTCGACTGGGGAAGAGAGCGATAGCGCGCCATAGCATTGGGTAGATGGACAAAGTAAAAAATTCTTCCTCCCTTTTATAATAGAGGGAAATAATCGTATGTGATTTCGTTTTTCAAGGAAAATTATATTCTCTCCACCCTAAAATTGTTGCTCCTTTTTTCGAAATTCAACTCTTAATGAACTAATTATAATTGTAGTACGAAAAAGAGGAACGAAGTACCAACTTTTTTTGTTAACTTTTTAAATTTGCTTTGTTTTAGGAAAGCCAAAAAGAAAATAATGAGCAATAAACTCCCTCCGTCCCCAAATAAAATTAGATTATTTCATTTTGGGCTATTCTTTAATAAGTGTATGTATAAAAGTTAATGTACAACTGTTTGAGAAGATATACCCTGCCTCATGGGCTTATACGAGGCTTAATTATTATAAAATTCATTTTAGTACTATAAAGTATAAATTATTGTGTGTGTATATATATACTACCTATATATGAATTATTCCATAGAAAATTTGGAGCCGAAGCATATGCTTTACTGGCCAAGTCGACAAGCCGACACTGTAGACAACTATAGTTGCTCTGGAAGAAATTTTTTAAACAGGAAAAGATTAAATTTTGTACCTTTAAAAAGCTACTACGAATTTCTTTAATAAAAAGCCATCGGTTGTTGAAAAGGCTAGTTGCTCCAGATGAATACTTTGCTCAGATACCAAAATGTGAGATCACTGCAAGAAAAATCATAATTTGCGAGGAATGAAAATCGTCATAAATGGCACACTTTTCCTCGCCAATGGTATAGGCGAGGAAAATATTTTGTCACTAGTTTTGTCGACAAAGGGTTGTCGCAGAAGGTCACATGGCGAGGAAATAAGAATTTCCTCGCCTATAATGAGTTTTTGACGACGAAATAATTTCCTCTCCTATATTGAGTTTTGGCGAGGAAATATTTCGTCTCCTATATCAATGATTTTTTGTCGATAATTCATCAATTTCCTCGCCAATAATGATGGAAATCGATCCTGGAAAATTACATAGGCAAGGAAATGTTTCGTCGGCAAGTAATTTAATTTAAATATTATAAAATTACATAGGCGAGGAAACTTTTCGTCGGCAAGTAATTTAATTTAAATATTAAAATTACATAGGCGAGGAAACTTTTCGTCGGCAAGTAATTTAATTTAAATATTAAAATTACATAGGAGAGGAAACTTTTCGTCAGCAAATAATTTAATTTAAATATTATAAAATTACATAGGCGAGGAAATTTTTCGTCGGCAAATAATTTAATTTAAATATTATAAAATTACATAGGCGAGGAAATTTTTCGTCGGCAAGTAATTTAATTTATATATTATAAAATTACATAGGCGAGGAAACTTTTCGTCGTTAGAAAGCTTCTTAGAGAAACCTCTTTAGTGAGCAAAAATTTCGTCACCTAAAGAATATATACGAGGAGTATAGGTGACAAAATAAATTGTGTCCCATTTCTTTGAGAATACAATCCTGTTCATTTTAGAATTCAATAGATATCAAACAAAAACCCTATATTACAATACATTTCACCAAAATAACTAACATATATTCATAAACCTTCAGAATATTTAGTATTCTACACCAATTAGTTCATCCACCATAGGATCTAATCCATCCATGTTCCAAAGACGAAAAGTCAAAAATAATCAAACTAGACCATATCATGTTCTTATCCTATGCATCATCCAAAAAGAAGACCCAATCTTCATAAAAAAAAAAAAAAGAAGAACAGGTCCTCACATATTAATATATCCAAAAAAGAAGTCTTCAATGAAAACCATATACTCTCATCTTTCCCACTATCCAACCTTCTGCCTAATCAATCTGCAAAACATCAAACAAGATTACAAAATATTGTTACGATTTTGATAATAGAATAAGAAAATTTATGTAAACTTAACAAATATAATGTGTCACGCCCCGTCTTGGGACAACGCCAATTGGCCCATCCCGACACAACGCGTGGCACCCGGCCCAATCAGACCAACCTTAGCTCACACAAGCAAAAGATTAAAAAGTTAAACAGTTCATTATTTATAACTTCAAAGAGCATCTTACAATGTACGGCGGAAGACTGACATACGTGAACAAAAAAAAAAAAAAAAGATTATACACTTAAATACAAGGCCTGGGGACGGACCCTCTTGGCCAACAAAAGCATCACTATCTACATATAACCAAGCCCTGACCTGCGTCACTCGAGCGAGGTGCAACCACACGACCAAAACCTGTAGTGGACGCGCTCGACTCAGTTCTCAACACTTAAGAGTCTATTTCCAGTAAGAAGATGTAAATTCCAGCATGTATCAGCGCTAAACAGGCATTTACAGCAGCTACGCAGGTCATTTACAGCATAAAAATAACACTTTCAGCAACTAAACTTTATTTCCAGCAAATTTCAGCCCTTAACAGGTCAGTTTCAGCACCCAATAGGGCAGTTTCAGCACTTCAAAATGCATTCCAGCAACTAAGAGCAGTTTCCTGCATCTAAATAACTCTTACAACAGCATTTTCAGCCTTAAAAAGGCATTTTCAGCAACTACAAAACAGTTTCCTGCACTTAACTACACAGTTTCAGCAACCTCAGTGGTGAATTTAACCTAGAAACTTCAATTAGAAGCATAACCCATCAAGAGTTCACATAAATACATGAAATTAAAGCACTAGAAACATGGAATTCAAGTCTAGCACGTGTATTTACCTAGGTTTGAGCTTCAATCAAGCACAGGTAAGAAAACCCAGTTGATTCCCTCCTCTTCCCCTCTCTCTCTCTCTCTCTCTCTCTCTCTCTCTCTCTCTCTCTCGTGTACTCTATGCATGAGCCAAGTGTGGGTATGACTAAGGAAAGGAAAAGGGACGTGGAAGTATATAATCTTGCAAAGGAAAAATTATCCCATGCTACACATCTCATGATGCTGTGATGCTCCAATCAATGGAAATATTCCGTTTTGCATACTTTTAAAATGATGCCAATTCACTCAAATGATGCACACAATTAAGATAAACACACACAAAATTGAATACATTAACTCGCATCTTGACCGTCTAAAATTGTTTTGGACAGCCCAAATTTTAAAGAGAAAGTTGAGAGAGCAAGAGAAAGTGTTGGGAGAAATCTAAGATGTTCAAAATATCTTTAGATGACCAAAATGTGCTCTCGGCACCATGTGTACCATATCCACTCTACACACAAATTCTTCTCCGAGTCACACTCACCACCATATATGACACTCCAGTATATGGACAAAAGAGTTAGAAGGTAATCTTGCAACTTGCAACTAATTTACACACAAATGAAGGAAAATATACACTAATTTACACACTAATTTCGGTCCATAAAAAATAACGAGGAAAATATTTCCTCGCCCATTGTGAGTACATTAGTGAGGAATCATTTCGTCGTCCAATTCGGTAGAGTAAAATAATGTAAAACAAAATTCGGTCCGTACAAATTAACGAGGAAAAACTTTCCTCGCCCATTCTGAGCTCATTAGTGAGGAATTATTTCGTCGTCCAATTCGGCCAAGTGAAATATTGTAAAAAAAAATTTTGGTCCGTACAAATTAACGAGGAAAACATTTTCTCGCATATTGTGGGCACATTAGTGAGGAATTATTTCGTCGTCCAATTCGGCCAAGTAAAATATTGAAAGAAAAAAATTTGGTCCGTACAAATTAACGAGGAAAACATTTTTCTCGCACATTGTGAGCACATTAGTGAGGAATTATTTCGTCGTCCAATTCGGCCAAGTAAAATATTGTAAAAAAAAATTTCGGTCCCTACAAATAAACGAGGAAAACATTTCCTCGCACATTGTGGGCACATTAGTGAGGAATCATTTCGTTGTCCAATTCGGCCAAGTAAAATATTGTAAAAAAAAATTTCGGTCCCTACAAATTCACGAGGACAACATTTCCTCGCACATTGTGGGCACATTAGTGAGGAATCATTTCGTCGTCCAATTCAGCCAAGTCAAATATTGTAAAAAAAAAATTTGGTCCGTACAAATTAACGAGGAAAATATTTCCTCGCACATTGTGAGTACATTAGTGAGGAATCATTTCGTCGTCCAATTCGGCCGAGTAAAATAATGCAAAAATAAATTTCCATCCATACAAATTAATGAGGAAAACATTTTCCTCACCCAAGGTGAGTTTTTCAGTGAGGAATTATTTCGTCGTCCAACCGATTTCAAGGTTTCGCGCGCCCGGGGACGGTATGGAGGGAGAATATTAGCGAGGAAAATTATTATTTCCTCGCCTAAACTTTCGTTTGTCCCCTCTTTTAGAGACGAAATAATAATTTTCCTCGCCCATTTAGTAATTTTAGCGAGAAAATAAAATTTCCTCACCTTAAATTTGTTTTTCCTATAAATTAGTGACGAAATATGATTTTCCTCACGAAAAAGACATAATTGGAGACGAATTTTATTTTCCTCACTAGCATTTCCTCACAGATTATCACTTTTCTTGTAGTGGATGTATTATATACTTTTTATAGGCAAGATTCTGCGTATTTTTTTAATGTAATTTTGTTTTTCTACAAATATGTGATTCAAATTCAATTTATAAAATTAGTCCAAATTTTGATTTCTTGTCCTTATAATTTCTATGGCTATTGACCAATTTCTCTTGTTTCTTCAACGATTCTCGATGAGAAACATAAACATCCTTTAAATTAAGTTTTAATAAATACACTAAAATGTCTAGACTAACTATAAATAATGCACCAAAAATACAAAGTTGACAAAAATTTAAATTCTTGTATTTTTTCTATTTCTTATATTAAACGTAGAGTTTGAAAAATAATATAGTCTTCTATGCTTGTGATGCATTACTACTAAAATAGTATATATGCGTTAATATACAGCACGAGGGTCAAGTCAATCCAATTTGTATGTGTCGAGAGTATTTTAGTCTTTAAGTTTTGACAGTTAACACTGTTAGGCTTATTTTAACGGCAAGGGATGTCTCCGTATATTAGTTGGTAAAGTAAGAAAGGTGATTGTAATTTTTCAAATCAGAAGGGAGGTCAGTGTATTTGTCAGAAATCTCAGGAGAAGTTAGTGTAATTTTTACCTTATAAATTTGGAGTGAGTTGTACTAGACTACTAGTACTATACAGATCTCGAGTGATGCAAGCCACACTTGATATAAATCTGGTGATCCTTTGTAAATTTTGTACATCTTGTCGAGAACTTCGACTATGCAAAAACAGAAGGAAACCACTACTCTCCAGATTGATACTATTTTCTTATGTAATTGTGTGCCGATTAACATAATTCTTTTGCATGGTTGAAATTCTCAATGAGATCTACAACGTGAACAGTTCTGATAATTGTTATGGGTGATTATTGTTGTGGGCCCGAGAAGGGCCTACAAAAACCAAAGCTGGAGAGGAACAAAACTGGAGAGGAGCCGGTTCCAAAATTGCATTAAGATTTAAGAATTCAAATAGTATCAAAAACTTTTTGGTCCTTTTTTTTCTTTTTAGTAGTATTATTGGTTTCTAAAGGAATTGAGAACAAGCAAATAATGTAAGGGTCCACTTGATAAATGGCCCAAGTCATTGTTGATATTTATAGAGTGTACAATAAGATAAGAAACAAAGAACATTTAATGAATACTAAACTAGAGATCTGTACAGATCTATCAAAATCTCTTCAAATCTAGAAAGCCAAAATCTTAGCCAAGTGTGGGCGGCTTCTTTGACTTCTGATACCCCTTCTTTATGATAGGCTTTATCAGTCCCCCTCAAACTGGACCGGGGCTGCGAGCACAGTCCAAGTTTGCCCCTCAAGTCTTGAAACACAATCTTGGAGAGAGATTTTGTGCATACATCAGCTATTTGTCGCTTGGAAGGGACAAATCTAGTAGTAAGGGATCCAAGAGCGACCTTTTCCCGAACAAAATGAGAATCAATCTCTATGTGTTTTGTTCAAGCATGAAAAACTGGATTAACGGACATGGATAAAACACTGAAATTGTCACAAAACAAGGTGGATGGTTGGGTAAGAGGGACACCAAGGTCGCGAAGTAAGTAAGATAGCCATGTTAGCTCGGCTGCAGTAGAAGCCATAGCACGATACTCAGCTTCCGCACTAGAGCGAGCAACAATTGCTTGTTTCTTGGCACTCCAAGAAATACAGTTGGACCCAAGAAACGTACAAAATCCGGTGGTGGAGCGCCTCGTAGTGGGACAGCCGCCAGCCCAATCAGCATCTGAAAATGCATACAGATCTTGTGAACTGTGACGAAGAATACGTATTCCAAAATTGAAAGTTCTTTTGAGATAGCGGAGAATACGTTTCAAAGTCTGATAATGAGCATTGGTAGGTTGATGCATGTGTTGACAAATGGTATTGACCGAATAAGCAAGATCTGGACGAGTCATTGTCAAGAACTGAAGAGCTCCAGCCAGACTTCGATAATGTGTGGGGTCATGATAGAAAGTCCCATCATTAGAGATCAAATGTTTGGATGCCATAGGGGTAGCAATTGGTTTGCAAGCATCCATGTGTGCTCTACGTAGAAGATCACCAGCATATTTACTTTGTGTAAGAAAAAGACCACCAGAAAAATAATGAACTTGAATGCCAAGGAAATAGTGCAGCAGGCCAAGGTCTTTCATTGCAAATTGATGGCTTAGATCTTGAATGAAGGCATCAATTAAGGGGGGAGAGCTTCCTGTTAAAATTATGTCATCTACATAAAGTAACAAGACAAGAACACCATTAGCAGATCGATGAACAAAAAGAGAAGGATCTGCAACACTGCATTTAAAATCCATGGCTTGTAGAAAGGAACTAGATTTGTCAAACCACACACGAGGAGCCTGTTTAAGCCCATACAATGGTTTACGTAGACGGCATACATGGGTAGGCTTGGAACAATCCGCGAAACCCGGTGGTTGCTCCATGAACACCGTTTCATGAAGATCGCCATGTAAGAAGGCATTTTTAACATCTAATTGCTTGATGACCCATTCATTTATAGTAGCAAGTGTGAGAACAACACGAATGCCACCGGGCTTAATTACTGGACTAAAAGTCTCATAAAAATCAACACCCATATCCCTTTACTGGAAACCAATATTTCATTGTCAATCTTTTGTTCCTTCTTCTGTGAAGGTTTAAGCAAAGTGCAACTTGCTTTAAGATACAACACAGATCTTCAGAACCTGTTCTTCAAACCATAGGGTGCCATACATTTAAATACTGTGAATCTACGTCTCTCTTTCTCAGTGACATAGGTGCATGTAGTAGCCAAGCTCACAAGAGCAAGTGGGTTTCCCCCGCCCCTTGGGGTCCTCGGTGAGAACCACCCTCTCGGCCTGCGGTTTGCCGCAGGTTCCCGGGGCTAGGATCATGCTCCCGGAATAGTGCCTCGGTGGCTGGTTTCTTGTTTACCACCCGCTAGGTCGAGACATCCCCTCGGCAGGAATTCCACGCGGATTCTAATAGATCCGTGGAACGTCTCATCCGCCGAGGGGTACTAAGCGCCAGCGTCGAAGGGTCGGGGAACACCTTCGATCTAGTCTTGAAAGACAAGCAGCCGAAGGGAGTGAGGTCGTCGAGGACCTTGGTTGCCGAAGCCCCGGTAGAGGGTAGGTGGTGATGTGACAGGTGACAGATGGGATTGAAGTGGTGTCAGGCGGCGTCGGGACGTTGCGCTCAAGGCATCTGGCGGATCACGTGACGAACCGGGGGATATCCGAGAGATGTTGACTATTCAGACATGCAAGTGGGATGACGTCAGCCGAAGCGGCGGAGCACTCATGACTGGCCATGTGCTCAGCCGAAAAAAGGACGACGCGTGGGAAACTCAGTTAGCGTAGTAGGGAAGCTTCCCTTTCCTATAAAAGGGAAGTCCCTCTACCAGTTGAGGGGCCCCTTTTCGATTATTCTTCTTCTCTTTCCTCCCTCTCTCTATATAGAAGGTAACCATTTCCTACTTTTTCAGCCACCTTTCCCACCGCCAGTGACTTACTAGACCGTCGGAGTGCCTTCCCGGACCACCACCGTCTGAGCGAGGTGCTAACACGGGCGTTACTTGTGCAGGTCTCTCTCCGAGGTGGATCCCCCATATCTCAGGTCTTACCCATCCTCACATCCCTTTTTGCCCGTTCCATAAGGTCAAAGAGGTTCGTTGGAGACGCGATCCCCACAGTGCATAAAGGAATTTCTGTAACAACAAATATGCGTAGCTAATTTGAATGCTTACTCATAAATTTTGCTCTGTGAATGTTTATCCGGGATATTCGTATTGCTGTGAAATAATTTCTCGCATGCCAATAGCTACACAAGTGACAAGCCAATAATGAATGCCCGTAATTTTTGGGATGCAATGATAGTACTAATGATTTTGTAAAGCTCTAAGATATATCGCCGATCATTTTTTCTTGTACCGGAACTATATTGTATCAAACTTTACACTGGTTTTTGTCTATGTCAAAATTCTCTACAGGTGCTTACATCGATTTACTGGTAGAGAAAATGAATAGTAGAAACAAGCAGATTTGGGCAGTTGGGCCATTGAATCTGGGCACAAAAAGTGAGAAAACAGAGTCAAATAGCCAACACAAGTGTTTGGAGTGGCTTGACAAACAAGTACCAAAATCCGTGTTATATGTCTCCTTTGGAACAACTACTTCACTGAAGGATGAACAGATCAAAGAGCTTGCAATTGGGTTAGAACAGAGCAAACAGAAGTTTCTTTGGATATTAAGAGATGCAGATAAAGGTGACATTTTTGCAGGAGATGTAAAGAGAGCTCAGTTGCCAGAAGGGTATTGTTGAGATTTAAAATTTAGAAATTGTTCCAACCTCCTGTGGGATTTTTTTTTTTTGGGATTCTGGTGGGTTTTTTTTTTTTTTTTTGGTTAATCGCCATGCAAAAAAGTCTGGTTAATCGCCATGCGTAATTTTAATAGTATAACTGGCCCAGGTAATTCAATTTGTTAGACTTTATCCCACATCGCTTATCTAAGCAACCCTCTCAACTTATTGCCTATTGGTTTTAGATTGGAATCGTTCAAGAAATCTAACAAAAATATGTCAAAAACTATTGTTCTTGAACTATGTTTTACATTTCTATATTATTTCTTCTTTGCTTTACCATTCATGTTAGATTATTTTCATGACTCGTACATTTCAAACGCTCGTGAGCCCTGTCTTTTTCTTTCCGTTTTCATAATTTTTTGTCTCAATGCCAACAGGTACGAGGAAAGGGTGAAAGAATTCGGATTGGTGGTGAGGGATTGGGCACCCCAAGTGGAAATTTTGGGGCACCCATCCACAGGATGGTTTATGAGCCATTGCGGATGGAATTCATGTTTGGAGAGTATGATCATGGGAGTGCCCATAGCTGCCTGGCCAATGCACTCTGACCAACCCAGGAATGCTTTTCTTGTTACAGACATACTAAAGGTTGGTATGACAGTTAACGCATGGGAAGAGAGAGAGGAAATAGTGAGTTCATCCACCATTGCAAGAGCTGTACAGAGGATGATGGGATCAAAAGAAGGGGAAGAGGCAAGGAAGAGGGCAGAGGAGATTGGCGGTGCCACTCGAGAGGCAGTGGAAGAAGGAGGTAATTCTCGCTTAGAGTTGGATGCATTCATAGCTCACATAACTAGGGAGTAAGATAACCCACGAACCGAAATGTATACAAGATTCGTTTTGAATTGGTTGCTTTTTGCAATTTTTATTGATGTTATGTTTTATTTATGAATAATGTTGTGAAACTCAGTTTTTTTTTTCCAGAAAAACTTCCATGCATACGTTTCTTGGTGGAAAGTTTGGCGTGCATTTTTGTTTTTATGTCGTTTTTGGTTTTTTGACAATGTAAATTTGTGTGCTTCTAAGTCCAGATAAGAGCTCTGTCTCAACCATGTAATTCTCTAAAGCCAAATGAACAATTCGTATAATAATTTTTATCGCATCTTCTTTCTTGTTCCACCGTCAAAAATTTGATGTTGGGCTTAAGCCATTTGGGTCATGTTTTTAGGTTCCAAAAAGTTATTGGACCCGTGATCTATAAGGGGAATTGCAGATGGTATTCAAACAACCCGTGTACATTATCGAGTGGGGATAGGGAAAAACCCCTGAAATTTCCAATAGAATGTACAAGTAGGAAGAATCCCCAAGCTTAACACAACTAGACTTGGATTTTGGCTCCACAAGCACTGTCTGTCTGTCAGTCCTGAAGCCCAAAAATTCTCTATCTCCTCTTTCTGATCGTTATTACATCAAACTGGTTAATTATGGCCAAGCTCCAACAGTGACTCCGTTCTTGGGGTTACGAAAGTCCGACGTCTTCCAGTACTCCTTCAGCTTCCCCTTAACCTCCCTTGGCTTCTTCATAATTCTAAACCAAGCCAAACCTTGGACAAGGATAGAGTTTCAATTCAAGTATCTTCGATGATCTGAGAGAAGTTAGAATTAGATAGGCAAGCATCAACAAATCTAAACGGCTTAGGCCACCAGTCCTTGACCTCATCTGAAAGCATCATTGGGCAATGATCAGGAACTTAAACTTGACAAGCCACAGGAATCTGTCCAACCTCCCGAGATCAATTAGGGCCATACACATTAACAATTACACAATTGAAATCATTGGAAATCGCACCTCTGACCAAAATGAAGTGTTTTCGATCGGATGATAATTTCCACTGCAGACATCACTTGTTGGTTCCACAAGGTGATAGTATTTCCTGAAGAACATTCAATAATTGATAGGCTAGCACAAAATATTGATGAGTAGAAATCCCCATATCACACATTGTTAGTTATTTGTCGTTCTTAATTAGGTATTATTATTATTATTACCTTTTTTTATGTTAACTTTAAATTATAAACTTTGCACGAAAAGATGGTATGATCTAATACTTCAGCCTAGTGCCGATTGGATTCGGAAGCTAAGTTTGTAAATTGTCACCTATTGTTAGAGTTAGCAAAATTTAACAGAAGAGATAACATTGTCTCTTGTTTGTTTCAGAGAGATTTGGAGAAAAACTGTGGGATAAAGTTCATCTCTTGATTTGCATAGATAACTTTATTTGTTGGTTATTTTAGGGAATATAAAGAAAATAGATGTGTAAAGATATATTGTAAAATACAAAGTTTAGATTTGGAAAGATAACTTTATCTCTTACTTTGCATTGGGAAATACTGAGAATAGATTTGAAGAGATAACTTTTTATGTTGATATTTTAGGGAATATGTAGAGAATAGATCTTTAGAGGTAAATTTATTTGTTAGATTTTTTTAGAGGAATAATATAGAGAAATATATTTACAAGGGTCATACTAACGGGTGTCATAGTGCACCCGTTAAGGGTACAAAAAGTACACTTTGTGGGTCCTACTTGTGCAAAAAGTACACTTTTGAAGTACACTTGTACGTTAAAGTACACTTAAAGATGTACTTTTAAAATACAAAGTATACTTTTAAATTGTACTTTCTTGTACTCTTAACGAGTGAGGTTCTGGGTTCGACTCCTATGGAGAGGAGGTCAACTCTTGTGGTTTACTAGCATCTAACATCTAATTGTACTGATGTATATCGAATGGCAAAAAAAAAACGAGTGCACTATGGCACCCGTTAGCATTTCCCTATTTTACAATGATAGCATTAACTGTGTTTTTTTATTTAATATTCAGAGAATAATTTTGCAAAGATATATTCATCTTTTGGATTCTTAGGTGAATATAAATAAAATATACGTGTAAAAATAATTTTATTTGTTGGTGACGCATGTATAACTTTCTTGGGCCTATGTTGTCGTCGTATTTTTATGCTTATTTATTTTTACTAATATATGCTCTCTAGGCCTAAGAGGGCCTAGGCCTAGAGCACTCAAAAAAAACCTCAAAAATTGGGGCATTCCCATGATTTTTAGTAGTATGCATGGGTAGGGGTCTTTTATAGCCCAAATAGAAAATAAAAAGCCCAATAGGAAAATAAAAAGACCTAAAACAATTGTAATGAGCATTGGGCCTAAACCAAGCTAAAAGAAACCCCCTGATCCAAAAAAAAAGGGGCTAACCGCCGGCTGGTCCAAAAAATAAAGGAAGTAATTCCCACGAGCTCCAGCTTTGGTCGCCAAATGCACGGGTAAGTTCCGCGCAGCCAATAAAGTGAAAAAGCCCCCACCTCTGTGTTTAAAGTGCTACATTGGATTGTTGTTGTGGAATTGATGTGCTCGACTTTGTCTTTGTTTAAGTGTTGTACTCTTAGAGTACAATTTTTAAATTAGGTCTAGGACACTCCAAACTCTTGGGCCGGCCTTGGTGGTGGTTCGAGGTTTTTGTAGCAATCTATGGTGATGACGGTTCATGGCTGCGGTGCCTATGCACAAGTTTCTGGCGAGGCAATTGCCGGAGATCTGTCAACACGAGGGGTATTAGTGGAGGTTCGTCCGATCTCTTAACCTACATGCGAAGTGGTGGAGGTTCATCCGATCTCTTAACCGTCGTGGACTTCCCACGTTAAGAAATTTTTTGATGGACTAAATTTCCCAATTTATGTTTCCAGTGGATTGTTGACCGAATGGCCCATAATAATATTAGACCCACAAAGTTTAATTTGATGGTTAACATGAAGTCATTGATGACAGAAGCGACCAACATTGTTTAAGGAGGAGTTTCGAAATACTAAAATGTGAGCCTCGTATGTGGAACCCAACATTAAAATATAGCCGTAAATAAAGGAAAGTTCAACAAAAGCATTTGAGGAGACCGGCCGTAAAATTATTAAAAATTGGAGGATATAGAATATGAGTACAAACAATCTTGCTCTACGATTAGAAGTTTTATAATCAAGCCTAAGATTTACTTGTCAAATCCATGTTCATCATACTCAATACTTTGACCACTGCTATCTTGAATCCACAAGCCTTCCGTTTGCCTCCCGGAAATCCACCGAAGGACTTTGTATTGCCTAGGATATTGAAACCTCTTGGAGATGTCTTTCACACACAATGATCAATAGAATGCTTGTTTACGCCAAGATTCAAAGCCAAAGACCCCTTTGAACGTTTCCCACCTTCAAGAATGTGTTGAGGGCTACTCTCATATGCTTGGTCCCTCCATACCCTAATAGACGATATATTTATAGCTATCGAAAATCGCCGAACTTGCACGAGTGAGAATAAGTTGCTCGAACAACTTCTGATCAGTGACTTTGCTGGATGAGTTGCTTCACTGTTGCTTGTGAGCACTTTCTGCTGCTTCTTTCGTTTAAACAATAGACACCTGAAAATTGACCCAAACCTATCGTACTACCTTACATGACACGATGAATCCATGCCACAAACACTCTATAGACGAATAATGAAAATTATAACTCGATAAATCGGGATACATAAAAGATTAAAATCTGCATTTTGTCAATAGAATTGTCAGCACAAAGGAGCTCAGCTTTTTGGAGCTTACACTAGCCTATGCCCGTGTCTGAAGAAATGGGTTCAAGCACGGGCGAGTCTCAATTGACATCAATCACCAAATTCTCCTCAGACGAATACAATTTAGCTCCTTTAGATTTCCCATTAAAGGTATGAAAAACCGCAAATAAAAAAATTGTATAAATATGTCGGATTTTTAAATAATTACCCGCAAAGAGTTAAAAAAGAGTAAAGATTGCATTAGCAATAATTTATAAAATAGATGAAAAATATAACAAAATGAAATAGCCATACCCCACATGCCATAAGTGTCTTCAATATATATCAGAATGATATGCATCTGCTGCTGTTGTATGTTATTGGAGTGTTCACCGAAAATTCTAGATAACAAATTCTCAGATTCTACAGATTTTGAAACACTAAAAAAGGAAAGAAAATTCTAAAAATTTCAAAGCTGGGTTTGGGTAACTTTTAGAGATTTTAAAATTTATAGGAGTTTATTTTTTTACTTTTTGAGGTAAACAAATATCATATTTTGCTGCAACTTAATCATAACTTCACAGTTAGGGTAAACATATGTTATCTACTTCTCCTAAAATTTATAATCTAAAATTTGTAGTAAAATATGAAGTTAAAATTTCAAATCTTTATCTACAGCTATCGCAAGCACGCCAAACTCAACATTGTGATTCTACGTATGGTGTTAATTGGAAGGGTCGACACAATAAAGTTTAAAAGTTAGGATCGTAAAACACAAGACCCATTATAATGCAACATATTTCAATGATAATCACTTTTCATATTTTTTCGAGATCATCAATTGATCACAAATCAATTGTTATGTTTTGAAAGCATACTTATATTGCAAAAAATGGGTTCCCATTCAATATTTCAAACTTCCTTTTTTAGTTTTTGTACGTTTTGAAATACAACAAATGATAAAACATGATTTTTACGTGACTGATAGTGTTGACGAGGTCTAAAAAGTGAAAGATATTATTAATCATTGAATAAGGCCCAAAATCCCAAAGGGAAGGGAGAGGAGAGGATCCCTTGCATTTATGTGTGTTTCAACACTTTCAGTTCAAATACGTAATTCTACTCCAAATAAATCACAAAAAATATCATATAGAGGGGAATCATAATAAACAACTATGTCACGGAGGATCATTTAAATTGGTGTTATCATATTTTTGATAAATCCTAATGTGCGTGATCACAAGCTTCACATATTTGATATTCCTCCATCGCAAAGTTGTTCATTTTCTATTCACACCTTTCAAAAAAATGACTACATTTTTTAGTTTATAATATACGTTTATAATTTTTTAAACTTAGATTAAAACTGAGTTATAAATCATAATACACACACACACACATCAATGTTCTAATCCATTACTCTTAAAGTCCACACCGTCCACACCTTTCATTTCCCGATCAAATTTTGATGATCCGAACCGTCCAATGTGTTTAAAAACATGTTTTTAAGGGTCGCTGCTAGAAATCAGCAAAAAAAAAAAAAAAGGCTGGGAAAGGCTTCATCTGAGTAATTTTCGATTAAATACAGTTTTATTGAAAACTACTTGGATGAAGCCCTTACCGGTCTTTTTTTTTTTTGATGATTTTTCGTAGAGACCCTTAAAAACACGTTTTAAACACATTGGACAGTTCGGATCATCAAAATTTGGTCGGAAAATGCTTCGTCCAGACAATCCCGGACTGCAACACTCCTTGGCTGGATAGTTCATGTGTGTATATATATTGTGTGTGTATATAAATAATTTATTGAAAGGAGTGAATGAAAATCGACAGTCTTTGTGGAATGGAGGGAGGATAAAAAAACTTTTTTTCTGCCATTCTGATTTCGGAAGGAACAAGAGTTTTTTTCTTTTCCTTTTCAGAACCGAAGGTAGGGATATTAGCAATTGTCCAAGAGGGTGCCACTATGCTCCTTCCCAACGGACCCTATGAAACTTTTTTCAAAGTTTTAAGGGTACACCAATATTCACTAAAAGACACCTACCTTGACTACCACAATAAAAATCTACGGCTGAATGGGTGCCTATAAAATTAAAAAAAAAATTCTAGAAATTTTCTGGGAGGGTGCCTTTTTAACCTTCTAGATTCTACTCCTATGCCCCTTCCTACGGACCCTATGCTACTTCTTTCTATTCACCTACCTTGGCTGCCATAATAAAAACCTATGGCCGAATGGGTGCCTATCAAATTAAAAAATCTACACATGCATATTTTAAAAGGGGCCTTTGGCACCTTCTAAGTTCTAACCCCATCCTATGATTTGCCAACGGACACTATGCAACTTCTCTCAAATTCTAAGGTGTACACCAATATTCACCAAAAGACACGTACCTTGGCTGCCTCAGTAAAAACTTATGGTCAAATCGGTGGCTATTAATTAAAAGAATCCTACTAATTGGGGATGGTTCTCCCTTCAATTTCTTTCTTCTTTTTGAAAATCATTATAGTTTCGCAGGAATTTCTGCTAATGACAATATAGATGTAAATATATGTGAATGAAAAAGTATAAGATTTGCTTCTAATGATATAATAGCAATGTCATTTATACAGATGAGAGAAGATGTCATGACATCTAAGATAGCTATGAGATGTCATGCATATCATTCTAATATTATTTTTTTCTAATATTACTCTGAACGTTGAATAGAAAGATTAAACGGATTACGGATGCAATGCATCACAATCGAGAACAAACACTCAGACAATCATTACTCCCTCCGTTCTATTTTGATAGTCCAACTTGGTCTACCTCCAATGCAAGTTTCAAATTGTTACTATCTTTCAATCTACAATATTTTTAAGGAAAATTTTCAAAAAAGCCCCTGAACTTCCAGCCAATTCTTAAAAAAACACCTGGACTTCAGCCGTCAATAAAACCACACATGAAGGAATGGGTGCAGACGAGGAGAGCTTTGGACAGTGGGAGAGGTCAGGTTAGTGGGGAACTTGAGGATGAAGGGTTTTGGAAAAGAATTTGGCATATGAAGACTCCAATGAAAATCAAGCTATTTCTTTGGCGGTGTCTCCATGGAATTGTGTCGGTGAATTGGGCTTTAGTTCAACGGAAAGTTCAAGTGGATCCGATATGCCCTCTGTGTGGATTGGCGGAGGAAACGTCATCTCATATGTTCTTCAATTGTGATAGAGCTACACGGGTGTGGTTGCTTTCTCCCTTTAGATTCCGTCCGGAAGAGTCCATCTCGGCACAGTTAAAGAATGTTTGGATGAATCTTGGTGCTACCCACAGTGGAGAGGTAAGACAAGAAGCTACAGGTTTATTTGCTATGATTGGTTGGCATGTGTGTCTTGCTAGAAACAGTTGGGTTTTTAAACATTTGTGGATCTCGAAAACGTTAATTATAGAGAAAGCTGGTGAAGAATTTCATACTTTTTTGCATGCTACACGGAAGGATTATAGTACTACCAGTCCAATCTCTTATGCTAGCGTAGCATATTGGCAAGCTCCTGAGATGGGGTTTTTGAAGATAAATGTGGATGGGGCTTTTGATACAAAAACCCGTAAGGGTGGTGTGGGTATGGTGATCAGAGATTACATGGGTAATGTCGTGGGTGTTGCTGCCTCACCTCTCAAATGTTGCATGTCAGTCGAGGTAGTTGAAGCTGAAGGGTTTCGGTTTGCATTGGGCTTGCCAATATGTTCTCCGGAAAAGAATTATGTGGTGGAAGGGGATGCGCAAACGGTCATTAAGATGATTGTTGGTCAGTCTGCAGTCAAGGCGTTCTCGGAAGTCGTCATCAATGATGTTTTATCTTTGGCTCATAAGTTTCGTTCGTGTTCTTTTCTTTTTGTTCCTCGTGATTGTAATAGGGTGGCTAATGCTATAACCAAATATGCCCTATCATTGGATAGCCCTCTAATCTGGCAGGAGTCTGTTCCGCACTGGATTAGTAGGGAAGTATCCCTCGATATTTCTTCGTTGACGAGTTCATGAATAAATTGATTTACCTCTTGGCAAAAAAAAAAACTTTATATTCTGTCAACAAAAAAACCTCTGCCGTCCCATTCTGTTAATGTTTTTTACAGAGGGAGTTAACGATGGTTAACTCTTAGTAGCCTTACCAGCCCTACCTACCATTTTGGTTATGCACCAAGATAAGTTTTTCAAAAATGTGGTCTATGATGTACCGATGAATGATCCAAACCGTTGATTATTTTTCAAATAATTTCCGAGCTAACCTGGAGAATTTCAACTCAATCGGATACATGTAAGAGCTTGATCAAATCATCCAATTTTTCATTCAAAATTCAGGATCCTATAATCTAACTGAAACCTTGAACGATTAGATCGGGCACTTATATGTATCCGATTGAGTTGAATTTTTCAGGGTTACGAAATATTTCGAAAATAATCAACGGTTTGGATTATTCGTGTGGGACCCAATTTACTTAGGCCCCAAAAGTAAAACATAAATTACTTAGGCCTCAAAATTAAAACCCAATTTTGAGTGTTCTCATAGCTATAGTTAGAAATTAGCAAGGTTTCTCGGGAGTGCTTTCAAGGAAATTTCCTAATTTCCTAGCCGATCAAAGTTACAACCAACGGTAAGTTTTCCGTTAAAACTGCCTATGTTATTGCTAAAGAGGCGCTGCAGCTCAGGCATAGGCGGGTGAACAGATTGGGTCAATCAAGTGGGAGTGCAGCAGATGAAGCGAAGTGGAAACGAGTGTGGCAGTGCAGCGCCCCAGCAAAGGTTAAGACTTTCCTTTGGCGTGGACTTAATGATATTCTTGCTGTTAATAAAGCCTTAGTTAAAAGGAAAGTTCCAGTTGATGAACTTTGCCCAGTATGTGGGTTGTCGGACGAATCTGTTTCGCATATGCTCTTTCATTGTGAAGGTGCGAGTAGAACTTGGCTTTTGTCCCCCCTGCGGCTCAGACCGGAATCAACAACCTCGGCAAATTTGGGACAAATTTGGACTTTGCTAGCGAACTTGAATGATGGGGCTGATATGAGGGATCGACTAGGCTTGTTTGCTATTGTGGGATGGCACATTTGGAAAGCACGGAACGCTTGGGTGTTTAAGAGAGAATGGGTTGAGGAAACACAAATAATTGGCAATGCTCTCAGTGAATTTTCAGAGTTTTGCGCATTAAAGACTCAGAGGCCTAGCAACATAGTGGTGCAATCGCATGAGGTTGATAGGTGGAATCCACCTTCGAGGGGTGCTTTTAATATTAATGTGGATGGGCCTCTATAAGATTCGCGGGAAGGGTGGTGTCGGCGTTGTTGTGCGAGATGAGATGGGACAGATTGTGAAGTTGGCAGCCATTCCTCTTTCTAATGTTTGGGTGGCAGAAATGGTAGAAGCTTTGGGTTTTCGGAGTGCCTTAGAAGTGGTGCATGATCGTGTGGGGGACAATTTTGTGATGGAAGGTGATGCGCAAGGGATCATTCAGATGCTTCAAGGAGTGACGTGTCCTAGTTCTAGTGTGGGCGTAGTCATTGCTGATGTTCTTAATTTAGCTCGTCTATTTCATTCTATTTCTTTTTCTTTTGTTCGTCGTAATTTTAATAGGGTGGCTCATGAAATAGCCAAGTATGCCCTATCTGTTGAGCTTCCTACCACTTGGGAAAGGGATTTCCCGGACTGGGTGTGTAGAATAGCGTCTCGAGCTGTTTCGTAATTTCTCGCATCAATAATACACCTATCGATTGACCAAAAAAAAAAAGTATGGAAACAGTAAACATCATATCAGATGGTAAATTACGGGGTGTTTCGGAAGTCAATATTAGGAAACCATCAAGACTTAGGAAACCCTCGTCATCTAGGTGTCAGGTGCTTCTAATTTGATTTCCCTTCTCAATTGCTCTCTCAGATCTTAGATTTATTTGCTTTGGTTTTTGTGGTGGTGGGATAATGGTCGCTGCTGCTGCTTTTGGTTCGTCAGTGGGATCGATCCATTTGTGCTGATTACTTTGGGGATGAATCGGGTTTGCCTCTGCCTCCGCCTCTTCTCCCTCCCGACAAGATGAATGCCAAACTCTATCCTAGGGGACTTGGGGAGGGGGATGGATGCTTACAGGAAATGAACCATGCCCATGTGCATGGGAGTATAAGGGAGGCACCAACTGCACTCCACTTCATTTGCGCGAACCGGTTGAAAAACAAAAAAGAGAATGGCAGTACTACAAGAAAATGCACCAATGGCGACCAAATTGCCGACGCAATGTATTTTTGGTCGGCAAAAGAATGCTTTTGCCAATGTAAAAGTAATTCATGTCAGTAAATACAAACTTTTTGGCAAAGGAAATAAATGTGTCGGCAATGTAGTCAGCGAAAGCAAGGTTGGCGGGAAATATTTTCCCGGTAAATTTTTGCGGACGAAAGTTTTTTCTAGCGATGAAATGTGCATCGGCAAAAATTGAATATTTTGGAGACGACATTTTTGTGTCGGCGATAGTCCTGAAGAGGAATTTTTGGCGACAGAATGTGCATCAGGAAAAGTCAAACTTTAGCCGATGACATCTCTGTGTCGGCAATGATTCCTATATAATATTTATGTATATATACGGTACTATACATGCATTATACAGAACTTAAAAAATGATTTTTGTCAAAAAAATTTAAACTTTCAAAAATCTAAATATATGTATAGTATATGTGTTATTTGTGTGTGTGTATATATATATATATATATATCAGGCAAGATCCAGTCAGAGATCTCTGAATGTGCATCAGCAAAAGTCAAACTTTAGCCGATGACATCTTTGTGTCGGCAATGATATATATATATATATATATATATATATATATATATATATATATATATATATATCAGGCAAGATCCAGTCAAAGATCTTTAAATGTGCATCAGCAAAAGTCAAACTTTAGCCGATGACATCTTTGTGTCGGCAATGATTCCTATATAATATTTATGTATATATACAGTACTATACATGCATTATACATATTTTGATGATTTGAACCGTTTAATGTGTTTAAAACATGTTTTTAATGGTACACATGAGGAATCGGAAAAAAAAAAAAAAGGACCGGAAATGGCTTGATTCAAACAGATTTTTCATGAATGTTTATATATACTATATATAATAGCCTTTCAAAAAATAGGGGAGTGATTTTCCCACTTCCCTTTTTGACGTCCACACTCTATTTTTTGTGTTTCTTAGTGTTTGATAATGTATGTATTTTTTTTATAAAGGAAAAAAAAAATGAGTGTGGATTAAAAAAAAAGTATGTAAATAAATTTCCAAAAACAAGTATATAATTTATATACATTTTACATGATATAAGTACGCATATACGCTAGATATAAGTATGTATATTGTATCTAGTGTATATAGCGTATATGTAAGTTATATATTAGATATTGGAATAATATTAACAAAGAGTAAGTTGGTGTAGTTGGTAGGCACATGGTAATGTAGAGTTAGATACTAGAGGTCTCGAGTTCGAAACATTGGACGCGCACAAGTTCAACACTAGTAGATTTTGTTATTTTAAATTGACTTTTGCCAACTCAAAAATCTCGTCGGCAAAGGTGTTACACTACCAGATTTTAAAACTCCAATTACCGATGCACTACCATTTGCCGACAAATTTTGCCAACGCAAACTCGCATCGGTGAAACTATACTTTTGCCAACACGTCAAAATTTCTCGCTGGGAAAACCCTTTCCCGACATATCAACTGCAAAGACATGCCGACGCAAAAAAATTTATTGACGAAAACCTTTGCCGACACAAATGTATTGCCGATGTATTTCGTTGTGTCGCCGAATCTGCATTTTTTAGTAGTAACAAGGCCACTGCAACAACGGCGGTCAAGACGGAATCACACAAGCAAGTAGTTCCCGCGTTCACAACGTTGGGTTGTGCTCTGTTTTTTATTTTTTCAATTGGAGAGAGAGAGAGAGAGGAGGAGGTTTTTTTTTTTTTGTTCCACTCTAAACAACGTCTTTTGGGGCACTTAACAGAACCCCAACGTTCAAAATCACTGTTAAGTCCATCCGTTAGGCCTCCTCTGATAAAAACGTGACAGAATTGGAAAACAGAGGCTTTTTTCTTGACAGAATATAAAGTTCGGGTGTTGTTTCGTTGATAGCTAAAGTCTGGGTGTTTTTTTTAAGAATTGGCTGAAAGTTTAGGGGCTTTTTTGAAATTTTCCCTATTTTTAAACATTTTAAGAGCAAAAAAATGATATGGTACACTAATTGTGCACACCAAATGCACACCACCCTGATGTGGCAAATGAGGACAAGCCCAATGTGGGGCTCACCCAAAAAATGGGCTTCTCCTCATTTGCCACATCAAGGTGATGTGCATTTGGGGTACACAAATGATGTATCCATAGCATTGTTCTTTTAAGAGTTTTGTATAATAGAACTAATTGAGATCTATCATATGAGATCCATATTGCATATAAAATTCATTATAAATTGAAAGATATTAACAATTTAAAACTTGTATTGGAGACCGAACTGGAGTACCAAAATAGGACGGAGGGAGTACTACCACAACGCTGATCCAAAGGTACAAGGTTGCATGGCAAAGACCAAAGAAATACAAGCTAGAACAAGGTCATTAAATATGGGATCCAATGTCTGTGTTGTGCGGCCGCTTTGGGGCCCAGCCCAAGTCTCGTTGTTTGATCTGAATTGTTTATTTTATTCGTCGTCAAGTATGTAGTCCACATAAAAATTCAAGTTTATCGGACATCAGTAACTTTTTGATCGGTGACCATTTAACTTACAGTTTTGTAGAAAAAAAATCACATACGGCAGTTTCTTTGTGTGTTTCGTTTCCGCAAAAAAAATGCAGTCTGAAAACATAGTTACTGATGTCCGACCATCCTGAATTTTTGTGCGGATTATATACTCGACGGAACGAACAAAATGAATAATTCGGATCAAACAACGGGACTCTGAGTAGATCCCAAAGCGGCCGCACAACACGTATTATGTGCACCCAGTGCACGGCACAGACACTGGACCCTTAAATATGTCTTTCAAATACCATTAGTTTTTGAGAGATCTGTTGAACACAACATTTAATAAACCTTCAAACTTTTTGACCTGTCTAAGGCTCAAATTTTATTTTGCATCGCCGACCAAATAAAAACCCTTTCTTTCCTTTTCTTTTTTTATGTCTGAAATCACAAAATCTCTTTAAGCTTAAGTGTTTGACTTAGTGGTGGTACGATAGAGTATATTCGCAATGCATCTATGAACTATAAAGGTGCCGTCTCAAACTATAGAAGGTGGTACTTGGTAGAACTGGGGCATGTTGTATTTGAGGGCTCATTTGTTGGGACTTGGGAGTTCAATTATATTTGAGATTTGCTAGAAGTGTACTACAAATAGAAAGAAAATTAGGGGGAGTGTAGGCGCCAAATATCTCCCTTGCACTCCCATGGGTCCGCCCCTGGTTGGATTGCTTATTGTGGGGGGCGCTTCACCGGAATGACCTCTTTGGCCGTCTGGTACTGCATGGAGAGGGAGGAGCTGGGTTGAACCTCACTGAAGCCCTAGGGATTCGTCAGAGGAGAAGGCTAGAACTCCTGGGGTACGGCGGAGGAGGACCTGCGCAAAGGAGCAACCACGTTAGTGCCTAGCCCGGACGGTGGTGGTCCGGGAAGGCACTCCGATGGCTAAGTCAGCAACGAAGGGAGAAGTTTAGTGGAGAGTTCTAGAGAGAGAAAGTGCAGCTCTATATTCAATGTAGAGAGAGAGCGTGATCAACCCCTGTGAGGAGGGTGAGGGCCGTATTTATAGACAAGGGGGAGCGTGTCCCACACGCTCTTCGGGGGCCTCATGCTCTCCGTCCTTACCATCGCATTAAATGCATGGATTGACGTCTGTCTCTCAAGTGGCGCCTCGGCCGCTACCTTCCCGGAGGGGTCACCTGTCACGCTAATATTCCCATCAATCAAGTACCCTTGCAGGCTGCGCCTGCAGGGTTCGTGGCTCACCATAAATGCGATGCAGGCGGGGTGGTTGAGCTCATTAATGAGCCGCTCAAACTGTCAGGCATGCCTCGACCGAACCCCCCTGACATCTGACGCGACCCCCCCCCCCCCCCCCCCCCGCGACCGAGGTCAATCGACTCGGTCCCGGTGTCGTTCTGGAACGGGCCCCCGAGGGCAGCCGTCTGGAACCTTCTGGCTTAGGCTCTCGAGGGGGCCCAACCGAGGTCCCCAAGCTCCCCGAGACATGTAGTGAAACTTCCATCCAGGAGCGGGCTCCCGAGGGGAGGGGTCATGCCGAACCTGCCCTCGGTGGGGGCAGCCTCCGCCTGTCATTTTGAGCTGTTTAGGTGAGGGTAGTCCCATGTACCCCCACCTCCTCACCGGGGGGTGGGGGCGCAGCCGAGGACAATGATCCCCTGGGTCCCTGGCCGCTACAATAGCCTCTCAACTTCCTCAATCAGTGTTATGCGGTTAGGGGAGTTGACCAATCCGAGCGGCCGTGAAGAGCCACTGATTCCAACCGAGGACAATGCTTTTCTGAGCACTGGGCTCGGAATGTCACGTCGTTCTGAATCTGAAAGGACGTGATGTGACGTCGCTCCAGTGGTGACTGTTGGGTTATCCGGTGTTAAAGATTCTGTGACGTGGCATGACGCCATCTGCCACGTGTCGGCTCGGGATTGGTCCGAGGACCGTCGCCTGGGATTCGCGCCAAGCGGTTTAAATGGTAGGGACAAGTGTCAAGCCCAGATTGGATCGGCCGAGCCATCGTGCCATTTCCCGAGTCACCGCCATCATTATACCTATTGATGGTGACGGTTGGCCCCTACCCCCTCCCCTATAAATACAACTGGGGGAGAGAAAGGGCACTATTACGCTGCCACCGCTGCTTCTCGCCGAAAAAGTTTGTGCCACCGTGGAATCTCAACCGTTTCAAGGCCAGATCTTGCATCCCAGCCACTTCCACCACCACGACTTGAGGTAAATCACTTTCTCCTTCCATTTCCTTGTTTTTTAGCGTGTGTTTCATGCTTTTGGGTGGTTTTTTGGGGTTTTTCAAGTCTGCCCTGTTTTAGTTGAGTTTTCCGGCCTCTTTTGCGGCGGCGTACAGCTGCCGCTTTCTAGGCTGGGTTGAATACTCAACCTGTTCTTCCGAGCGCAGGTTGAGTACTCAACCTGTTCTTCCGAGGCCTCCGGGATAATTTGACAGAGCACACACTTCACCGAGGGTCCAGCTGAGAGACAACTGAGCGAGTAGGTCCCCTCGGGTAGCTGAACACTTTCCATATAAGAGTTGCACTTCTATTTGTACCCCCATGTGTATAGCTAATGGGTTTCCCGTGCACATTTTTAGGTTCTCAGCTGGATGAGCAACGAGCCATTCATGATTTCTGACAGCGACGAGGATGACAACTTCGAGGAAGCACGTGCTTATATCCGAGAACTCGACAGCCGATATCGGAATCAACCCCCGAGCGCACTCAATATCCCTCCCCTCCAAACAATCTATCCCGAAGGGTACCACAGAATGGAGGGAGAGAGAGCAAACCCCGACACTAGGGCTTCAATGTCCCAAGCTCCCGAGCACCCAGATTCTTCGAGGGCTGAGTCACCCAAGGTAGAAATATACCAACCGGTCGTCGATCCTCCTGTGATCGTCGACCTGGGGAACGGGGACGAGTAGGCAGGCACGAGCGGCACATCCGAGCCCGTCCCACCCGTGGGGTTCCATAGAACTTCCTGAGCTTGTAGGTGTTCCATGGGTTGCTCACGACCGTGCCATCCATTTTAGCAAGTTTGTAAGCCCCATAGCCGGCCTTGGCCGTGATTCTGAACGGGCCTTCCCAGTTGGGCATGAACTTTTTCTTATTCTTCTTTTGAACCACTTCGCGGAGGACGAGGTCATCAACATTAAAGGGGCGCATCCGAACGTTCTTGTTGTACCCCCGAGCCACCTTTTGTTGGTAGGCTGCGTATCGGATATTAGCTTCATCGCGGAGGTCCTCAATATGGTTGAGCTTGGATGCAATGTGTGCTCTTCGTTAGTAGCAGGGTGAAAGACCTCGGTGCTGTCCGTTGGTGCGGTTGCAGTAAATGGGAGGACCGCTTCCATGCCGTAAGCCATCGAGAAGGGTGTTCGGCCAGTACCCCTCCGAGGGGTAGTGCGGTAGCCCCAAAGGACCTTGGGGAGTTCCTCGACCCACTTTCCGCGTTTGTTGGTCAACCTTCGTTTGAGACCGACCGAGATGGACTTGTTGGAGGCCTCGTCTTGGCCGTTCCCCTGGGGGTACACCACCGTGGAATTGTAGACGCGGATGCTCTTCTTTTGGCATAGCGTCTTGATGGCCTCGGCCACAAACTAGGTGTCATTATCCGAAATGATGGCGTAGGGAACACCAAATCTATAAATGATGTTTTTCTAGATGAAGTGCTCCACTTCGGTTGCTGTGATGTGGATGAGGGGCTCGGCTTCAACCCACTTTGTGAAGTAGTCCGTGGCGGTGATAAGGTGCTTGAATCCATCGAGGACAGTGGGGAGAATACTCACGATGTCAAGTCCCCACTGCGTAAAGGGCCATGGACTGGTGACGGGGTTGAGAGAGAGGGTGGGCTAGTGGAGGAGGGGAGAGTGCTTCTGGCAAGCTTCACATTTCCGCACATACTCCTCGACAGACTTCCTCATTTTGGGCCACCAGTAGCCCTGGGTTATGGCACGCTCGGCCAAGGACCGTCCTTCCGAGTGGCAGCCGCTACTACCCTCGTGAAGTTCATGGAGGACCCGCGGGATCTCCTCCTCGTGGAGCACTCGCAAGTCTGGGCCGATGTAGGTACGCCTGTAGAGTTGGCCAGTTGCTGAGGGGAAGAACGAGGCCGCTTGGCACCAAACCCGGTGGGCTGCCTTTTTATCTGTGGGGAGCCTTTTGTCCCGTAGATAGGCAACCAGGGGGTCCATTCAGCTAGGACCCGTAGGGGCGACACATATGACGTCCTCCTGGCCAGGCTCAAAGCTTGGGGGGGGGGGGGGATATGCCCCAGGATGATTGTCCGGGAGCCACCGATATTGGAGCATGCCAAGCCTAGGGCAGCGTGAGCGTTGCGGCTCGGCCGATGTGCCAAAAGTCTACCTTTTTGAAGTCTTCTTGCAGTTTCAAGACATGGCTGAGGTATTTGAACATGCGGCTGTCGCCGGAACCGTAATCGCTGTTGAGTTGGCTGATTACTAGCATGGAATCGTTGTAGACCTGCAGCTCTTCGATGCCTAGGTTCAAGGAGAGTCGAAGCCCCACGATGAGAGCCTCGTACTCGGCTTCGTTGTTGGTGGCCGGAAAGCCAATGCTCATGGCGCATTCATGGAGGGTGCCCTCGGGGGACATGAGAACTATACCCGCTGCCGCCCCTCGACTATTGGAGGCACAGTCAACATGCATGCGCTAGGAGTCACTGCGTGTAGATTGTCGCTGTTCTTGGGGGTGATCTTTCGAGGACGAAGCCCGGCTGTGCAGGGGTGGGCTCGTCAGGGGTGGGATTTGCCTCCTCCCTCTTCTGGGCCTCGGCCTCCAACCTCGGGGTGAGCTTGGCTACAAAGTCTGCCAGAGCCTGCCCCTTGATTGATGTCGAGGCTCATAGCGGAAGTCAAAGTTTGCCAACTCCATTGACTACCTGCATATTCTGTCCGAGAGGTCTGCCTTCCGAAGTACGGCCTTGAGAGGGTATTCAGTAATGACGATGATCGTGTGGCACTAGAAGTAGGGGAGGAGTTTTCGCTTTGTCGTGACAAGGGCTAGTGCCAACTTCTCCAGTGGCAAGTATCTTGTCTCGGTTGGGAGCATGGTCTTGCTGGGTAGTAAATGGGCTGCTGATCTGGTCCGTCCTGTTTGACCAATGTCGAGCTTACCGCGTGCTCTGACACTGCCAGGTACAAGTGGATGTCTTCTTCCTCCATCGGGGTGACCAGGAGGAGGGCCTTTGTCATGTACCCCTTGAGCTCGGCAAGAGCTCTATCGCACCCAGCGATCCACTGGAACGCTCTCTTGCTGGTCTTGATGGACTCGAAGAATGGGCGGCAGGCATCCAAAAACTTGTTGATAAAACGATTGAGGGTTGCAGCCATTCCGGTGACTCTCTGGACTTCCCTGATGGTTGTGGGGGCTCGGAGCTTCTGGATGGCAGCGATCTAATTAGGATCCGCCTCGATCCCCCACCTAGTGATGAGGTACCCCAGGAATTTACCCAAGCCTACTCCAAAGGCGCACTTTTCGGCGTTAAGCCGCAGTTTGTGCGCTTTGAGTATTGCGAAGACTTTACCGATGTGACTTAAGTGGTCCTCTGCAAGCTTGCTCTTTACCACCATGTCGTCGATATATGCCTCCATGACATCCCCGAGCTCCCTCTGGAACATCTTGTAGACCATCCTCTGGTAGGTGGCTCCGGCGTTCTTCAGGCCAAAGGGCATTACCTGGTAGCAGTAAGTGCCCCTCGGCGTGATGAAGGCCATCTTCTCCACGTCCATTTCGTCCATGGCAATCTGGCGGTACCCTCGGTACGCATCCATGAAGCTCAACCTGGCGTGTTCGGCGGTGGCGTCTACCAATTGGTCTATCCGAGGGAGTGGGAAACAATCTTTCGGATAGGCGTCGTTGACGATGGTGTAGTCCATGCACACCCGCCACTTGCCAGTCTTCTTTTTTACCACCACGGTATTGGCCAACCAGGTGGGGTATTGTACCTCCCGAATGGTCTCGGTCTCTATAAGCTTCTGGACCTCTTCCACCATGGCGTCCGAGTGGATGGCTGAGGACCGTCTCGGCCTCTGTATCACCGATTTCCTAGCCGGATCAACGTTGAGTTTATGCGTGATGAAATCCGGGCTCACGCCTGGCATTTCGTAAAGAGTTGCAAAAATCTCAACGTTGTCCTTGAGGAAGCCAACAAGTTCGTTGCGCTCAGGATTGGAGAGCTCAGAGCCCACCATAAAGTACCTGCTACCATCTTCATTTATCGGTACCTTGATGAGGTCTTCGATGGCCTTCTCCTCGGCCATGGAGCCGACATCTTCGAGGACAGGAGTGGACTCCGGCATCTCGATCCATTGGATCTGCTTCGGCAGCCTGCTCTCCTTTCTGTCCTTCACCCGGATAGCATTTACAAAACACTTCTTGGAGGCCATCTGGTTACCCCAAATGGTCTCCTGCCGCCTAGATGCGTCGATGAAGCGAACACACTGATGGAGGGTAGAGGCAATCGCCTTCATTGCATGGAGCCACCCCCGCCCAAGAATGGCATTGTAAGGGCTTGGGGAGTCCACGACCGTGAACTCGACCTCCAATCGCATCGACCCCGCCCAAACGGGGAGAGTGATGCTCCCGAGGGGGTACACGGGGTGCCTCGCGAATTCCACTAGGGGGGTGTCCGAGGGGGTTAGCTCGTCACGCGTCCGCCCTATGGCTTTAAAAGCTGAATAGTAAAGGACGTCCGCGGAGCTCCCTTGATTGATCAATATTAGTCGGACGCCTATATCATCGATCTCGACTTCGACCACGAGGGCGTCCTCATGCAGAAGCTGCAGTCCTTCCAGATCCAGCTCCGTAAATGAAATCGTAAAAGGGTCTTTGAGCTTTTGGTATTTGCGCTTGGGGGTTGACCCACTGTAAGCACCAGCATCCCTTCTTCGACCCTCACCATCTCTCGGTGCATCGCCTCGGCTCGGTCTTTACTTACCAGGCCGTGGATCATGACGACGACCCCCCCTCAACCTCTCGCCCCCCCCCCCCCCCCTGCGGAGGCTGCTGCCCCGGGGGAGGAGGGGGAAGCTGGAGCGGTGCTCGGGCCGGGATTGGAGTTCTAGTGCGGTCGATCCATTCGTCTAATCGCCCTTCAGCCACCAACCGCTCCAAATGGGCTTTGAATGGTCAGCAACTGGTTGTGTAATGCCCCACCTAGTTGTGGTAGGTGCACTTCCCCCTTTGGGTCGGGTCTGATCCCATCTTATCCTCTGGCCAGAGAAACCACCTCGTCCTGCCAATCTCCGTGAGCAACTTGTAGATTGGTAGAGTGAAGACGGTCGTCTCGGTCACGTAATCATTGTCGTTTCTGGGGGGGTCTTTCCCATCCTCTCCCGCTGTTGTTGCCTCTGCTATTGTTGTCTCGATAGCCCCTGCTACCGCTCCCACCACCCTGTTCATTCCTTATGCCCTTCTTGACGTTGTTGACCTTCTTTTTCCCTTCTTTCGGGGAGCTTTTACTGCTACCCCCCTGGAAGCTTTACTGACCAGGAACTCCTCCAGCTCTCGGTACCTATCCACGGTACGCATGAGCTCGGTCATGTCCTTTGGGGAGTGCACCATGAGGTCCTTGAAGAGGTCCGAGGAGTCTTCCAGGCCGTTTTTGAACGAGGTGGCCGCCACCTTCTGGTCGCAATTTTCAACCAGGTTGTACACCTCCCAGTAGCGGGCGATGTACTCCTTGAGGGTCTCGTCTGACCCCCTCTTCATGTTTACCAGTGCGTCGAACGTCTTTGGCTGTGTGTTGCTTGTCACAAACCGAGACGTGAACGCGTGCTCCAGCTCATCGAAGTCAGCGACTGACCCTAGAGTCAGCTGGCTGTACCACAGGAGGGCGGTGGTCCCGAGACTCATGGAGAAGGTTTTGCACATGAGGGCATCACTATGTCCATAGAGCTCGGAAACCAACCAGTACTGTTGCATGTGGGTAATGGCGTCTGTGGTGGGCTCGTACTTATCAAACTTTGGGATTTTAAAACCCCGGGGAGGGATTGCCTCTGCGACATCAGCCACGAAGGGGGAGAGCTTGGCCTTTTCCAGCCTAGAGTCTGATTGGCTGGGGCCTGGGCGGTTGAGGTTGACCGTTCGGTATTCCCCGCAAGTCCTCTTGAGCGGGAGGTTCACCCGGTGTCGGACCTCGTGATCGTCGATATGCACGTTGTTTCGCTCGGATGAGCGCCTCTTGGTACCAGGGTCATAGGCACCTTGTGCGTCGTCTCCCGTGCGGGGGTGCCTTGCCTCCCGCTCGGCGTGGTAGATCTTTGCATCCCCCATCCGAGTGTTGACGAGCACTATGCTCCCGCCTTCATGGCGGAGCTCGTATCTTTCCCCTAGGTTAAGCCCCTGAACTCGATTGTTGCCACCTCTTCCCGCCGAGGTGACCTCCGAGGCAGCGGCTTTATCACGATTCCCTCGTCGATTGTCCTCGGGGAAAACCTCCCGAGCACCTTGCCGATCCACCAACCAACTAGGGTTTCGGGCACCAGTTTGATCAACCAATCGACTTTGGTGTTGGTAATCCCTCTCAGCGTGCGGCTGGGGCTCCCGCTGGGCCTTTGCCTTTGTTTAGGTCCCTCTGAAGCTGTCGAGCGTACTCGGCATCTCCGCGGACGACCGGAGCCCTAGCGCTTGAGGTAGTGGCGCTGTCCTCCAGGTACTCGGTCCGTCTCGCTTGCTCCCCCTGGGTCTGCTGGTTCCGGGAGGAGACATGCTCTGGGGGAATGACGAAGGCGTTGCCTTGGTTATCCACCTCAATGATTGGGCCGAGGCGGCTGAAAACCGGGGCTCTCCCGCTCTCATTCCTCGCGCTCGGGGGAGGTCTCCTGGACCTTGTTCGACCTCCAGACTTCGAAGTCGTGGGCTGATTAGGCTGATTCCTGGCTTGCTTCAGAGCCAGTACCTCCTTTCTAAGTAAGGCCATTTCAGCCTCAATAATGAGGGGAGGAGGAGGTAATGCTTCCCTCTGAGCGGGAGTAGTGAGGTTGTCAAGGGAGAGCACATCGCCATTCATGCTGAATAGGACGCTCGCCGTGCGGGCGTTACTGGGGCTGGCGGCGTTGGAAGCCACCGTGACGGTCCCATCCTTGTTGAGAGTGGGAGAGAGGGTAAGCCCCAAGTCGCTCCTGACTTGGTGGTATCTACTGCGGTCAGCACTGTTGATGTATTCTCTGGTGGTGTCGAATGAGTCCATGCCAAGGCCGAGGTTAGCCATTTCTTTAGCAGCTCCAGGAGGTGTTACGGGAGGTCTAATCAGGGGTGAGGAACCACCACTAAAGAGAAAAGAGAGGCTAGGAGAGAGGACTCTGTCCCCAGCGGAGTCGCCAATTGTGGGGGGTGCTTCATCGGAATGACCTCTTTGGCCGTCTGGTACTGCATGGAGAAGGAGGAGCTGGGCTGAACCTCACTGAAGCCCTAGGGATTCGTCGGAGGTACGGCGGAGGAGGCCCTGCGCAAGGGATCAACCACATTAGTGCCTAGCCCGGACGGTGGTAGTCCGGGAAGGCACTCCGAAGGCTGAGTCAGCAATGGAGGGAGAAGTTTAGTGGAGAGTTCTAGAGAGAGAAAGTGCAGCTCTATATTCAATGTAGAGAGAGAAAGCGTGATCAGCTCTATAGACAAGGGGGAACGTGTCCCACACGCTCCTCGAGGGCCTCACGCGCTCCGTCTTTACCATCGCATTAAATGCATGGATTGACGTCTGTCTCTCAAGCGGCACCTCGCCCGCTGCCTTCCCAGAGGGATCACCTGTCACGCTGATATTCCCATCAATCAAGTACCCTTACAGGTTGCACCTGCAAGGTTGGTGGCTCGCCATAAATGCGATGCAAGCGGGGTGGTTGAGCTCATTAATGAGCCGCTCAGACTGTCAGGCGTGCCTCGACCGACCCCCCTGACATCTGACGCGACCCCCCCGGCACCGAGGTCAATCAACTCGGTCCGGGTGTCGTTATGGAATGGGCCCCCAGGGCAGCCGTCTGGAACCTTCTGGCGTAGGCTCCCAAGGAGGCCCCAACCGAGGTCCCCAGACTCCCCGAGACATGTAGTGAAACTTCCATCCAGGAGCGGGCTCCCGAGGGGAGGGGTCCTGCCGAACCTTCCCTCGATGGGGGCAGCCTCCCTCGGTCATTTTGAGCTGTTTAGGTGAGGGTAGTCCCCTGTACCCCCACCTCCTCGCCGAGGGGTGGGGGGCACAGCCGAGGACAATGATCCCCTGGGTCCCCGGCTGCTACACTTATCACACCGCACCTCCCATTGTTAGCTTATTGCGGTGTGAAAATTTACCGTTGTGCCTCCAAAACCCTCTAAATCCTTTTCGTACTTTTTAAAAGTAACTAGTTGGTTTGCACATGCGTTGCACGTGGTTTTTTTGCCCAATTTTAATCTATGTTCTTGGTCTTTTTTTCTACTTTTTTAAACTAAAAAAAAAGATGTGAAGCTGAAACATAGGTTGACTTTTAGTGAGCAGTGGTATTTGTACTCTTCAATGCTCTCTCAATGCTTGTCTTTTCTTATAATTCGCTACTTCATCTTTTACCTTTATGATGATGAAATTTCCTTTACCAATTAAAAAAAAGGGCAATGATTTTCACACTCTTCCGGTTAAAATATAGGCAACGGAGTTCACACATAAAAAAAAAAGGTATGAATATAATTTCCCCAAAGGAAGAAAAAGTCTTCTATGCCTTTGCCCAATAAAAAATGTACATTTGGGTGCAGAAAGAGGACCCTTTCAAACTCTCTCTTCCTTAATTACTCTATATGAGGACACATGTTACCCAACAGCACATTACAGCCATCCAAACATGTTTAGGACGGCTCAGATTTAAGGGTGGCATTTTTCTATAAATTTTGGAGGCAAATTAATCTCAACAAATTTGGGCAGTCAAAAACATGTTTAGACTGCTCAAATGCCCCGGCAGGTACCACGTGACGGTACCAAAAGGAAAAAAGTCTTCTATGCCTTTGCCCAATACAATATGTACATTTGGGTGAAGACAGAGGACCCTTTCAAACTCTCTCTTCCTTAATTCCTCTATATGTATATTTTTTTATAAATTTTGTAGGCAAATTAATCTCAATAAATTTGTGCAGTCCAAAACATGTTTGAACGGCTCAAATGCACCAACAGGTATCACGTGACGGTACTCATTATACTAAGTACGCAGGATTGATCAGCCGTACCCGTCCAAAACAAGTTTTTCTCCCTCTATATACACTTTTTTTTTTTTAGGGACCCTCTATTATCTATATACACTTAAGTACGCAGGATTGATCAGCCGTACCCGTCCCTTTCACTTTTTTCTCTATTCCTCACCCTGAATGGCACCTCGAGCCTCTCTGTAATTAGAACCTGAACAGAGGCTTAGGAGAACATCTTCCATGGATGTTACCAATGTTATCCAAGATTATGCAAGCCGTGGCCACTGTGTTAGCTCCAACCAACATCAAGTGGAAATAATAGCAGTGCCACTTATCCCATGCCACAGCCATATCGACCAACTCCTCCACCTCTCCTGCCTCATTTCCTCCACCTACAACATCCCCGTCCACTTCGCCACCACCGCCACCCACCTCCGCCAGGCCAAACTCCGTTTCAACTCCCAAACCCTCCTCCAAAATCCCCACATCCACTTCCACGAATTCCCCAACCCTCACTTTCTCTCTCCTCCCCCCAACCCATATTCCCCCACCAAATTTCCTTCCCATCTCCAGTCAACCTTTGAAGCTGCTATGCAGCTCCGCCAACCCATGGCTGAGTTCCTCCGTGAGACCTCTGCCACCGCAGGACGGGTTGTCGTAATCCACGACGGCATCATGTCTTATGTGGTTCAGGACGTAGCTACCCTTTCCAATGCTGAGTCTTATATGTTCAGTTCTATACCTGTTTTGCATAGTCTTTCAAGAGAATTGAACGATCCTGAATCTCTCCAATCCTTTGAAGAACTAAAAGCGATACCATCTTCTGAACAATACCTCCCTCCTGAGTTTTTGAATATTTTCTCACCTCATTCCGAGTGTTTCGCTATACCTGCTGGAACTATATTCAACTCGTGCAGATCAATTGAAGGTACTCTCTCCGTCATGAGAAAATTTTGGATGCGGATTGGGTAGGGACGCGTGGTGCCCGACACCCAATCCGAGTCGTCCATACACGTTTTGGACGGCTCAAATTTGAGGGTGGCATTTTTGTAAATTTTGGGCATTTTGCAAATTTATCCCCTCAAATCTGAGCCGTCCAAAACGTGTATGGACAACTCGGATTGAGTATCGGGCACCACGTGTCCCTACCTAATCCGCACCCAAATTTTCTCCTCCGTGTATATTGCTTGTCATGTATTATACTCCAGTATGTTAGAAGTCTTAAAGTTCTTGTCCTCTTTGAAAAGTCAAACAAATTGTTTACATTTCTACAAATTACCACTCATAATTGATTAAAAGTAGTTTTAAGAAAGAGAATAAGAGGTAGCATTGGAAAAGTGCGTCCATCCTGCTCAATTCAAGGGCGGATCCTTTCATGGGCTAAGGTGGGCTATAGTCCCAATTTTTTGAAATTCCGACGAACCGGAAAAAAAAAAAGAAAAAAAAAAGGTGGGCTATAGCCCAGGTGAGGTGTAAAACAGGGGGGGGGGGGGGGGGCGTTGTGGAAGAATTATGTGTAAAATTTTAGCCCAATAAATTTTAGCGCACCTCAATATTTTGGTGTATCCGAACCCATTATCTCCGTCCTACTGTCTTGATGCCTTCTTCGAAGCTGCTCCTAATCAGTTTTGTAGCTTTTCTTATGAAGATTTTTTCTTCCGAGTTAAAAAAAAAGGGCTTTGGGGATAGGAAAAGGGTTGGGAAGAAGAAATTAAAGTCCTTAAAATTATTACACAATGAACACTGCAACAACATTTTTTTATTGATATAATTATATATATGAGAATTTTAGCAAATACTAATTTGTAACGAGTAATCCGAATGATACCCGGTAGCACACTGGCACCAGTAAGTACCATACAAGTAATAAAAACGATACCATGCTCGGTACGCGTGAATTTGAATATTAAGGTCAGAGACTAAATTCTCAAACTATATGTTCATTTTGCCTTTTGTTAAAATTAATATGCTACAGGTACTTTCATTGATTTACTGGCAAAGCAAATGAAAAGTAGAAACAAGCAGATTTGGGCAGTTGGGCCATTGAATCTTGGCACAAAAAGTGGCAAAACAGAGCCAAATAGCCGACACAAGTGTTTGGAGTGGCTTGACAAACAAGCCCCAAAGTCTGTGTTATATGTCTCGTTTGGAACAACTACTTCACTGAAGGATGAACAAATCAAAGAGCTTGCAATTGGGTTAGAACAGAGCAAACACAAGTTTATTTGGTTAGTGAGACATGCAGATAAAGGAGACATTTTTGCTGGAGATGTGAAGACTGCTAAACTACCAGAAGGGTATGTCTGGAATTTTAAGGGGGTGTCTAAATTCTTTTTCTTTTTCTTTTCATTACTGTTTTTTGGGTCAATTTTTTTCCCAGTTCATCCTAACTACAAGTAACAAGCGCGCGCGCACACACACACAAAAAACTCTGATTTTAGATTTTTTCTTCTTCTTTTCATCTCCAGTTACCTTCTTTAAAATTTATTAGTACCACTATTCAATTAGACATGATGATATAAAAAAATTCAAAAAAGCTGGTGAATTTTTTGAGAAGCAAGATATTGATTTTGAGCAATGATAAGAACACAACTCCGGCCATAATTCCATTAAGAGCCCTTCAATGCACATGGGCCCACATACATCGAACAGCTCCAAACACATTGTGTCCGGAGTTGTGTTTTAAAGTTGTGAATGGGGCAAATATGACTTTTAGAGTGACTTGTAATTGGATATATGATCCCATATGCGCTAAATTAATAGTAGTTTATTGTCTCAATGCCAACAGGTTTGAGGAAAGGGTGAAACAATTCGGATTGGTGATGAGGGATTGGGCACCCCAAGTGGAAATTTTAGGGCACCCATCCACAGGTGGGTTTATGAGTCATTGCGGATGGAATTCATGTTTGGAGAGTATAGCCATGGGAGTACCCATAGCTGCCTGGCCAATGCACTCAGACCAACCTAGAAATGCTTTTCTGGTTACAAATATATTGATGGTTGGTTTGGCTGTTAACGCAAGCGAACAAGGAGAGGAAATAGTGACTTCATCTACCATTGCAAGTGTTGTCAAGAGGTTGATGGAATCAAAAGAAGGGGAAGAGATGGGGAAGAGGGCAGAAGCGATTGCCGGTGCCGTCCAACAAGCGGTGAAGGAAGGTGGTGTTTCTCACTTAGAGTTGGATTCATTTATCGCCCACATAACTAGGTAGCAACCACCTATCGGGATTTGTAAAAATTTCGTTATGCATATTGCGATAATTGTATTTTAGTGTTAATTGAGGTACAACAATGAATGTGTTAATTGCAATAAAAGTAATTTAAATGGAATATCATTTGGTATGAAAATATTTATATAGAAAAACCTATTTATATATCATCATCCTTGGTTCATCAATGATGGTTGACTCTGTAATATTGTTTGATGTTATGTTAAACTTATGCTTAATGTCACGTGTCCAGAATTTTTGTTCATATAAACATCTAACAAAAATTATACGTGTTTGTTATTATCTGAAATTCGTGTGTATATATATAATGCTACATGCTTCGAACAAATTGAGTTTCATAGATTTTGCTTTCTAAGAGCAGATGTAGTAGACTGGCCATGGCTATGACTGCACAAGCTAAATTGCGGATCGATGGAGAGCAAAATCCGGACTGATCAATGAATGAGCAATGGCATACAAAGATTAAAGGGAAAAGGACAAAACAGCATAACAACCGAGAGCAAAAATCTCAACAAAGTGGCACCTTTGCCTTGGGACCCGGATCTGAGTGGTCCATGGCGGACGACGGACGGCCGTGATCTGCCCAGCACCCATGCTGTCCGGGGACAGCACCATCTCCCGTTCAAAAATCACAGTGGTAAAAAAGAAGGAACCAAATCTTGTTTCAAGTACATTTTCAACATCAATTGCTGGGCCAAACCCCAAACAGTTGCTTTGTCTTCGAAACCAAAACTCAGATCCTGCCCATGACCATCATCATCCCTCAATAGAGCCTCTAAAGTCCTCAAAGCCTGTCAAATCATCTGAAGTCTAGAGCCAAACATCGCCAACCAAAGCAGCAATAGCCTCATGGCCCTCTTCCCTTGGCAATAGCAGCAGATATTACCTTAGAGAGCTTAGGAACCGCAATTTGCAACTACAGCAGCCACAGCAACAGTCCCAAGGGTTAGTCTGGTGGGTTTGCTTCCTATACAATTGATCAAGGTTCGGATCATGGGTTCAGTCCGCAAAAAAATGTAATTTCTTGTGAATTCCCTAGTTCCGACGTGGATGGCCGGCTTGCTTTTGACAGGGCCAAGGAGGGGATCGGTCAAGGTACGCGTAAGCTGGCCCGAACACCCCTGACCATCAAAAAAAAAACAGATGCAGCATGTAGAACCTGCGGATACAACACTGACACAACAGAAACCCTGGAGTTACCCAAAAAAACGAAGGAGGGAACCTTGGACAAAAGTTCACCATACAACCGAACTTCAAAGCATTAAAATCCTCACTTAAAAGAAATAGCATAATCGTAAGATTTAGAAACATCAGCAACATCGCCAGAATAAGCCAAAGCTGCAGAGTAGGACATAGGACACACACCTGCAAATACACTCACACGCACACACCCCCGCAAACACACCCACACACATTCAAATCCGAAGCACACCCATACACACACTCCAACCAACTTAGAGAGCTGCAAATATTCACGCAAACACACCCACACACACACACACATTCAAATCCGAAGCACACCCATACACACACTCCAACCAACTTAGAGAGCTGCAAATATTCAAACTACAGTCTGCACTGCAGAATCAGCAGACAAAAACCTGTCATCCATCTAACCACAAGACCAGAGGCAGACAGCAGAAACATCCCCTTGAACTACAAAACCTAACACATTACTAAAAACCAGCATAAAACTTTAAGCTGCGGAAAATATTACATGCAATGGAATCCTTGACACCAACATCAATATCTCTATTCTCGGCTGCAGCTTCAACTTAAGTGTCAATTGCCGAGTGGTCCTAGACAATTTTGCATCAAAACACGGAAGAGCAACCAAAACCAGTACCACAAGTTGTGCCATTTTCAACTTCTGCAGTATTCACCAGCACCTCAAAATTTCATACCTCTGCCTAAGAACTTGGACAGAAAAAATTTTGCCCCATCAACTGCATTCCTTGTATTCATCCAAACAGCAGCTACAGGTATCATCATCTATTTCTAATCCAGCCATGCACCTAAACCAACACCTCAACCCAGCATAACCAAAAGCAACACCCTAATCTGTCATCAACTTCCTAACCCTGAGTTTTCTTATCCCTTGACAGCTCCAACGACTTTTCCCTTTTTGACAGTAAATTTTGGCGTTCTAATAATTAGATAGGAGCTGTCTGAACCATATAATTTTCCAAATCCAAATGAACACTTCGTCGATAACCTATCAAGAGTGTGTTGGTGGGCCCGCCACAAGGATCATTTTTTATAATTCAAATAGTTAGTCTGTTAGCCTCGTGTGTGCAGAGTTATCATAATTCAAAAAGAAATAAGTTTTTAATCAATGTAATTTGATTTAAAAAGGTTCTTACAAACTGTAAAAACCAAATAGATTAAAAAATGTCCACCATGCTTTCCACTATGGGCCAATTCAATTAACTGAATTACATCGACTATGTTCATATCATTATAAAATGTGAAGTAAATGCAAAACTAATAGATCTAAATCTAAACCTAACCAACTAAACTCATCAGGAAGCTTTTGAAATACTTCACTACAAAAACCAGATATCATGGTTGTCATTGCCTTTTCAGCATCGATCCCCCTTTGTTGAAAGTAGAATATCAAATCTTCTGTAATTTTGGACGTTCTAGCCTCATGTTCAATGCGAGCTGAAGGGTTCTTTCCCTATTCGAAACACGTCAGTAGAAACACATTTAATTTAAGTGAAGTAGAGAATACAGAGAAAGGACAAAGTACTCATTGTATGAGAATGCACAAACTAAACCTGGAAAATAGTAAAGAGCCATCAAACCATGCATAAGGTACAACCCAGGTCCCAAAAATCAAAGAAAATAAAAGTTGCATTGGTGGAAAATTGGAAATGTTGAGGCCTAATAAACAGAAAGACACCTATGACGGTAACGATGTGAAGTTCCACGATTAGGGAGCTATATACCAAAACAAAACAACAAATGAAACCAATTACATTCATTTGCCATCCTGAAAAGCGAAATATTATGTTCCCAGTAAATCAAAGACGCCGCACAACAATGTTAATTGATATCAATAGCCAACATGTTGAAAAATAGTAATATGTTGAAAACATGGAGAGAAGTAAAAAGAAATTGAGATTATTGGTACTCAGGAAGCCAGAGTTTAAGTATCCTAGGTCATCTATGCATAGTCTTATCCTAGGTCATCTATGCATAGTCTTATTAATTAAGCAGTGGATAGCACCAAATATGAAGTAATATTTTTTGCATAAGAGGTACTTTTAGACCACTTGAATGATCTCCATTACTGAAGGAAGATAAAGAAAAAAAAAAAAAAAAAAGGGGTTTGTACCCAAAAGAGCAGATGCTATGTACATCCAGGTTGTTCGAACTGTTACGCAGTTGACCTAATTCATATTGCAAGGAGCCATCATAAGTATCCAAGAAGATTGATACAAAACAATGATTAAAACCAGTGAACAGGAATTTTCTATGGGAAAACCTCTGACAGTTGTACAAAGTAAAAATTACAGTCTAGACCTTTGTTTTGATGTAATCACAAGTTCCACTAATCCAAGGGCAGTGCCACAGCAACGAGTAGGTATTCCTGTGAACACCTTGATTTCGTGTATGTGTGTATTACTTTTATATATTTGAATGATTGTTGTCTAAACGCTTCTCTTTGTATTTGTAAATATCTTGTTTATGAAAATCTTAAAAGAAATAGTAAATTTCAAGTTTCTGAATGACCACACAAACCAAAATTCCTAGAGCCACTTCTGCACTACTCTGTCAAAAAAAGTCCCTATAACAATCTGGTTTCCTCAGTTACTAATCAGTAATGACCACCTCCTTTTCTATTTTTTCTTTTTTTGATCCAAGTAATGATAGGGTGCCCTGGATCATGAATGAAGGAAGCATGATAATGAGCACAAAAATTGATTTGGGGGCTCTAGGCCTACCCTCCCTGATGCCTTTTGGCTTCGATTTGGGGGCATGGTTTTGCAATAAAATGTCCTTGTAGCTCCTCGGTTCTTGGAGGTTTAGGGGGCCACTGTCTCTGTGGTACTTTGAGAGCAGTCACTTTGTGCATATTGCCAAAGGTTAGGTCTGTCTCCAATCATCCCCGCCCATACCCCTAGTGATTGGGGACTAGATGGGTTATGTTATTGTTGTATTGTTGTTGTTGTATCCAACTAATGACCACCTCATTATCATGCAATTTGTATAGGTCAACGTTTTCTGCCCACCAAAACTTGTATAGTTATGTACATACAAAAATATACATATTTAACAATTAACAGTTTTCTTCAGTCTATCTTCAGCCAGGAGTGGCGGGATGCTCTGGACTGGACGGATAACAAAATTTTAAATGAAACAGTGGCACTGTCAGTTTTGAGATTAGGATTCAAGTAGGAGTAGTTATTAGCTCATATAATTACGGTTTGCATAATCCAAAAACCAAATCCGATTGGAAAAACAAAACAAAACAAAACAAAAAGCTCGAGATCCAAATATAATTCCCTAAATCAATAAAGCTGAGAACCAAACTTACGTATGTACCCACATGCACGCACTCGCAATGCTGTCTTCAGCTACGAATTTGGTAATGATGTCGCTTAAATACCACAATAGCTTGAAATGTTTGTATCATTACTGTATCCACAATAGCAGAAAATTTAATTCAATCATTCTATTTTCTATATAACCATTTCCATTGTAGCGTTAGCTCATGACTTCTCAGAATAATGGATTTAATCTCAGTTGCTTCCACCATCCCTACCAATGAATCATTAGGATTTGTTCTCAAAAGAATTTTCTGAGCCACAGCATTAAGAGATGTCCCTTCCTTCCTGGCAGGCATGGGCAAGGGGAGCATGTCCTTTGCCCAGGACCATTGATGTCTAATGGTGATTCCTTTGTCATTTTAGTGATGTAGCGTTCCCGGTTTGCCTCATGGAAAGTCCAGAATCATATACCCACAGTTATTTTTCCAGCTTAATCCATTAATCTACTAGTAGACTATATATATAGATACGTATAGATTATGAACTCCATATTCTCAAGGGATTAATCAACAAAAATCATGCTACTTCCACGTTAATATAACCTCACACCCAAAGGATTTGAAACTCATCAAACATAATTGATAAATGATAGAAGAATCAGAAACTAATTTCCACATCAAAGATCAACCAAAGATAATCAGTAATCGATCACAAAAGACGTAAATCGACATGATGAACTACATAACAAAAGAAAAGACTGATTCTGAAGCAAGCACGAGCAAGAAGAAATAACCATAACAGACATTGTAGGAGGAAACAAACATACAATATGGACACAAACCAACCAAAAAATTACCTGAATGTCAGGTTTGGTAATGGCAGTAGAACTATCACCAATGAGCATTGAATCGCATTGTGAAAAGTTTCGAGCATTGTCAGCATTCGACATGACCTTAACAATGCCTCTGTAGCAGTTGCTAGAATTCCCACTTGAAATTCCCTTCGAGATGATCCTACTCCTTGTATTCTTCCCCTTGTGAATCATCTTTGTCCCGGTGTCCGCCTGCTGGAAGTTTTTCGTAAACGCAACGGAGTAGAATTCACCCACTGAGTCATCCCCTTCCAATATAACACTAGGATACTTCCAAGTAACAGCGGACCCCATCTCCACCTGCGTCCAAGAAATCTTAGACCTAGCTCCAGCACAAAGGCCTCGCTTTGTAACGAAGTTATAAATCCCTCCTTTGCCATTCTCATCTCCTGCATACCAGTTTTGGAGAGTGGAGTAGTGAATTGTCGCATCCTCAGCACAATACAACTCAACAACTGCAGCATGAAGCTGATTGGTATCGTAAGAAGGAGCCGTGCATCCTTCCAAGTAGTCCACGGTGCTTCTCTCATCCGCAATGATTAGGGTCCTCTCAAATTGGCCAGTTTCCTTGGCATTTATTCGAAAATAGGAGGAAATTGGAAAAGGGCACTCTTTCCCCTTGGGAATGTAACAGAATGCCCCATCACTGAACACGGCAGAGTTCAAAGCTGCGTAATAGTTATCATCAGGCTTGACAACCCTTCCTAGATACTTCTTAACCAAATCAGGGTAGTTGATAATGGCCTCAGACATTGAACAAAAAATTATCCCATAGTTCATCAATTCCTCCTGGTGAGTCGTGGCAAATGAGGAGCTGTCATAAACAGCACTAACAGCCAATTGAGGCGTCTTCTCCCCCTGCTTATTCAACCCCACACCTAATCTCTCAAAATCCCTGAGCAGGCGATTCTGTTCTTCTTGTGTCCCCTTTTTGGCTTCTGAATAATAGCATATATTTTGAAAATCAATGGGGTTGTACACGTTATTGGACCACTTGGGCTCTTTCATAGTAAGGAATTTGCAGAAAGAAGATAACCTGTCAATGTGAAGCAAAATATAACTCAATTACTGATACATGAGAAGTTTATATCACCTCATCTCATTCTCTCCTTTTTCAACCTTCTCGTCTGCATGTATCCGCTAACTTCCCAATCTATTTGCTTTACTTTCTCCGACATCTAGTGCCTAGTATTCCTATACCTAAAGAGCATCTCTAGCAGATACCTAAAAGACCAAAATTCCTTTGTGGGTTCGAGTAAGATTTATTTGATTATTCTGACCTAACAATCCTTCAGCACCAATCCATTTGCAAAATACAATGCAAACAAATGTCGAAGGAACCTACAAAGCAATTTAAAACAACTAAATCAAACATCAAAAAACCAACAAAAAAAAAAATTCCAATATCATTATCCCCCATGGGTGAGACACAGCACTCCAACAAAATCTAGGATTCTTCCCCTCTGCTCATTATTCAACTGAACACCAGTCTATCAAAATCCCTAATTATTCAATTCTGTAATTCATCTGTCCACTTTATGGGTTCTAAATAATAACAACAACAGAAGTCATAGAAGCAGAACAAAAACAACCAATTTCACAATAATGCTCCAAAATAACTAAAAAGGAATGACCAAGATTCAAAAATAGAGCAAACAACGTCTAATACCAGATCAGATTTCCATCTAATTACAAATTGATGTGCTGTTGGGTACAACTAACTAAGCATTAAGTGTAGAGAGTATTACAGACGATATATATCAAATAAAGTGGAGTATTACAGTTAAAATTGGTTATTTTTGTTCTATTTCTATGAGTTCTGTTATGGTAACTATTCAGAACCCATAATTTAGACAGATGAATTACATAATTGAATCTGTCCACTATATGGGTCCTTCTATTGGTACAAAAAATAGAAGTACAAGTATGGTACCCCTCACCGCCGCCAGGGAGCAATGTTTTCAAAGGCTAAGTTGAGGCTCGCCGAAAGGCAAGGCTACGACAAAACGCCTCGAGGCTTTCAAATTAAAGCTTTACCCTCCAAAGGCTGACGCCTGGTCCTATAGGCGTTCGCACAAGGTGCGCCTTTTGCACCTTTTTACGCCTTTCATGTGAGGCAAACGCTTTTTTCGACATGGCTTATAGATCTTCACTCTCTCTCTATCTGTCAATCCCTTACTCGAAATGAAAAAGAGCAACTATTTGATACATTAAGAGAGAGAGAGAGAGAGAAGGGTAACCAACGTCATCCACGCACAATGCCTGGAGAGAGTACTGACATATACAGTACGGGTATGCTACTTCTACATAGAAATTAAATAGTACTAAATAGAGTTGGCATGTAGCTTTAGCTTGTCAAAGCAAGGGAATTTTTTATTACATACATGTTAACATATCTATATTGCTAGGTTTAAAGCAGTTTTTATAATTTTTATTCAGCATTGATATTATTATTGAGAATATATGTTTTATAATTCAGAATTTAACACTCTGAAAAATAAAAACGCCGTGAGGCTTGCACCTCACCTCATGAGAGGTGAGACACCTCACCTTGCGCTTTCGCCTCTGAAAACTTAGCCTGGGAATACTGTCTCGTCACACCACCCCACTATTTGTAGGCTTGTAGCCACCCCACAACACCTATGTCAGACAAAGCTAAGGTCCCAAGGTTTTTTTTTTTTTTTTTTTTTTGGCTAAGTGGACTATGTTTAAACTGTAACCCCAATAAGGGCCTTGGGGACTCGAAACTAGACCTTGCCAACCATGTCCGAGTTTCCACCACTGAAACCAACCCCTCATTATTCACTTTTATGGGTTCTGAATAATAACATATGTCTTGAATATCAATGGATTTGCATAATTATTAAACACATTGAGATCATTGGAAGTAAGGAATTTTCCAAAAGAAGATAACCTGAAATCCAGCATCCACGGCGGTTCCTTCTTCATCTTAGAAATCAAACGAATAGTTTCCTCTGAAAGCCCTTTTGGAATCGAGAAGGATTCGACATCAGACACGAATCCCCACTTGTACTCCTTCTGATTCTGAAGAAATTCTTGTAACCGATCACAGCCTTCCGAATTTGCTGCATTGGCGCGAATCCTCGACAAACTTGTTGGAGTTTTGGGTTGTTTCGTAGGGTTGAGGAAATTGGGTAGGGTTTTGGCAGTCGGATGAACTGAATCGAGGAATTTTAAGGTTTGTTTGGGTGATGGTGTGGGTGCTATCGCATGTGTAGAAGCCATGTTGTTGTGAAAGAACTGAATCGACGGAAGCGCGAACTTTGTGTTTTATACGGGGAAAATTTCAAAATAACCCTGACTTTTTACCAAAATCACACGGAAAACCCTAATCTAAACAAAAAATCCGAGGGGTTGATGGAATTTAGTAGGGGTGCTCACGGTCCGGATTGGTCCGGATTGGCATGAATCCAATCCTAATCCGTGAGTCACGGTTTTTTGAAAATAAAATCTTTGTCCGATCCAAAAGTCTCACGGTTCGGTTTCAATCCGATTCGCGGATTTTCAACTTATTCTAAAAAAAAAAATCATCAACTCATTCAAATTACCCAAACTCAACATTGAAACAAACACTTTAGTGATAGTAATATAGTGGGCAACAAAGGTAATTCATCATCTAGCTCACAAACAAAGGCAGTTTAACTCAGTTACATAGTGGCGGAATACAAATACTTCAGTAGTACATCAAAGCCCAATACAAAAAACAATTACTAACAAAAAAACAACTACTGAATTCAATGAACTTCAAGTGCATATCAAATTATCATATTGACAATATTTATAAAAGTGGTAAAATTATTTATCTATATATATATATTTATAATTTGATAACAATTATGTATACTAAAAATCTCACGGTCCGGATCGGTTAATCCACGGTTTCAAAATCAAAATCCGTGTCCGGACCGCGAGTCACGGTTTTTTATTTTTTGAATCCGTGTCCAGACCATTAATCCACGGTTAAAATTCAAAACATACAGATCGGTTCGGTCCGGACCGGATTCACGGTTCACAGTTTTTTTTATTAGCCCTAGAATTTAGATCAACTCAATCCATGTTCTCCTTACTCAGACTTACCTTTGGATGGATATTCAAACCTACCTTTTTTGTATCGATTAATAGTTTTTTAATTTTAAATTAACTGATCAGTATCGTTTTATTTAAGCCACCCTAAAAAAAAAAGTTACCCTTTACGTTTTTATAGAACGAGATTACCTTACCTACAGAGTTGGTCCTAAGCTAAAGTAAGCGTTGCGGCCAATTTAGGCCCCCAAAAAAATACGAATTTTAACAGCCTCCATATTTTAGTACCCCTAGGTATCTTTTGTAATACCAAAAAAAAAAATGTGCATCATATATAAGGCCCAATTTCAAATTTTAGAACTGATGAAAGTTTGAATATGAGTTGTACAAAGCTAGAAGATTCTTTGAAATATGAAGGGGCTTCGCTGTTGATAGGAAAATGTTATTTTCGAAAATAAAAGTCTTGAGTGATGCCTTACCAGAAGATGTAATGAAACCAACTAAAGTGCTCAAACATTTGAAAAGGATGGAAAATTGTAATGTTCAGGCTTCTTTTATTTATTGTAGGATTAGTGATACTCAAGTGACGAGTTTGAAATCTTGAAATATTTTATTAATGTTTTAGGGTATTTCTTATAGATTGATGAATACTAGTGTTTTTTTTTTTTTTGAAGTATAATTTACCTACTCACAGGGGCGGAGCCAGAATTTTTGGTTCGGGGGGTCAAGAATTGTGTACCCACGGGCCGGCCACCACTCACAAACAAATATAACATAAATTGGGAAAAACTCACCTAGGGTTTGGATAAAGGTTCCGAATTCCGTACCAACATGGGTACCGATTTTTTTTTCTGGTACGGTACAGTATGAGTACCGAGACTACCGGCTGATACCGGATACCGTTTCAATTTAACGGCATTATCATTACACAAATGTATAATATGGGTGACCCTTAGAGTATTGCTCCTGGAGCACCAAATAATTTCTCTTTAATGTCAGGCTGAGATAGATCACATCCTTTTCATTTATAGTCATTGTGAAACATGAAGAGAGAGAGAGAGAGTTGGATCTGAACTCTCAAGTCTTTTAGAGTCTTTCATTACAGCTGGAGTGTTGTACACTTGTACTTGTACTCCACCATTCTAACAAGTAGGAGTAAAAAGCAACCCTTCGGTTGCAAACTTGCAACAGCGGTGAACACTCCTTGTTCGAACGGTTTAACTTTTTGTTTTTCCGATCTCAAATGCTAAGAGAGAGAGAGAATACCAGTCCACGGCTGGAGCGATGGAGCCTGGAAAAGACCATGTTTCACGTTTGCGGAGGAGCATTCGATTTCGCAAGAACAGAGTGTTCGACTTCCAGCGAACAGAATGGATTTTTGAATGAGGACTTTATTGCCCACCTTTTTTTTGCTATGTACCAGATATACAATATAGGCTGGGGCAAAAAAAATTAAAGAGGGATCAATTAGCAATATTTTGATATACACTAGTAATATCTCTGTACAGATTTTTGTTCCAGGGAGGTCAACTGACCCTTGTTGTCTCTTCCTCCCTCCGCCCATGCCTACTCACATTTTGTTCATTAAAATTTTGAAAAAGGCCTCCCTTTAATTTTTGTTTTATGCCTCCATGAAGTCAGGGCCAGCTTTGCTTACCTATGTTAAACCTTTCTTCAAGCCCTCTGATTTGGAGACAGGGATGACCTTCATTATCGTCGCTTTCATTGGAACAGTAAAAGGTGTTCAATGTTTACGATTTTTTTTTTATTTGAATGAGTTTAAAATTTATATAGACTTTATTAATTTATTAGGGAAAATTACAAAAAAGCCCCTGAAGTTTCGCCAAATTCATAAAAAAAACACCTGGACTTTGTCCGTTAGCAAACAGATACCTGAACAATATATTCTGTTAATAAAAAAGCCCCTACCGTCCCATTCTGTAATGTCTCCAACAGAAGGAACCAACGAAGAGACTTAACCCCTCAAATTGGCATTAAGTTAGGGTTATGTGGACCTAGCCCTACCATTTTGGTGGGAAAATCTTCACTGCCCTAGCCATTGTCAAATTTGCTCAAATCTGTTGCATAAGAAAACCCATGTCAAACAAAACAGGTATTCATTACATTCAAACAAAATAGGTTCATTACAAAACAGGTTCATGGTCAAAGCAACCCACATTCATCCATTACATCCTATTCATTACGGGTAGATAGAAAAAAAACACCTTCATTCATTACCCCCCAAACCACAGCTTCACAATGTAAGTACCCATAATTTTACATAATTTTCCGGAAATAATGTTGGGTAAATGTGAGGAAATGAAAACTTAGTTAGATTGGTCAATGTGGTAGTATTGAATTGCATTTGGGTCTTTTTAAAACACATTTGGAAGTTGGGGGTGTAAGTGTAATAGGGTGTGAGTATATAAACATGTGTTAGTCATTTTTGTGGACAAAAATTCACTCCCTTTCCCTCTCTTCCACCCGACCTCTCTCTCCTCCTCTCTCTCTCTCTCAAATTTTCTCCACCTTCTCTCTACAAATTCACCTCTCTCACTCACCCTCTTCAAGAACCAAGTTCAAAACCTTCTTCTATGCGTCAATTGGAGTCGGGTTCACCGTGGTTCTTCGTGGAGAGCCAGATTTTCGGTTTGGAAGCTTCTAAACCTAGGTCTTTGCTTAATCTACCCATTTCAAGCTTTAATCTTGAAGTAGGAGAACAAATTCTACACGCTCTAGTTGTATCTATGTGATATGTAGCATATATCTCACTCTTGTTCATCCAATTGCCCAAAATCATGGTTTTTCTTCCTAAGTGGGTTTTGTTTCATTTGATTTTGTGATCTATGATTTGGATTGTTGTTTGATGCAATTGGTTGTTGTTTTACCCTCCCTTGATGTTCATTAGTTGCTCTACATGTCCAATTTTTGGCCTAAAACATCATATTTGCACTTGGGTTCAATTTTCACCCCAAAGGGGTGAAAATTTGCAATGTCTGTGATGCCCAAAATCTGCCCAAGCCGCCCGGGCGGAAAATCCAGCAACTCCGCGAAATTTCGTTTCGTCCTGGTTTGTTCCCCGATGCCCGTTTGGCCCCCGATTGTCCGTTTCTTCGTGTTTTTGACCCGTACCACCATTTTGAACCTCGAATTCACTTTGAAATCATAAAACTAACCTTTGGACACGTGATTTAACAAATTCCATGGATTTATGTATTGGACACGCGTCGGTTGACGTTTTTTTGGCGAAAATGGTGAAATTTTGGAATAAACGAGACTTATGGGAGTTTTTGAAAGACAAATTGTTTTGAGATGATATAATTGGATAATGTGAATACTAGGGTCACCATTTGGTGTCCCTAGCCATGGGTGCACAGAGCCCACGAAATCCGGCAGAGGGATACTTCCCTATTAAATAGATGAATGTTTTTTTATGAAATGTTGGAAATGACATATTTGGATTGATTTTGGAGTATTTGGCGAAAATTGGTTTTTAATGTATGATTATGAAGATTTGGAAAATGCTTGAACCTTGTTGGACACTTAAAGTTGTTTTGAGATACTTGGATACTTTGGAAAATACTTGGACACACTTTTGGGATACTTGTGTACATTTTTTAGAAAACTTGGGTACTTGTTGGTCGGGTTATAGTGTTTGTTCCTCCAAATTATATCCATTGGTCTTGTCCTTCATAATACTCTTTTGTTATGCATGTATCATTTTTATACACCTAGCGCTAGTAGAATAGTTTTCCTAATGGGCTAGTGAGCTCAACTTATCATTTTTCAGGTACTCGGCATGGAGCATGAGATGGGATGCTTGTGAAGTGATGCATACACGGAGCTCATACATGCATGAAGTTATTTTTCCATCTTTGTCTAATATTTTTGAAAGATGTATTTGTAACTTCTATTTGTAAATCTTTTGACTATTTGGCAAATGTAATAACTCTTTAAACTTGATACTTATGCTTTTGGGATTTGGGATTTCGTTATTAGAACTCGTTGACTCTTTATGGTGAGAATGTAATATTTTGACTTTGACTATTCAAAGGGGTAAATATAAGAGTTTGACTTGTTCCACGTGGATATTTTCTATATTTTGTTTATTAAATTTGTGGGCGTGACAACATTCCTACAACAATTACCCCATGTGGACGGTGCGCCCACGCGGCTCTCGGCTTTTGTTTTTGAAGAGTGAACACGAAAAATGATGAGTCGCCACCCGGGATTTATATGGAAAACTTTTGGTACCCGAGAAACCGTTTAAAAATAATTGAACACTCTCGTGCCGTTTTTGGAAAAGGATTTGATCTGCGAAAAAGATTCTTGGATTCGGAAGCCAGGTTACGAACGGGGAAGGTTTTATTGAAAAGCACCCCGCTCGCCCGGGTAATTCCCGGTCTCTACTAAATTTTTGTGGGATTTTAGAAAACATTTTATTGAAAACTCTAAAAAATAAGCAAATAAATAAGAAGAAACAATAGTAATAAAATCATAACGGAAATAAAATTAAATAGAGGGATTTAATAGCAATAATGGAAGAGTAAAGGGGTGAAAGTGTAATAAAGAAGTTGCAGAAAACCAGAAAACAGAGCACGAACAGAGGGAAAACAGGGGAAATTTTATGCTATCAAAGTTAGCCGCACGGCTAACCTTAGTTGGCCGTACGGCTCACTTAGGTTAGCCGCACGGTTAACTTTTTGAAAAAAAATTCAAAAATTTGTTTTTCGAACAGAAACTTGTTTTTGCTTGAAAAATCTAATTTTTATGAAAATTTTGACCACCCGAGCCTAGGGATGACTATTGGAGTCACCCTCGACCCGGGAGGATCCCCTCAAAGAGCCGAGGTTTTGAACCCGACTTCACGAAATATGATTGTACCTTTACTGGAAACTTTGAACAACTTCGAGAATTTCAGATTTTGGACTTGAACTCTTTGGGAATGGATTTGATGTATGCTGGAGGGTTACTGAGAGCTTTTGGACGAAGAAAACGGAATAGAATAGGAAGTTTTTACGGGTGTTTGGATGGGACTTTGAACGGGAAAGTGACCAGGGAATTTTCCGGCGTGTCGTCGGAATAGTGGTGTTTTTTTGTGTCCTTGAAATGGAGGGGATGAGGAACTATTTATAGGCGAAAGAGAGGAATAAAATCTTGCGAAATCTTTCCAGAATGATGAGATGCTTCTGCTGTTAGATTTTTTAAGATTTCCTGACACATAGCCGTACGGCTAAACTGGTTGACCGTGCGGCTAACATGAGTTAGCCGTATGGCTAAAATGTGGGAAGATAAACCGTACGGCTAGCTCAAGGGGCCGTGCGGCTAGGGTATTTTCGTCCAAAAATTCTGAAGTCCAGAATGGTTATTCCAAGGTACTGCTGAGTATCTCTTTCATCATTGGGGATACACAGGGATTAAAATTGGGGTGTTTACACCCTAGCTAAAACCCATCCTAACTTTTGAACAAAAGCATCCCAATCCAAACAACACACACAGCCAAAGCAACCCACAGCTTCCTCTCTCTTGACTTGCTTGCTTCAAGCTTCCCTTCCCATAGCTTCCTCTCATTCAGCTTTGCGGTTTCAATTTCACATTTTGCCTTGTTAATCCTCCTCAACAGACCTGGTATTATTTGTTTTGATCTTGCACACATGGCTGGATCAATCCAAACGAAATCATCACAGACAATGTTGGGACACTTCACGTACCTCCTCCCTGGGTTGCGATCAGTCCAAGAGGTGCCTTGAATGCGTCTTCCTCTACAAACAGAGCTGAACATTCCATGGTCCATTGTTGTACTGCACCAACTGCTGTCCATGGTCTTCTTCCTCTTTTGTCAAACAGAGCACAACTAGGGCACATTTGTTGGGAGAGGGTTGGTTTTATACTATGGGTTTTCCCTCCAAATGGTTAGGGCAGTGAAGATTTTTCCCACCAAAATGGTAGGGCTGGGTCCACATAACCCCAACTTAACACCAATTTGAGGGGTTAAGTCTCTCTGTTGGTTCCTTCTGTTGGAGATGTTACGGAATGGGACGGTAGGGGCTTTTTTGTTGACGGAATATATTGTTCAGGTGTCTTTTTGCTAACAGACAAAGTACAGGTATTTTTTTACGAATTTGGCGAAACTTCAGGGGCTTTTTTGTAATTTTCCCAATTTATTACGCGAACTAGATTGTTGCTTAACGCATTCCCATACTGCATGTGATGTGTATCTTCATCTTTTTGCTTACTAAGAACATAAGTAAATAGCCAAATAGTATATGAAAATTTCTAGTCATTTACGAACTGGTTATGCTTGGATGACAACCTCAATTTTTATCATTCATGGTGATAAAAACTTTACTACGTCCCTTGGACGGATTCGTTTTTCAAAGTCAGCTCATGTTTCATCTCAATATGGAACCACAACAAACTCGTAGGGCTTTTGAAAGTGTCAATTCGAAAGGCAACAAGTTAGTTTTCGTATACTTAAATATATCAAACGCCACATATTTATCTACACATCTTCCGGGCTTACTACGGTTTTGCATAAAGTTCGGAAGAGAGAGTTGACAGTGATGCATAGACATTTTTTTCAAGAAGTCGGTCGCGAGGGTGGTAAATATAAAGAAAGATTATTCATTAAAGTTAGATTCAGACTCTGCGTCTAGTAAATATATAATGCACATCATTGCTAGTTTTTCCAAAGGTCGGGTCAGGCCGGGGCCAAACTTGATTTCAAAGGATATTTCAAAGCTCATGGCATTTGTTAAACGAGCTTAAAAACTCAACCAAACCCAGCCCTATGAACCCAAATACAATCCCAACGCTTGATAAAGCGAGTTGGGTTGGGTGAGCTAGCGGGCAAGTGTGCACCCCCATATATCTACAAAATATGCATCTAAAATGGTTTCCAAATAAAGGGTGAGTTTACACACTCCAAACAAAAGCCAACCCTCCGTAGTCGTGTTTTTTTTTTTTTTTGGGGTCAAACAGTAGTAGAATACAAGTATGAGTTACATTAAACTGGAAATAAAGTCTACAATTACTGTAAATCAACTGGACTAAAACCCCTATTAAGGGGAGACCCCAACAAACTAAAAATAAAATCCACAATCACTATAAGCTCATTAAAGGGAGAAATAACTAACAAATATAAGGAAAATAACATCCACACACACACAGGTGGGTGGAAAGATTCAAACTCATGACCTCCTAGTGAGATGCATAAGTCCTGCCCAACTGAACTAGCCCTAGTTGGTTCCTGGTCATCAAATTGAAGTAGGAACAGTACTGTTAAATTATCAAAATATCCTTATCCAGGCATCTTTCGAATTGAAGTATTCATTTAGAAAATGTCGAAAGGTAAAACATGACCAAAACAATGTCTTCCTTGAATTAAGACTTGTCATAATATTGATGGGCTAAGACTTAAGAGAGCATTCTTTAAAGAGATAAAGATGGGAAAGACAATGTACAATTGCAGTTTGAATTAGGAATTCAACTAAAAGTTATACTGCTCGTCCAGGGAGAATCCATCACTCAATGTATAATCCACCGTTGGAAAAAGAACAACTTGGTTGTGTGACCATCACACCATCCAAAACAAATCTCTCCCGCGCCAATTTGAAAACGAACTGACTTTTCCCGCAATTGTTTGCTCAATCTTTTCAAGGACTTGATAGGTTCTTAAGGTCCTCTTCCTTGGCATACCAGCTTGGTATTATCTTCGAAATATGGGGATAAAGGTCTTTGTACGAATTTCTGATTGTCCCTTCTGCTACTCCAGTTGCAATTGAAACATCTGCAAATTCACACCAAGGTAAATCCATGCAAATGAGTAAAATCACAAACAAAATCTGGAAATGAAGCAGTACAGATCAACATATATCAGCCTCGAGATCTTATTAAACCTGGGGGGGAAAAACTCAAGAAAAAGAAAGAAATTGCAGCGGAGGAGGAAAACGACGAGATTCTATCATTTAGACTTCCAACATAAGCTACACTTTTTTGCCAGGAAATCTCCAAAATGAATGGCCCGAATTATTAAGAACAGTGTTTCCAGCAAGCACAACTAGCGGTGACTAGTGCTTTCCACGGGTTCTGCTATTTATTGGTGAACACCCTAATTCAACTGTGGGGGGTTCATATCAATCAATGACATAACATATCATTACCTCTAAGGGGCTTCTTATCATCTGAAAGTTGTGTTATAATATAAATGACGGCCGCTGCAATTGATATAGGGCTCCTCCTGCAATAACATGGTAAAGACATCAATTATCATTCGAGAAATCCATCTACCAGTAGCACTACAAGGATACTACAAACATATTTCGGTACCATAACGTGTAATATCGTGTCACAGATTTCAGATCTCAATATGCTTAGCTTAACAGATGCCTATCAATTTACTCAAAGCAGCAATTCCTTAACGAACTTGAAAATAATAAGGAAGATAGCTTCGAATTCTATTTTTCATGCTTGTGCAATCAATAAAAACTAACTACATTGACTTTTCATCTAAATTGGTTAAAAATATAGAAAGAGCCTTAAAGCTAGAAAGCAAAATTTTCATTTGTCATAAATACTCTCATAGTGAAAACACAAAAAGGCACAAGCTTTCTTCCTTCCTACTTCATTTGTCCTTTAGGGTTTTATATATTGGAAAAGATTGTACCTCTGTATGCCATCCAATTGTCCAACAGACACCCGAAATGGAAACCTGACTGACCTATGTGCTCAAGACCCAGAATGGAATGGCTGAGCATAATGCAACAACGGAGAAAAGTAATTTTAGAGTTCCAAGTAGTCTCTCAATCCAAAACCTTTCTGGATCCTAACTGCAAACAAACAAGCAAGTCTAACGAACTGACTTGAACCTTCGATGATCTCAAAAAGTTTGTCTTCCATTCATTAATAATTCCTCCACCCCCAGCTATCATATCATTGCCGCTAATATATAAACCCCCCAAAAAATTCAGTTCAGAAAACTATAGGCTCGTTAAATATGGGGGCCATCTGAAGAAGTGGAGAGCTTTATAATCAGCTCACGTGAGTCCATCTAATGCCATGAAATTACACTTACAACTGATTCAGTCTCCACATGAAGCATGACAACGTAAAAGCCAACCAAAACTACCTTATATCAAACTCTTCTGATTTTTGGACAGCTTCTTGGGCTGCTTTAACAGCTTGATTGTTCATACCAAGATTTGAACAAAAGCGCCTCTGCATATATACGAAAAGATTTCATGTCACTGAATAGCACGAAAAGATTAAGATCAAAAGAGAGAATAGGAAAAGTTGCTAAAGGACCCATTAAGTTATTATAACATGAGTGCGTAATTTCCAAAAACCTCACCATAAAATCCCCAGCATGTATAGTACCCATCTCCACTGATTGACCCTTCTCAAGCTCTAGTTGTTTCACTATGTATTCTTTCGCCCGGCCAATTTCCTTCTTTGTCGCTCCATTGGCAACAGAGCAGATTTCTAGTTGAAATCCACAGGTTCAGGCAAATCTCATCATTCACATAGAGAGAAATCAGGAAGCATCCAGATGTTAAAAAAATCTTAGGTTGTACCCTTAACAGTGCGTGGCTTGTCCTCTTGCCGACAAGCTATGTACAGGCAAGCAGCCAAGATTGCATCCTGGTTTCTTCCTCTACTAGATTTTTGATCTTCCACCTTCTTATATATCTCATTGGCTCGATCCTGCCAAAAAAGAAACAGAGCACAAACCAAAAACAGTGAAACATCGAAGGATACAAATTAAACATAGGAATGCAAAGAAAACGAGAAAATGGACAACAATCATCAAAAAATTAACAATGCATCATCATGGTAGTATTAGAAGTCTGCAAAAACTTAACCATCAGATAATAAACAAGCTGTAGAACTACTGCAATTACAACATCTCATGGATCAGAAAAAAGTCACTAAATCTAAGATGGCCAACAAAACTGGTTTTTGCCTGCAGTCCTGTGAGTGAAGCAATTAAGTGCAAGAAAATATTTGTTTTAGGAGCTAAAAAATGCCTCAAAGGGAAAGAGCCAGAAGGCGAAGCCTCATTTTGAGATGTTTTGCAAAAGGTCACCACTTGTGGCACCACCATGCTCAACTTCATGGATTTGGCACCACACTAGTTAACATGTTGGGGAAAGAGCCATGTAGATGTCTCCATCTCAGGAGAAAAGAGTGTGCATAAGGTGTGTGGCCCATTCTAATTGGAGCTCTCAAACATTTATAGCCAGATGTGGAGCTTTGTACAAAAGACCACCGCCAGTAATTTACTAGAGGCTTTTTCTTCTTTCCCTTCACTCCACCAGACAAGGGTGATACTAATTTATCCTCTCCTTAACCAACCAGTACACTCTTTCCTTCTAATATGCTCAATAGCGAACCCCACCGAGGTAAACTAAGCTTCCGAATTGAGGTTAATTGCACTTCTCAACCCTAATATTATCAACAAAAAACATAGAACACATCCACAAACTCCAGCAAACTAAGAAGATTTCTCTCCTTGCGATATACTAAACAAGGAATGCAATATCCTAACCACACAACTCAAAGTCGCTCCATGCATATAGTAAGCATATTGAAGCAAGGACAACAACTACCTGATAAAAAAATTACATTGGTTTTGCTTCTACTTATTTTTGTCAAGCGGCTGGTTTGGGTGAAGAAAATTACAGGTTAAAAACCAGTAACCACCAACTCATCTAAAAGGTAAGCTTTTAGAGAGCGATATTTATGTTGTTTGTATCCTTGCGTGTTTATACCCTCTTTAAAGTGAGTGCAACAAACAACGATAATTGAGATTGTGATACAGTTCCTAAAGAGGATCCATTGTGTGCTTGGTACCATATTCGAGTAGAGCATCAATAACCACAAAACTTAATCCGTTAGAGAATGGGTCTAACCTAACACTCCCCCACATGTGACCCCCATCTCACAGCTGGACAGACGTATGTTATGTGGAGTCTTCTAACTGTTTAAAGTTCACATGTCAGCCGCTGGATAGTTTAGGTTATAGGACACACATGTAGGATGTTCACCCAAAGAGCCTATCTAGTAATTCAACTTTACCAAGTATCGCTGCCAGCAAGATGAAGATTTCTTTAGGATCTTCCAAAAACTAGAACAGTGGTATAGAATGCTACGCAAAAGAAAAGACCCTATTTTCATGACAAATCTCATCTGTTTCATTATTCTAAGTTGTTATTCTATTTTTTGTAAGGGCGACTTGTTCAAAAGTCCTAGGCAAAGAATTTGTAACCTCATTAATCCACCAAACAAGTTTATAACCTATCCAGTCCCAACGCTGGCATCTTTTATTTTATTTTTTTTTTACCTTTACCAAAAAAAAGTTTGTACCTCTATGAAAGTGCCTAAAATCCTAGGGTACCCTATGAAAGTGCCTAAACCACTAAAACCCTATAATAGGAAAGTGCACCCTAAAACCTAAACCCTAGGGTACCCTATGAAAGTGCCAAAAAAGTTTGTACCCTATGAAAGTGCCTAAAATCCTAGGGTACCCTATGAAAGTGCCTAAAACCCTAGGGTACCCGATGAAAGTGTCTAAACCACTAAAACCCTATAATAGGAAAGTGCACCCTAAAACCTAAACCCTAGGGTACACTTTGAAAGTACCTAAATTTAAAAAAAAAAATTGTGGACCTTAGACCTTGTAAAACTTTAACATGGACTAAATGGCCCAATAAGTCCCCACTTCTGGACCCTAGAACAATTACCCCTTTTTGTAATGAAGAACTTGTTATTCCTAACTCTTGGGCTCACGAATTCCCCACGGCTTCGCCTGGAAGCACGATGCTTGTATTTCTCTCCCACAACCCTGTTTTCGGGGTTTAGGCTGCTCCCATTTCACCCGCCGCTACCACAGGAATTGCTTTGGGCCTTTCCTGCGCAACTTAGGTGGAGGGTCGAAGAAGGCCCCCTTCTGGGGGGGACCCCGAGCCACCAGTGAGATACCACTCTGGAAGAGCTACAATCCAATTTTCAATTGGATTGATTAATTTTATCAGATAAAATTAGGATTCCACTAGAATCGGCAGTGTTCAATCTGCTCTGATAGTCCTTGATCATTTCGTCTAAGAGGACGAGTTCCTCTAATTCTATGAATTTTCTAAATTTTTCTTTCCTCGAATCTCAATCAAAAAAAAATTTATAATGCTACACAGCAACGGGCATGGTAAGCAAAATCATACGAAAAGAAAAAGGGAGGCGAAATAACCATAAAAATTTTTAGGGCAAATATTACTCCAGATCTATTTTAGTTGGAGGGTTAGCTCATGAGTTCTCAGAGCAACTTCCTTATAATGCATGAAATGCACTATGTGACCTTGTATTTTACTCTAGAATCTAGATAGTAGATATAAGGAAAATATTGAGAAGTTGGAATTCTGAATCAGAGATATACCAGCATTGGCAAGACATAACCCAGGACTTATGGCTTCCTATAACCAGAGCTCATAAAATCATAATCGTCAACCACCAACTCATAAATTAATTTGGTGCGAAGAGGAATAACTTTAATTTCCATGTCCTCACCAAATATAAAAGGACGAGCGTTAGAGGTATTGAGACATCCGACAAATTTAAGGCCTTCTACGTTTACTATAAGGCAAACTAATGGTATTTGTCGATTTTTTTCTCTGACTTAGATTTATACTAATTATTGAACTCTACGGTTGCGAGTTGTGAAGAGGCTGCACTGCTGCAGCCCCTGTTCAGATACATAAAACTCTTGATGAGCTCATGCACAAAAATCAGCCTGGCATTTACTGATACTCTATCAGCAAGAGAAGTTATACGAATATCGTCTGGTTTGACCAACCAAAAGTCCAAAATTATCCCCAAAAATTATCTAAAAACCGAAGTATATCCGAAAACACCCCCAATAAATAAAGGCAAGATAGGCAGAATCTTAATAGGAAGATCAGTGCACAGAAAATAAGGTAATGCTTTCAACAAAGGATTTTCTGTAGTTGCGGAAATGTGCACTCAGAATCCTTGATTATCACATGACAACAAAACATGGTAATGGCAACATACCTTAATGGTTGCAACCAGGCCCAACCTGAAAGACAAATGTGAAGGATTACCATCATCAGCTTTATATTCAGGATTAACATTCACAAAAACGAGAATCTAAGAGGATATGGACTAGAATGGAAGTATAGAATAGAGAAACACTCTGAAGAAAATGTTATTTAGGAGTATCAGAGGGATAGTTATTCACCCAAAAACTTATACAAAACCCTAATATTTTCAGCAGAGGAAGCAGAACCCAATTTTCCTACAATGGCCATAGTCGTACGTAGACATGTAACAAGTTAATAAACAACACTCGCGTCTCGAGGGAGAAAAATAGTCTCATACTTGTTTGGGAAGAGATAAAATGGAGATAACACATGCGGCTACTAAGAAATCAACTGCAAAGTAGTGATTTCTGATTTGCCAATCAGGGTTACTATAGTTCCAAGATACTTTTGTACCTCAAAACAGGATACCAAACCAAAAAAAATGGCCCTCGACTAGAGTCTACACAAAAATCCTTTTCTCGTAAAAGTCTAGATGTAAGATCATCACAACTGAAGATGCCAACAGTGGCAAGGTCTGTGCATATAAAAATGGGGACGGTTTAACCTACACATGCCGCACAACGGCACAAGATGCAATGATAAGGATAAGCTACATATAACTCGAAATTAGAGGTAATTATGCAATATGGGAAAGGGTAAAACCCCTTCTAAAGCACATTAATTGGTAAAAGTATTTTAGGTAAAGCATCAAAGGGATGAGGCCCATATAGAAAAAGAGGAGGCTAATACCGAAAAAGGCCCTATACATCACTATGAGAAACAAGAAGCCCCTCAACAAATAACCAACCAATTGCAACCCATTAAAATTTACCTACAAGGGCAATAGATATCAGAAATAGGCAAATAGCTAATGATAGATGCGATTAGGTGACAATCCATGGTAGTAGTCCCCTATCAACAAACCTTGAAATTGAGGAATGTTGTCTTGTAGATTATACTTTGAAATCCTATGTCAGAGATAAAACTTTCAAGTGACCAACATCTACAGGGAAAACTTTCGACAAATTACTTTAAATTGCCGATAGAGAAAGCTAATAAATGTCCCAAACAAGTATTTACAGAGAAGAGACTGCACTATAGGTGAAGTTTGCCCTACTGGTTTATGACAGATGCATTGCTAAATTCCTGATAACAAGTAAAGATCAAGAGAAAATAAGACAAAACTTTGGACCATTGCAAATCATCCACGGAACTAGTCAAAATTACAGATTTTCATATTTTTGGTGAAAAGGTAATTCTAAAAATGCCAGCCTCTCGTGACAGGGAAAAAAAATGGATACAATGGTTATTTGTAACGGCTCTCACATAGGACGGGTCCCATGTATGTGTAGGTCCCACCCCATGTGAGAGGAGCGTTACAAATTACCTTTGCATTAAAAAAATTATCCTCATGACATGGATTGGAGTTCTTAACTTACATCCCAATACCCTATCAGTGTGAGTGCATATTGATTGAAGTGCATATTGCATTACATTAAACTACATACACAGTAACAATCAATAGAAGACAGCGCAAGAAAATTCATCATAAAATTCATGATCCCTTATCACTTAGCCAAGAATTCTGGCGATGAGAAAATTGAATAAAAAAATCAAACTGATTCCCCACAATTTAGCATTCAGGGGGGGAAAAGTTCCAAAAAGGCAAAAAGGTAACTACGCCAAGTCAAATACTCGTATAAGTGTAGTCATTCATGGTCTCAAAACAACAACAAATGGTCCAAAATCCAATACAAACCACTAATGGTATTTACTTTCCCTTTCCATTCCCCACATTTTCTGAGCAGCCAAAAAGGAATCTTGCTAGGGTGTTTTCCATATAAACAGGTGTGCATATGTGCATACATTTTAGCCAATCGGGATTCCATCGATGACACAATAGAAGAAAAAATCAAACTGACTCCCCACAATTTAGTGTTCAAGGGGGAAAATAATACCAAAAAGGAGAAAACCTAACTAGGCCAAGTCAAATACTCGTATTAGTGAAGCTTTTCATGTTTTTCATCTATCACAAAACAACAATGAAACAGTCCAGGATCAAATATTACCACTACTGGGATTCCCTTCCCTCTTTGGATATTTCACTCCTATTTATTGAAGACATTTTCGAATATCACCAATAAAGCACAAGATAATCTAACTTCTAAGTATGCTACACAAATGGACTAGGGTGTCTGTCCTTCAATTAACTTCCAATTTGTCCATTATAAAAGTGATCTAATTTGGTGATCAGTTATATACCTGTCAGATATGGTAAGTCATCGCAAATTCATGATCACTAATCACTGCCCAAGAAATCCATAGACACTTGAAGAAAAAAAATTGATCCCAACAATTTAGCGTTTGGGGAAAAATAATACCAGAAAGGCAAAAACCTAACTAGGCCAAGTCAAATGCTCGTTTTAGTGGAGTATAAACGACCACCAATCCCTCGATAGAACTCAAGGAAAAAATGGACTTATGTAACTGAGCGCAAATAATTTGGGACTTCAGGCTCTGTTTGATTTGATTACAAAACAACAATGAAAAGTCCAAGATCCAATGTTACCACTAATCGTATTGCCTTCCACTTCCCCGCATTTTCCAAGCTTCCAAAAAGGAAATCTACCTAGGGTTTTTCCAAACAAACAGGTATACGCTTATGTACACAATTAAAACTAATCATTCAGTATCATCACCCGCTCCCACTCTAAATCCTCGTTTTGTGCTCCCGCTCCTAATCCTCCTCTGTGCTTACGCTCTCAACCCTCACCCTTGTGAATTTTTGCCGTTAGGGATTTTTTTTCGAAAGATGCTTTCACATGCTTTCACGATCCCTCTCGCACACGATCACCTGCTCACGTACGCAGAGCAGACGCGAACTATGTGACTTGGGTCCCAAAACAACAACGAATAGTCCAAGATCCAATATTAGCATCAATCTTAATTCCACCCCCTTTCCCACATTCTCTAAGCATCCAAAAGCAACATCGCTAGGGTTTCACCAAATAAACACGTATATGCATACGTACACAAATCTACACACGCCGATCGGTTAAATACCTGTCGGACATGGTAGCGATGGTCTTAAACGCCAATATAAGAGACCGATCGGGATTCGCTCCGCGATTCTGCCACCGGCCGAGTGACGACGAGAGGAAGTCAGAAGTAACGCCGTTAGGCCTCGAGATAACGGTCGACAAGCCTCCGTCGGTAAGGAGAGGGTTGCTAGGCCCACCGACACGGACGGGGTCGTTGTCGCCCGACTCGTTTGCGAAGGTCCGCCACTCGGAGGTCTCGTCGATCGAGTGAGACTCTAAAACCAGGCCGCACTCGGAGCACACGGTGTCTCCCGCCGAGTGGTCGAACACGACCTCCGTCGCACGCTTACAGTCCGAGCAGTAGACGTCGGCCATTTTAGGGTTTCGTTTGAAGCGATTGGATTTGCGAATTGGTTGGTGAGAGCGGCGAATTGGAATAGATGATCGGAAGGGTTTGGTTTTCCGTTTTGATTTTGTTGTGTTCTCTCTCTGTATAAATGACGGTGATGAATGAATGAATGTATCAGTTGGGGCCAGGGAGTCAAGTTATTTATAGACGAGGTATCTCTGAGTAGGGAAATTTATCTGGTGCGCTTAGGGTATATGCAGTTTGTGTGGTCTCATACTCTTCATCTAAATGGGCGGCCACCAAGTTGTTGGGCGAGATTCCGGGGTGTTGTGCACTCCTTAGCCGTTCAATCGTGTTGACCGAATACATCTTGATTTTTTTTTGAACGGGGAAAATGCCACTTATATTGATAAGAAATCAAGTACAAGCTACGCGGCACATAGGCCTAAAGAGAGAAGAGATTACAACAAAAAACAAAGAAAATGCAACAAAAACAAAACAAACCAAAAAGGCTGCAAGAATCAGCGTCGAGGACGGACCCATCAGACACACTCGTGAAGGAGGGTGGATTGACTAGATCTACATCTTTCTGAAGCTCGTTCCCGCCACAGGCTGAAGGACCACCACCGGATCCGCTGCAGACGCCTCCATCGTCGTGTAAGAGAGCTCCCAAAAATTCATCGGCGAAACCAATCAGATCTAGGAGCCTTTGAAAAGGAGTAAATCAACACTTCAACTATTCCACACATATACATACGCAAAGCAGCCTACCGAGCTTTTGAGCGTTTGAGCTCGGCTCATTAAAAATTGAATGAGCCTCAAATTCGAATTGAGCCCAAGTTTTCAAATCTGAGCTCAATTCAATTAGCATTAATAAGTTCGGCTTGACTCGTTAACAAAGGATTTTATGCTACTTGAAGACTTGGGCTCGATTCAAGCTCGGGGCTCGATTCGAGGTAAGCCTTGAACTGCTCTCGAATATCTCGATTCCTTCGCACATACATCCCACAATGAATAATTATTCAATGGTCCCAAGACATGATCGCAGGGGATATTTTACCACCAAACATCTTGGTTGTGTTTGGTTAGATAGTTTAGTTAGTTTTGATGATGTCATCAGGTGTAATGAGTGGAGAGAGAGATGGAAAGAGAAATGAGGGAAATGATGATGTCATCAAAACTAAAACTAAAACTAAACTGGAACAGGGCCCTTGTAATTTAGTCATGGGCCCTAGAAAGTTTTGCGGTGACTACTTGACCTGAGGCACCACATGACACGAGCATGCCTCGAGAGCACCTAATAGTTTTTTACTCACAACCCTTTGGTGGCCTATATTACAATTGCCCCACCTTAAATACTGCAAGATTTACACCGAGAATAGATAAAATTTCATACTCAAAATAAATGTGTGGGACTCATCTATATAATAAGGAAGCTCAGTTTTTGAATTTCCTATATTTTGAACCGTTAGATCTGAATCAATGGCTCAGATTGCAAGGTCATCCCACAAAAGGTGAACAACAGTTAATTTAGGGGAAAAACGTGACTGAAAATTGCTAACCAACCTCCCCACGTTCTCTTCCCATCATTTACAATGTTAAACTACCCGAACGCATCCGAGCCGTCCAAAACTCGATCCAACGGCCGAGAGGTGCATAGCACCGTGCACAGCATGGCTGTGCACAGCATGCCCCCGAGTCCGACTTCACACCATCCGTAACTGCCATTGCCACTAAGTAACTGTTGCACGTCTACCCCTTTTCAATTAGGTCTCTCTTCCTCTTGCTCTTCGTCTCACTTTTCCCATGAGTCCAACTTCCTTCTCAGGTTTTAGTGGAAGCATTTGTCTTATTCTTTTGATTTAGTAAGTGTTTTACTCCACTTTTCCCTGATCAATTTAGTCTTATTCTTTTGATTTAGTAAGTGTTGTGTCTCTACTTTTTTCCTGATCAATTTACCCCTTTGATACGTTCACTTTCGTCTTTTCTTTTGATGATTGCAACGGCAAATAAGGTTATGCAAGAGTCTGTGTATTTATGATGCACGGACGGTGCTTATTAATCATACAACAGCATTTTCGACGGTCTGGATTTTATTTACTCTTTGACCAGGACGAAAGCTCTGTGATCGGTCAAAGAGTAATTAAGATCCGAACCATTGATTTGCTGAAATGAACAATTAAAATGTGTGCATGCATACGAATAGACGGATTGCAGTCCTTTTACCCTCCAAAAATGGCATAGTCCGTGGGTGCAAATTTTTTATACGATGCGAGTCTAAAATTGTGACTTCCCAATTACAATAAGAAGACAAATAAGGGATACAGATTTGGAGAACGATACATTTTCACATTAGGGAAAAAAAATACTTACTCACAGTTTACATCTCATCGGGGGGAAAAATGAGCCATCTACCAGGTATTTCACTTTGAGGTTCGTATCCCTTTTGCACTTCTTTCTTTACAAGCGTTGTGCCTGTTGGATGCAGAAAAAAAATTACAATGCAAACTTTTTTTTCCTGTTGTCCCGTGCATCGAACGGGTACAACGTTAGTCTATCAATATCCACTATACTGAAATAGGTTCGAAGATGATTTTCTGTTTGTTTTGTGTAATTCAATCCTCTAACGGTGTTTCCAATTTTTTGTTCTCTAGATTTTGATTAAAGTACGTAAGAGGTTGTGTTTTTATTCAATTTACTACAACATTTGGTTTCTACACTCCTCATCCAATGTGCAATGGTTAGTTCCTATATAAATTACATTTACATATCAATACGTTTTGTTTTCCTCTTAAAGTTATGCTATTCAATAGTTTGTGTTGCAATTCTCTGCTGACCCACAAAAAACGCCACCTTGCCATGAGTATTTTTCCCCCCCCAAATTTATTGCTCATAGTTAGGTCTCAGTTTACTTACTATTTTTTTGCCAAATTGGCAATTTAGTTACTGTTATTAACACCAGGAAGCTATAAATTGTGTTTAAATTTTAATATTCACATGCTACCATTATCTTATGCTAGATATATTATGCGTGTATGATTAGTGTCCAACTGACCACGTTTAGAAGCTCTGAAGTCCGACTATAACCTGAACAAACAACTCTAGCAAGGAGTTTTCGATTTGCTGATCATTTCAGTTTGTGATGTTTTTATTTCGATTTACTACTAGAAGAAGGGCATACGCATAAGAAAAGTATGGGTCCTTGAGTAACACCTATGAAGTGTGAAGATGATGGGTATTTTTGGTGTCTCGGTTTATTGCTTGCTTTTGTTTACGACGTATATTCTGATTGATTGTTACATTGTTGTTTGTTTTGACACACAAGGTTTCAAAGAATGGGTTGAATTGAACTTATGGACATCCAACGAAGAATGTGCACCTGTAGGTGAAAGAGTTGATTCGTGTATGTTTCTTTGGAAGATAGCTACAGGAAAATCATGTAAATTGATACCTTTTGGATTATTGCTTACTAGAATATCTACGACTAAATCTGTGCTTATCTTTCGTGTTCTCCCTTGACATACTTTAATTATGTTTATGCATATTTTTTTTAGCCTGAAGGAAAGTTTTTGTTTTGCGCTCATAGCTTCATAAACATAGTCGAAGAAATAATAAATAACGAATTTCGGCCGTTTTTAAAAGAGCCTTTAGTTCTTTTACACTTTGTAGTCAAATGCCTTCAGGCACAGACAATTCACTATTCTTATACACTTTATTTTAAACTACAACATTCTCTCTTTTTCTCCGTTTTTGGGTTAGTGTTTTCTGCAAAGTTGGAATCGTTGAACAGGGGTTGGGAGAGCGTGAGTTCACTATTGATTTGCGTGCTAATTGTTCGAGTCGTGCCTTCAGGCACGGGCAATTCGCTAGTACACACTAAAAGAGAATCAAGTGTGACATACCCATAACGATAATTCTGGTCATTTGCACAGTGTGAAGTCTACTCATACTCATATATAATTTGTGTGTGCAAGTGTTTATGCAAAAATTGTGTGTCGGTCGTGTGAGAAGTTGGGTGTGAAAATTGGCTTGTTTGGAAGGTGTTTGGAAAGTCATGTGGAATTCATGGTTAATTTGTTCGGATGAGCCAATAATATTTGATTCCATGAAATTTTGTAATTATTTTATGCCGCCTTCAATTGTTACGAAATAGGAGTAGAGGAAACTACTTGAATACCATGTATATTGTTTGTTGAGTTCTTAAGAAAGTAACAACTTTCTTACATAATGTCAATCATTAAAAGAGGCTTATTTACCTTTTTGGTCCCCAAAGTATTGATTGCGTCTCAATTTGGTCCTCAACCAATTGGAAAAATTTAGTCCCCAAAGTTTACAATTTGTTCCAATCAGGTCCCCAACCCTAACTCCGTTAACCCAATCCGTCAAAACAAGGGGCAACGTTGTCTTTTTGCATAATTTATTTAAAAAATCATTATTATTTTTTTAAAATCTACTTTTTGAAAAACATATTTTAAAAACTGTTTTATTAAAAAGAAATTGAAAAAATATATTTTTAAATTTTTTTTTGAAAAGTGAATGGATAAATTGAATTTTAAAGAATTCTTGCCACTAACAAAAATCATACATCTGTCTAGAAGGAGAAATCCCAAGCTCGTGTGTCATACTTATTTCTTATGTAAATATAAACTACAAAATGCTCTCATCAAAAAAAAAAAAAAAACTACGAAAATACTAAACTACTGAACAATGAATAACCAAGATCCAAGATCAAAGTTTATCCTCATAAATTGAGGCTCAGAAAAGTTTCTATGTGATGACAATTTCGGTCGAACCCTAGCCGCCACCTCCATGGACGGAAACCCAAGCCGTTGCCGCCGCTCATCCTGCTTCATCCATTGGCGCTGATCTTCTCCTTCCCCTGATCTATTCTTTCTAGCGATTTGCACCTCTCTCTTCGCTCAAATCCAAACCCACTTCAATTCTAAACCTACTCCCCCAAATCCCCTCTAAATTTCAAGCCAAATCCATTCAAAATACCTTCAATCCCACAACAACCCGTTCTAACCCCAAAACCAGATAGCTTTTCTGTATGTTCCCAATCAAATATTCACAAATCTAGGAAAGGTACAAGAAGGCTGAAGCCTCCTGGACTGCCGAGACCACTCATCACCCGCATCCTCGCCTTCTTTGGGCATCCTTTTGGGGATCCCTCCACTCTCTCTGTTTGTTTTCATTTTTGCTGCAAAGCTAATGGTGGGACGCAACGTAGGACGCTGCCGGAGGAGGTGGCCTCCAGTGGTGGGTGTGGTCGGTGGTCACCCACATCGGCAGCAACTTCGGGCAAGTGACGGATGTTGGGTTTGGGGATTTTACAGAGGATGAGCACGGGTGGGATGGGTTTGGGGATTTTACAGAGGAGGAGCGGGGATGGGTTTGGGGATTTTAAAGAAATTATTGTTTCTTTAACTTAACACAGAATGAAAGTTTTTATATCTGATAAAAAAAAAAAAAAATTGTTTTATCCTTTTTTTTTTTGTCATTATGTATTTTTTTTTCCCAAAAATTTCCATTTTTAAAATACTTTTTTCTATTTCTAAAATAAACAACTGTTTTCAAAATATTTTTTGAAAAATAATAGTTTTTGTTAAAAAAAACAATTGTTTTTTAAAAAGATTGTGCGAAAAGACGACGTCACCCCTCATTTTGACGGATTGGGTTAACGGAGTTAGGGTTGGGGACCTGATTGGTACAAATTGTAAACGTTGGGGACTAAATTTTTCCAATTGATACTTTGAGGACCAAATTGAGACGCGATCAATACTTTGGGGACCAAAAAGGTAAATAAGCCCATTAAAAGACCATATTCTGCTTACCTTATTATTGGCTCTCTTCAAAACCAATATATACATAAACATATGCTGATATTAGCGTTTCTACCCGTTCGATGCATGGGAAACGGAAAGAACATTAATGTGAAAAAAATTTCATGTTATTCCGTGCATTAACGGACACAATGATAATAAGAAAAAAAAATAGAAAGAATAAAATCTCGCAACACTTGTAAGAGTTCCAATCAATTGTTACGCTTGTCAAAGTCGAAAAAAATAAAGCATAACTTTTTAAATAGAAATATAGAAGGGAGTGGGGAGAGAAAGTAGGTAAGTTAGAGACGGGGTGGTAGTTATGGGACACGTGGAAGAGTAAGAGGGGAAAGAGGATTTGAGACTTTATTTTTTTAAAAATCAAAATTCTAGGAAATTAGGATTTGGAGTTTGGAGGCTTTTGGGGCATACATTGCTATAGGATAGTAATGAATGAATGATACATATACATACACCTAAGTATGTGTGTGTTCAAAACTTATTTATAAGGACTGCGATCCTTTCTAGTCCTTTTAAGAGATTGGACGGTCCTGTCCGAACCGTTTTTGGATTTTTCCTAGGCCTGTTTTGATAATCGAGACTATTTACAATTTAGACCTCGTCCAGTACAATAGGCCCACCAAAGTTAATGCTAATTGGATATCGTTTAGTATATGTTCGAACCACATTTATCTCGAGAAAAATAGGTTTAGAAAATATTGCAACACAGGATAAAACCATTTTTCTAGAGCTAAATATGTTTCGAGAACACATCAAACAATATAGCTTAGCATATTTTTTTTTTTTGTGTCTAATGTTCTCAAGGAGGTCTAAATCATCAACGGTTTAAATCATCAAAACGGACCCGCAACGACCCTGACATTAAAGGATGCCAAAGTTCTGTCCTCATAGAAACACAAACTGAAATTTAGCTTTATTGATTTTGAGAATAAATTTGCTAAAAAAAAGAATAATGATGTTATGGTATTGAGGAAGTTATGAATGAATTCATGGTTGCTACTCAGGTAACAAAGGCACCTGAGTTGCTACAAAAAAGAATTTTCATGATTGTTAGGGTACGTGAAATTTGCTAAGGGTCCGTTTTGTACGTGAATTTGGCCAAACACCAACATCATAACTACTGCAGCAACAGGACTCTCACATGAGAAAATCATATTTTGGCCGGGTCCGTTTTGTACGTGAATTTTCAAGTCATGATGCATCGTATGGTTTCAGCAAAAAAAAAAAAATTACAGTTCTTTACCTCACTCATGCAAAGCTATAGCCCAACCCAAAGGTATGTTTGAATGGCTAGATTTATTTTGAGGAAAATGAGAAAATCATCGAAGGGAAAGGCCACAAAAGAGCGGAAATGTTACGCACACAAACACCCGACCACAAATGGCTTCGTAGCCATCAGATGTTGTGGGTCCCACGTGCACCAGAAAGCTGCGAAGACATGTATGTCTGTGCATGTAATAGCACTGCTAGAATCCGAAGATGGCTTCTCGGGCCCAACCCTTTTTCTTCTGTTTTTCAGTTTGGTAACAATTTGCTTTGTCCTGATTTAAGGTGATGTAGGGGTGCGCACCAACCCGCAAGCCCACCTAATGTAGCCCGTTTTTTTTAATGGTTTGGGATATATATTTAACCCCATCGGGTTGAGTTGGGTTTTTAAGCCTATTAGCAAATGGGTTGGGTTTGGAAATACCTACTAAAATCAAGCCGGGCCCGTATAAAATAACTATAATGACGTGAATTTTATATTTATACTATAAAAAAAATACTAAGAAGGAAAATAAGTCCCTACTATACTTATATATGCACAGTACCCTTTATTTAAAGCAAGCAAGCAAGCGCGCACACACATATATTCCTTAGTCCTCGTATAATTTTAATGGTTGAAAACTCTAATTTATAATAGCGGGAATAATTAATTAAAATTTATATACTAGTATATTTTAGAAAGATAAATGAGTTAGTTGGACAGGCTTGGAAAATAAATCTTTAAGAGGGTCGAGCTTGGGAATATTAAATGATGCCTGATTGTTAGTGGGCCGAATTTGGACAAGCACAAGTCCTATTATTATCTGGTATAAGCCTGCCCTGAACTTGACTGGCGCGATGCATGTGCACCCTCAGGTGAGAGTAGTTTTAAGGCTTGATTTGTTGGACCAAAACTTGATGGCCAGCTCCGTTCGAAAACAAAATGAAAAACTCAAAGCCCAGCTTATTTAGTTTGCCTACTAGCATCAAGACAGAAAAAGACAGGGAGGCCCTTTTTGAATTAGGGCTTTGTTGTTCTATTTTGTGGTACATTGGAGACCCAAAACATAGACATGAGGAAGGTCCACATCCACAATATGTTTGGCTTGAGTTGTCCACAACCCTATCTCCACAAGAAAAAAAAGAAAAAGAAAAAAAAGGAGTTGTCATACAAAATAAATTGCCAAATGAAAATTTTTCATTAATGCAAAAGACTCCAGCTTATAAGAGAGTTAAGAGTTTTTTTTTTATTGGAATTTCTTGGTCTTACTCTCATTTTTTCCCTCCTTTTTTTTTTTGAAGGGTTGATATTTAGGACTCGGAGTCTAGTTCACAATGTTGGGAGCACATAAGACTTGGGTAGTGTTTGGCACGGGTTATTTCAATGAATTAAGAGATTGAATTTTAGATTTTAGAGTCTGGTTTATGAAAAACTCATAATCAGATTATTGAATTGTGAAGTGTTTGGAAGTATAATCAAATTATTGAATTGTGGGAGAACATTGGATCATAATGCCCTTGTTATGAAGTGTCTTTGTATAAACATATATATGGAGTTATTATCTTAGAAACTATAAATCTTAAAAATATATATTGAAGTATTTACACACTAAATATACGTGTTATGCACATTATTCCATTGCATTATCAATATACGTATTATGCATATTCTTTCATTATTTAAGTATTACGTGCCATCGTCCCATGGCCATTTCGGCTGTTTAGGAATAATAGTTTTTTTTTTTTTTCTTTTTTGGTGTGTGTGGAGTATATAACATTGTTAAACCAGCGTAGGCAAATTTGTAAATAATTAAAAGTTGAGGATAGAATGATTATCGAATTTTCATAATCCAGAATAAGAACATGAATGTAGACCCCTACAACTACTTTTGAGATTGTGTCTCCTTATGCTTGTGTTGAGAATTCATTCTGCCAGAATCCTCTACAAAACACTTCAATAATCCAGAAACACGATCCAAAATCCAGAATCAAGACCTACAATCCGTGCCAAACACCCTCTTGGTAGTTGAAAATATAATCACAATTATATTGGATGCTGCAAAGAGATTGTACAAATAAATGCATATTAGTACTTATTTGGAGGTTAAAATTAAGTGGATGAGGCAGGCTTAGTCGCTTATTAATAAAAGATTTACATGTTCTTTAATTTCTCATTGTAAAATTCATATAAGTGCATGCCTAAATGGAAAAAAAAAAAAAAAAAACATGTTGATTAGGGAAGTCAGACATGAGTTCGGGACAAGGACCAGATCTCCATCATAAAAACCTCCTCTTACCTTAATTGTTCAATTCAGTTCTTTATGGATCATTTTCGAGCCCATTTACTATATGAAACCGTCCACTTTTTTTAAAATTCATTAAGACCATCAATCACATGGAATCATGTTAATTGAATATCATATGATAAATTTTTTTTAAAACACTTTACATTTAAAAAAAAAAAAAAAAAAAGATCGATGTCTGATTAAGATAATTTTTGATATAGTTAATATTCCTAATGTGTAAAAGAAAGAGGTCCTAATTACTGGCGGAGCGGACTCAAAAAATGGAGCACAAAGGACCGGACAAGACCCTCCGGATCCTATATTTCCAAAGTCAAAAAAAAAAAAAAAACTCTCCGGATCCTTTCCTAATCCATCACAAGGAGTACTTTTCAAATCCCCCTAATAAATAGTACTAGTAAACTAAATAAGAGGTCCAGTTCAAAAAACTAAATAAGAGGCAGGGACAGGGTTGGTACTTGGTAAACTGAATTTTATCCATACTTCTTTTGTTAAAGCATCCAGCACTTGAAATGGCCAAATACATCCTATGTTTATCCCAATAATGCCAAAGGCACCGAAGCCTCGTTTGATTCGGGTATTGGAAGCATGGGATAGGACTAGGCGCGTCTAATCCCTCCTTTTCCCTTGTTTGGTTCCCAAAAAGTCACTGGGATTAATAATATCGGGACAAAAATTTTGAAATCGAACCAGTGAGGTCGATTGATTCCGAGCAAATCCATTTCGCCTTCTCTCCACACCAAGTTATTCCAAGCGAACACATTTCCGAGCAAACCCACACCAGGTTTTTCGAAATCGAAAAAGCTCAGATATGTTGAGTATGTTTCCCCCTTTCTTTGTTGAGGCTGTGGATGGAAGTTGCACGACCATTTATGCGTAGAAATTATGTTGAGCTTTGTTAAGACACATGGTGGTTTGAAAAAGTTCAGATCTGTTGAGTATGTTTCCCCCTTTTGATTGGTTTTTTTTATTTTATGGACAAGAAATTTTGAGAATGAAGAATCAAGCGAAATTGGCCTGGTTAATGAACTATTTTTTTGAGGTTGCATTTGTGATAGAGAGAAAGGGAGAGAGAGAAATAATCTTGAAATTAATCTCAGATTTCAAGGATAGAACCAAACATGGGATAGGCCTAATCAGGGGATATCCCTGTATTAATCCTGCACGAATAAAACAGGGGATTGTGTAGCATTCAGGACTAAATTAGTCCTAGGACAAATAGTCCCGGACTACTACTCCCAGGACTATTAATCCTATCAATTTTACTCCGTGAATCAAACGAGGCCCGAAGGTTTGGAGTATAAAAAATGTACAACGGTTCGTAGGGTTTCGGTCTTATACGAATAGTCCAAATCGTTAATTAAATTTAAAATAATTTTTCGAATGGCCTTTGAAAAAAATCAGTTTAATTGGTTATGTATAAGTGGTTAATCCAAAATTACATTTTCACGTTTAGAATTTAAGATTATGAATTTAGGATTCTAAATTCTAAATGCAAATTTGAAATTTGAATCAACCAGTTACACATATCTAATTGAGCCGAGTTTTTTCCAGAGCCATTCAGATATTATTTAAAATTAATGAACGATTCAAATTATTCGTGTGTGACTCAAATATGGACCCTGCAAGCCGTTGTAAATTTTCGGTGCCACAAACCTTCGTACTCATAGTCAGTCCAAAAGCAGTAAAGCTACATGAACAGATCTGTGAACATATATAGATCATGTTCTGGGCTCATTTCGGGGTTCCACGCGAATAAGTCAAGCCGTTTATAAATTTTAATAGAGTGACCCTCTAAAAAATTAGCTCAATCGGATAACTCCAACTACTTGATCCAATCTTCCGAAAATAGTGCTTGATCCAATCTTTTGATTTTTTGGAAGAGTGGATCAAGCACTTGGAGTTATCCAAGCTGAATTTTTTTTAGAGGGCCACTTGATAAAATATTTTAAAATCAATTTAAAAATTTGAAAAATTGGATCAAGCACTGGTTGAGCTGATTTTTATAGAGCTGCTCAAAAAAATATTTCAAAACTAATGAACGGTTCGAATGTTTGTGTTGGACTCCAAAATGAGTCCCACAACCCTATTGTGCACGATCTATGCGCGTAGCAAAGCTGCTTAAAAAAAAAAAAAACAGGAGAAACGTGACAAACCCAGCCACGCACATACATGTTTGGGAGGAAATTTTGGGTGCAAGGATGTGCCGAGAGGGTACCACGTGGTACCCTCCCCGTACCCAAAATTTTCTCCATGTTTGGTGGGCCTAATATTTGCCAGTATTCAAGCCGCGTGAAGCCATGTGGTGTGAAAACTCTGGGTCAGGCCCATTTACCTAATTTTCGTACCATGACTCACCAAATATAGCCTCACGGCCCTCACCCTTATGATGACCATATAATTAGGTTTTTGAAAATAAATCGCAATGTGAATGTCCTTAAATCATATGGTTACCAAAATCTGTTTAATCTAATTTTTGTAAAAAGAATTCCTGCTTGATGGAACCCAACAAGTAACAGTTGTACAATTTCCAAAAAGTCGTGATACTTACAGTATGTTCCGTATGAATTTACAATTGCCTCTATTTGATAGTACGTATAATCTAACTTATTTCACTTATGTACTTAAAAAGTGATGAGATGTTTGGTACCAATTATGAATGATTATTCATTAAGCTTTTAAGCTTATTTTACGGAAAATTAAGATTATTTTAAATGCTTATAAACTGCATTTTTACGTATTTGAAGCTATACAAATCCATATAAGGAAAAATGCTTGATTGAAGGGTGTTTCTATAAATTTATTGAGGATAATTTAGACATTTCGTTGATAATATATTATTCTACAACTTATTTAATAAAACAGTTTGAATTTTTATTCGAGTAATTTATATCGCACCAAATATATCTACAATATCATTTCAATTTTTTAAGTAAATAGTAATTAAAATAATCATAGAATAAATCTCTAACTTATAATAAGTGGTAAGAAACATAGTCAATGCCCTTCCGAATCCTAATTTACGGTACCACCAACGTGTGTGGAGGCCAGGAAACAAGTGCGTGATTGTGTACCTTACGTTAGTTGTATTTGTAAGTAGGATTTTGGAACCCTAAATTAAAATTACAAAAAAATTGTCTAAAGGCCAAGTTTGGGGTTTTAAATGGTGTTTAATCCAGTTTAACTTATTTTAATGCTTCCAATACATTTATGGAAAAATTTTGATAGCTCAAGGACAACATTAGACAAAAATACCCTTAATAAACCACACCACTCACGCTCACCATGCGGAGGAATTTTCTGCGGACAAAAGCAAAAGTTGTTCAATGAAAGCGACGTAACCCAGCCCCTCACGAAACCCCAGCACCTGACGTAACCCAACTCCTGACGATTGTCCCATTTTTTATGTGACCCGTCAAAAAGCCCCGTGCCGCCTCCTTCTCTCTCTCTCTCTCTCTCTCTCTCTCTCTCGGGACAAAATTGATTGGACAAAATTAATCTCTCCTTTAATTTTTGGGGTGGGTTCAATTTTAGGGGTTTAGGCTCTTTAGGGTAGGGTATAGTGAGTTTAGACATTTTGGGTTTAGACACTTAGGCCTTAGGGTGCACTTTTCAATTATAAGGTTTTAGTTGTTTAGGCACTTTCATAGGGTACCCTAGTGTTTTAGACACATTCATAGGGTACCCTAGTGTTTTAGACACATTCATAGGTTACTCTATGGTTTAGGCACTTAGGGTGCACTTTCCAATTATAGGGTTTTAGTGGTTTAACCACTTTCTTATTGTACCCTAAGATTTTAGGCACTTTCATAGGGTATCCTAGGGTTTAGGTTTAGGCACTTTCATTGGCTAGTGGGGGCATTTTTTAAATGTGTAGGTGATTTGTCATCTTAGCATTAAAGAAAAAGTTGATGTCCTTATTGAAGTAAAGACCCCTTTACTATGTCCTTCTAAAAAACGGACCCTTAAAATTAAGTCTAAAAGAGTACTCCCTCCGCCCCTTTTTAAGTGTTTAACTTTCCATTTTTAGCTGTCCCTAAATAAGTGTGTGGTTTGAAAAGTTAATGGGTAAAAGTTTATACAATTATCATTTTGCCCTTTTGAAAAGTTCTTGGGTAAAGAGTTAATGGGTAAAAGTGGAGGATAAGTTTGGAAAGTAAAGGGAAAAATTCAAAAAAAAACCCCATACTTTGACTTTAATGTCTCATTACCCCCCAAACTTTAAAAATTATCAATTGCACTCCCAAACTATTGTTCCGTTATCAATTTCACTCCTGTCGTCCCAATCTGTTACTTACCTAAAGGAAAACGCTGAGGTGGACACTAACGGAGGGATAAACCGTTAGAATTCTCTAACTGAACAAAAAAAATATAAAAAAAAAACCTTGAAATAAAGCTCATATCTGGTGAAAAAAAAAACAAAAAACAAAAAACTCTCTCTCCTCCCTTGCCTCCCTCTTCTCTCTCCTCCCTACCCACCACATAACCCCACACCCACCACCGACCGCCTGCCACCACCACTACTACCCCTTCCCGAACTGTTGAAACAGAATTCCCGATCTTCTCTTTCGTTTTGTGATCCGAGCACGACTTCTTCCCCGACATCCCCAAGCTTTGCAACATCCTCAATTGGCTCGAAGCCGAGATCCAGTCCAGATTGTGCATATTTCATGTTTTGAAATTGTGCGAGTGTCATCATCATGTCGTATTGTTTTGCACTAATCTCCGGGACATCGAGGTTGCATTTGGATCAAAGGTTTATGGTGTGAAAGAAAAAATGTCATGATAAAGGTTAATTCTTGCATAAATCTTTGATCTGGATGCAACTCTGTTATTGGACCTCTCCTTCGTGAATGGACCAGATCCTTTGGAGTGCCTAATTCTTCTTTGATGGGTCATGTTTGGTAGCTCATTGTCAGCATGCTTTCTTGAACATGGTATTGGGTTTGGTGTTTGTTTCTTAATATAATCTTCATTAATGAAAATTGGGGTAATTCAGGTGCAGGTGAGGTTAATAATGATGGTGTATTTAGGAGATGATTCTTCTGAGGTATGGTGGTTTGTGGCGGCGGGTGTTGGAGAGAAGCGATGCGGAGGGATGAGAGAGAAAGGGGAGACAATGGAGGAGAGAGAGATTTTTAATCGTGAAGCCAAAAGGGAGGCTCGGTCTCAGTTGTACCGGGATTCACGTGGGAGATTGAGGGGAAATTTGTAATAGACTTCGGGAATTTGGGGAGAGATTCATGCTGTATATTGATGGTGTGTGTGATGGGGTTAGGATTTTAGAGATGCTATTAAGGTATACCTTGGTGATGGAAATATCAGAGAGAGAGAGAGAGAGAGAGAGAGAGAGAGAGGGGGAGGGTGACACATCAGACTTTTTCTCCAAAATTACTCCCTAACGTTTTTTTACCTCCGTTTGTGTCCACCTCAGCGTTTTCCGTTAGGTAAGTAACAGATTGGGACAGCAGGAGTGAAATTGATAACGGAACAATAGTTCGGGAGTGCAATTGATAATTTTTAAAGTTTGGGAGGTGATGAGACATTGAAGTCAAAGTATGGGGGTTTTTTTGAATATTTCCTGAAAGTAAAGGTAAAAGTTGATGTAAAAAGTATAATGATGATATTTTTTTAATAAGTTGGATTTACGAAGTAACACATTTAAAAAAGGACGTAGGGATTATATAATTGCTCTCATAACATGATAAAGTGTGACAGGAATCTCAAAGTCTGGTCATTGCCAAAAAAATGAAAAGAAAACAATTGTGAAAGATCCAGCAAGAGTAGTCCATAACTCCATATGCATGAAAGCCTAATCTAAGGTCTCGTTTATTTGGCCGGAGATAAATGGATGGGATATGAAATCCCATGGGATATGAAATCCTTGGGATATTGCTCAGGATATCAATGGATGGGAAAAATTCATATCCGGTGTTTGTGTTCGACGGGATATTGCTCAGGATATCCGGTTTTTTGCACTAAAATGGTGAAATCCCATCCACATCCAAATCCCCCCCCCCCCCCCCCAATGGGATTCTATTGGCCGTATGGATGGGGATTAAAATTGGGTGGGGATTTCAAATCTCATCCCAAATAAGGTGACCAAACAATGGAAAATGGGACCCACTCCAACACACCCCCAAATCCCAACCCCATATCCCCTAACAAACAAGGCCTAAGGGCTTTCCCTTTCGTAAGGTTTGAAAAAGTGCCCCAATGTCATAAAAAGGTATCCTAAATCAGTGGGTTGCCCTGTTGGAAATTGTGTCCTAAATCCATGGGAGTCCTATTGGATGGATTCGGAATACTCGACCCCCAATATAGTACAGTACATTATACTTAATGTTTTCTTTCTTTTTTAAATTGGTTTATTATTGATTTTTCTTTTAATCCGACTCACAAGCGGAAGAAAGTGTTCTATGAGATTACTCAACCAAATATTTTTTCGCTTGGCGAAAGTCAAAAATGATAATCACTCTGTTTGGTTAAGAGTTTTGAGAAGAAAATTTTGAGAAATATTTTTGAGATAGTGTTTGGATGGGTTTTTGGAAAAAGTACTCCCTCCGTCCCAATTTAAATGCTCCATACGGTTATCCGTGTTTTTTTAAAACTCTTATAGTTTTCATTCTATAATGTATTTTATATGCAATATGGATCTTATTTGATAGACCTCAATTAGTTCTATTAGACAAAAAAATTTAAAACTTTGAAAACCTTACCAATAAAAAGATATAGACGTTTGAAAATGGCACGGATATACGTAGGGAGCATTTAAAATGGGACGGAGGGAGTAATAATTAGAGATAGGTGTAATAATTGGAGAGAGATAGAGAGAGAAATGAGAATTAATGATTGAAGAAAGGGGTATGAATAGAGACAGAAATGTGATTAATGATTGGAGAGATGGGAGATGGGGAAAGAATCTTTTTGGAAATTTTTTTGGGAATGTGAAGTGAACAAAGTGATTTTTTATCGACAAAAATGAGAGTTTATTAATCATTGAAAAGAGTTACGACGATTAAATACAGCACCAGCATGAAAACGACATCAAAACGGGAAAAACTTGGCAACCCAACGAGGTTGACACCCTAGCCCCCAATAGTAATATTGGCTTACGACACAGCTTTGTGTTGTAGAAGTGGTTGCCCGAAGTGTAAGACTAGGTCGGTTGTAGCACAATAACCCGGTAAGACCGAAGTCGATTACGCAGGGACAAAGTTGTCCTAAAGTATTACAAAAGTGCCACTAGATTTTCTCAGTCAGACCAAAAAAATCTAGAAATGTGCATGAGATACAGGTAGTGGATTTTAAGGCTACCGATATCTACTGAATTTTGCCTTATGTTAAGCTAATACCAATAGTGGCATTTCTGGCTACCAATATCTCCAGGGCAATCCTCCTTCTTTGTTGATTTTGACCATCTCTTGGCTTTTGGGTCCTTCGGAGGCTTGTCCGGTACTTCGTTCTCGGCTCTTGGAGTTCAGTGACGAAGTTCTACGTGGTCTTGGGTACCTGAGTACAGTGGCGGATCCATCTCGGGGGGTCACCTTTCAAGTATAACAGGGAAAAAAATTCACAATCCAATCTATTCTAATATAACAAGAAAAAATGTTTAAACATTCTTCATTAAGCATATAATAGGTCGAAATTAAGACATTCTAAAAGATTTCAAACATAAGCGCACAAAATTATAGATTCTTTCCTAAAACTTTTTACAGTTAACCCCTATGGATTTTCATCTTCTGAAAGTTTTGCATGAGTATATCATCGTCAATGTTAGCAAAAACATCTCTTTCTATGCACACCACCAAATAATTGTGAAACCACAAATCATTCATTCGATTCCGTAGTCGATTCTTCGCAATGGCCATCGCAAAAAATATTCTTTCAACAGTAGCAGTCGCATCTGGTTAGATCAATGCAAAAAGTCAAGAGCAAGTAAGCTAAAGGCTATTGTTTATCTCTCCCGGTCTCCACCATTTTCTTAGAAAAACCACTAAGTCCATTCAAGCACGAAAAAGCATCATTTGATTGCACGTCAAAAATATGTGAATCAAGTTGATCAGAAAACACCATGAGCTCTACCTGAGAAAACTCTTTTGGATAAAACTCAGCAAGACGAATCAATTTCTCATTTGCAAAACAAGAGAATGAGTTGGATGGGTTTAAACATGCCACACAAAGTAACAACTCACTATTACCCTCGGTGAAACGAGCATTTATATTGAAATTGCATATCTATAACTCTAGATTTTTAACTCAAAAAAAAAAATCTGGAATTTCAGGGGGGTCACGTGACCTCCCTTGCCCCTTAAAGCATCCGCCCCTGCCCAAGTACCCCTTTGGTAAAACCATGGCGTCAAATCACGTCTTATTCCTTCGATTAGCCTATAACTAACAAAATCCACCCACGTGTAATATCAATCGTATAAAAGCCGAAGTATGCGTGCATATGTGACAAAAGTGAGAGAAATAAGCCCCTATATTTAGATTGACATTTGGAAAAAGATTATTTAAGTAGAAAAGAGAATGAATAAAGAAATTAATCATATATTACTAGGACGCAGTTAGAATAGAGAGTCTGATACGTTAAACATTTAAAAAATGAAATGACTAGCTAAAGGAATAAAGTGTCTTTAAAAAGTAATTCGGTCTAAAATTTAAATAAGCTAATGTGAATACTATAAGAACATCATTATTAGGCATCATTATTAGGCTCTCTACTTCACTTTGAGAACCACAATATTGAGCAAAGGCTGCAAAACATGGCTGCAACACAAGCTCGCCTAACAATTGGTGCAATTTATAATTGCTACAGGTGCTCGCCTGTCTTAGCGAATAGCGAGGCATGCACAATTCACCAAATACATATTATTCTTTGGAAAAACCTACGGGTACATAAGAGATGTTCAGAAAACGTACAGAGCGCTCTTGGAGACTCACTTTTGGGTCCCACACATTTGATTAAAATGGTGGGACTTTGGTTCAAACATTTTTAACCGTCCGATTGAGCTAAGATTTTGTGGGGCCCCTCGGAAAAATGTTCTAAGAATAATGAACGGTTCGGATCACTCGTGTGGGACCCAAAAGTGGGTCCCGAGAGCGCTCTGTGCATTTTCTGGGCATTTTTCCTCTCTACCCGTAGCAACCTCCTTATTCTTTTGAATCCTCGTCAAATATTGCATTTTGTGGGATTCCGATCTATTGCACCACATCTACCCGTCCAAGTTTAACCCGAGCAAAGAATGAAAAGGGAATAGACAAAGAATAGTTTAATAGTATAGTTAGAATAAAGAGCCTGATACAGTGAGTTCTTAACTGATTAGGTAAAATAGAAAAGTGACTTTTAAGGTATATTTTGGTCCAAATTAATTTTATTGAAATGCTCTAATATCTCTAATGAGAATTCTGAGAGGAGGGTGTTGTCCCTTCAGGGACAGCATGGATGTTGGCCGATCACGGCCGTCTGTGGTCGGTCATGGATGGCTTAGATCACATCTTATCCAAATAAATCTGAATCGTCCGCTGCCGAACAAATCTGAACAATCCATGACCAATCATGGACGGTTGTGATCGGCTCAATATCCATGCTCATTCCCGTTCCCAGAAGAGGATGACGCCCTCAAGTCCATTAAAAAAGAAAACTAGGTTTAGGTAATGATACTCTGATAGGGAAAATTAAACAAAGAGAGGAATAGGCTACTGGAGTGAACTTTTCTGTTGGGTCCTTTATTTGGATGTATTATCATGTTGGCCCCTTGCACTTTGTTGCTTATGCACCAATGGTGGCTTTTTAACATCTTGAACCCCTACATGAATACCATTGACATTGGGTTGGGGTCTGACAAGACTCACGTGCTTGACATGTGATGAAGAATTTTTTTTATCTTCTATCACGTGCTTGAATGTTTTAATTTTTATTGTATTTGTGTCTTACGCTCATTAAAGTGTTACGGTAAATGTATACATAGAACTGTCTCCATTTTCTCTTTATATAAAATAGATGATTTATGGATATAAAAGAACCACGTACCGAATTTTTTACTAGATCAATACTGTTGCAGACTGATATTTTTATAATTGGATCATAAGGTGGTCGATCTAATTAAATTTTCTTTATTTGTTTGAATTGGATTGGAAAATCTGTAGCCATAGCCACAAACACGAGCTACCACTCGCAGTACCCCCACACGGGGTGGCATCCACCAGGTACCACCTAGATTCGGAAAATGACAAAACTAGCCTCTTCTACATCGAAAGGGTCTTGAATTGATTTCCGTAACAAGGGCAAAAAAGGGAAAATTCATGATTTGCTGATCGTGGAGAGGAGATAGTTGGTGATGGCACGGAGGAGAATGCGGAAGGGAAGGAGGATGTTTAAAAGAAATTGACAGTGAAAAGAGGATTGGAGTTGAGAATAAGATTGAGATTTTTTCGGTTTTAAACGGTCCGGATCATGGAGAGAGAAAGAGGAGAGAGAGGGTTTCCATTTGGGCCATCCAATACACTTTTGGACGGCTCGGATGCAACCGGGTACCACGTAGGCTCGGCCACATAGTACCAATTCGGTACCCAAAAATTTGTCGTGTGAGGAAATTATTATAACTTGGTAATGTGTTAGTAATTGAGAGGAGACCGGAAAACCAAGGTGGGACTCTCAAGTGCCAGATCCAAATTAAGTCAAGCCTCCATTAACGTAGTGCACCAGCCATATAAAAAAAACGTAGTGCACCAACTAATGTGATATACAACGTACGCAATGACTTGGAGTGGTGAATGATATGATTGTCCACCCTTATCCGAGACCGAGAGCGCTTATGTCATCGTTCCAGATCCACTGTGCCCAAAACTTCTGTGCCTCTATGTCGAGGGGTTTTCTGGCCGTTGGATTGTGATTTTTGTTTTTATGTTTTAATTTTTTTGGGTGATCCAACGGCCGGAAAACCCCTTGGCACAGAAGCACAGAAATTTTTCGGCACAGAGGATCTGGGCTCCTTATGTCATAGGGGTGCGCATGGTTGGTGAGGTGGGCCAGATTTTAGGCCTCCGAAATAATTGGGCTAAACTAGCGGAGCGAGCTAGAAAGGAGCATGACCTGGTCGGACTAGGCCCAGTTGGGATGGACCGTCTCAATGGGCGGAGTAAAAGTCCGGGCGGCGTAGAGATGATTCTAGAAGATGCTTGATAGATCTACTCGATATGGCAGTCCGCCCTAATCGGGGAAGCTACTGAGACGAGTCCGCCCTAATCGGGGAAGCTACCTTGATAAGCATCATCAAGTATCCCGATAAAGGCGAAGCTCCGGAGATTTAGGGATACGAGTGTATCCCGGACGGACTAGGTATCTTGGACGCCAAGTGAAGAGAGCCTATAAAAGGGGGTTTCACCCTAAACTAAAGGTACACACAATCATACTCACAAAACCCTAGTTTCCTCTTTTCTCCTATATTCAGTCTTTAACTTAAGCATCGGAGGGGTATTCCGGCCAAACCTCGGCCGGGTAGCCTAACGTTCTTTGAGTCTTGCAGGTGCCCTCGCCGGAACCCTACTCAGCGCGACTTTCGGTGGCTTGCTTTCCTAAGTTGAAAACCTACCCCACCACAGTTGGAAACAATCCTATTCCTCTAAATGGTTTTGATGCCCATAGGGAGATAATACGTGATGTATGTAATGTAGAGAATCGAATTACTAATAAATCGTGCGCATGAGAAAAAGATTGAAACACCGAAAAACACTTGTTTACAAGCATTGTTTTTGTTCTGTAGATTCTGACATTTTCAGATTCAGAAAAAATGTAAAATACGAAAGTTGTAGATCTCAAAATTTTTGGGAACTTTCGTAAGAACTAATCTCGATCCGAGGTCGAGAGAAAAAGCTATGATTTCTCAAAGGGGACTGCACTATGCAGATTCGAGACATATTACTGTTCTGACTTGAGACCTAATTTGACCTCGTTTAAATTGAAAATTAGCTTCGCATGAAAAAGTTGTTCCAAACTTGATCATATTCGAATGGGACTGCACTGTGCAGATTCGAGACATGTTATTGTCAAATTTCGTGATTTTGGAATTAGTTTGTTATTTTTAGTAAAATGATGCTATTCAGCCGTCTTATGCCCGTAAAAATTAATTCTTCTTATTTATATTCCATATAGCTAAAGGATAGTGATTTCCACGCCCCATTTTTTGATAAGTGCACTCCTTTTTTCACCCCTTTTCTTTGTCTTGTAATGAAAATTTTACCCATTGAATTTCACTATAAGACAAAAAAAGGGGTGCACTTATAAAAAAAAAAAGGTACGAAAATCATTTTCCTTAGCTAAACTGTTGGACTTATAGGCTAAAGATACGGGTACAGAATGGTTTGCACAGAAAACGTACCGATCGCGTTCAGGGACCCACTAAACTGTGAGACTTTGGTTGGAGCACTTCCAACCGTCCGATTGAGCTGAAATTTGGTGGAGCCCCTCGGAAAAATGTTTTAAGAATAATGAACGGTTCGGATCACTCGTGTGGGACCCCAAAGTGGGTCCCTGAACGCGATCGGTACGTTTTCTGTGCAAACCAATTTGTACGCCCAGCACTGTCCGGACTTATATGATTGTTGGGCCCATGTTGATGCATGAGCCCTAAAGTTTGCCTCGTTGAATATTATGATTATCCGTGTGAAGGATTAAAAAGGAATTTAATTTAGTTGTGAAATTTGTGGGTTTGGAGAGTTCCCATCTAGTATGGGTCTTGAGTCAATCGCAATGCCCCGTGGTGGACGGGAGCCTGTGGAATGAGATTATTGTGGATGAGAATTGATGTTGGATAGTGATTGGTTGATTGGGAAATACAAAGTTGTGAAGTAGTATAATTGGATGGACAGTGCTACCCGTACAAAACGGGGTGCACAGAAAATGTACCGATCGTATTCGGGGACTCACTTTTGGGCCCCACACAAGTGATCCGAACCGTTCATTATTCTTAAAACATTTTTCCGAGGGATTTTTTATTCAAACGGTGAGACTTCGGTTCGAGCACTTCCAACCGCCCGATTGAGCTGAAATTTTGTGGGGCCCCTCGGAAAAATATTTTAAGAACAATGAACGGTTTGGATCACTCGTGTGGGACTCAAAAGTGGGTCCCCGAAGGCGATCGGTACATTTTCGGTTCCCTTTTTTCTATACCCGTATCATTATCCTAATTGGATAAGCGATGGTGTTGTTGAACTTGAACCCATGACATTCAATGGGTTGTGAACCCTTGTGAAAAGTAAGAATGAATCTCTTGAATCCACCTCATTGATAAGTGATGATTATTTATGTTATCTTGTACTTTTAAAGTTATGCTTTAATTTCACTATCTGTTGCCTGAGTAAGTCTTTGTGAAAAGATAATTTTAGGTGTCCTACTAGTGATTTTTATTAACGGTGCTATTTTGTGGCCCTTGTATTTTATACCAGATACCGCAGATAATGAGGGAGACGAAGAGTCACATGCGGAATACAAAGCAACGGAGGAGCAACGTGGAGATATCGAGCCTATTTTGTGGCTCTAGTATTTTATGCCAGATACAGCAGATAATGCGGGAGACAAAGAGTCACATGCGGAGTACAAAGCAACAAAACAACAACGTGGAGATGAGCCGTCTGAGCCGTGGCTCTACCAGTAATTCCGATTAAATTAGATGGCTTTACGTCGTTTTAAACTTGAACATTTATTAAACTTGAGTGTTTTCAAGTTTTCTTTTACCGTTATTAAATTTGAGACGTTAAATTTTTTAGAACAAGTTGACCTTTTTAATAAAATAATCTTATTATTTTTAGGACGTTATAATTCTCCTTTTTTAAAAAGAATTAATATACAACAAATAAAGTCTTATTAAGATGGTATATTCACATAAAAAAAATGATAATAATAAATTGAACTTTGTCGATGTTAATCTAAAATGAAAAGGGATTCCTTTGAACCAATCATACCAAACCTCTTTGATGCACAATGATTTGGTTTGGTTGAAAAGAATATTTTGGTAGGTTGTGGCAATATGGTTTATGGTTTATGGGATGTGGTAATATTATTTTTGTAAGTGTGTCAAAATTTGAAGTTAAATGGTCTAGGAGTCAATGGATGGAACCTTTGCATTTTATTCTTGTTTATTAAATAAATGATTAGTAGCTTTTAAAAAATTAAAATTAAGAAATTAATCATGGATGATGACATTTCGATGCTCTCACTACTCCACTTCCCCGGCGTTATTAAATACTAGTATGACTGTAAATTAGCAAATTTTGTTGATAATGTTACGATATATGTTCGAAGTGGTTAGTGAATGTAATTGCTTACATATTTTGTGTTAAAAGATAGTAAATCAAGAAAATAAAGAGGGAGAGTATAGTCAAGCTTCTACTTGAAAATACATAATCATTTCATAAATTGTGAAATATTCTAAAATCTAAATGGATTGTCTTGAATAGAAGAAAGTTTATGAATATGATTTTATTCAAAAATTTTAAAGCAACCAATAAATTTGTGTTGCTTGGCGCTCACATGACCTACAAAAAGTAACTACAATACAATACAATACAATATAGATAAAACGACTTTTTTTTAATAAGAAATCGTTTATATAATTGGTGATAAATTCATTTTTTTCTAGTCGTGTTATGGTGGAGAAATGAAAGAAATAGCTATTTTGAAATTTGACGTTTGATTGATTTTGTAAAAAATAAGATATTCCACTTACTAATAAACCAATTTGGTTTTTGTAGCCAAAGCAAGTCTTAGTTACGTTAGCAAAATTAAAGAAATTTACACTTACCTATCCTGAATTTGACTTTTTATTGGTTGTCTAAAAAATAAGATCTTGAAAAGTTTGTCGAAAGTTGTTCCACAAAGCTAAAGCTGTCAAAACTACTTAATTACACTTTACAATACATGTTATTATTTCACAATACACCAATTCAAAAGGCCAACTTAAGTCAGTTTCTCGAACAACTTATGTTAGAGAAATGAAAGAAATACTCCCGAACTTCCCAAATTTCGTCCTGGACACATAAAAAAATATGCTTATATTTTATATGTATAATGTTGTAAATATGCAATATGGATCTTATGTCATACATTTGTAGTAAATCTATTAAACAATATTTTTTAAATCATTAAAGATATTATAAATCAAAACATAATAAGTATTTTGAAAATGACACCATGCCGAAAACAGACAAAAAATTTGAAACGGAGCCACGGAGGGAGTAGATTTCTTAGGTATCACAATTTCGAATTTTGATTGGTTGTGTAAATTTTTATTTTTTTTTTATCTTCCTCAATTAATTTTCACTCCCCAAATACAAGCCCTGAGATTGGACGGCAGGACTGGTCAATACACTTTTGCTTCATTTTATTGGAATTTTTTCTCGATCTGCCAGACATATTTTAATCCCTTATTACCCTCTTGAGAATCTCGTCTAATACGTTTATTAAAGTTTATAATATGATTAAGGGACCAAACCCTGTATTTAATTCGAAGGATTATAATTCCAAAGCATTCAGTCCCATGTGACTGATAAACCCGAAGTTCACGGTAACCACGCGCTCCCTGGAATTGGGGGGCCTGTAGTGAGTGAGCTCACTACACGCGTGTAGTGAGTTCTCTCGACCGTCCGATCCGAGATCAACGGTCCGGTTAAATTGGAGTTAAAGTTAATGTAAAAGTGCTTTCTAAAGTGTAAGATGATCCGAACCGTTGATCTCGGATCGGACGGCCGAGAGAGCTCACTACACGCATGTAGTGAGCTCACTCACTATAGGCCCCCGGTTCCTCGCGCTCCCTATGAGAGTAAAGCCTTGCCATTATCTTGGGAATTCACGCCATTTCTTTTTGCAGGGAAGTAGCATTACAAGTTGGAATACCCGCCCGTACAGCCAGATTTATGTCTACCTATTCCAAAATAAATAAAAAATTTGTTCTCCAACAACTTAAACAAACCTTGAAAATTACTCCCTCCATCCGATTTTTGTTGTCTATTTTTACTATTTACGATACCTTAAAAAATTATTTATATTTTCAAATGTATAATGTTATATATATTAAATATCAATGTTGTCTGATAGATTTTGATCGTTTCTATTAAACAAAATTTCTAGAATTATATATAGGAAGTTGATAACGCCACGAAAGGAATTGTCGCTAACACGAAAATTTATTAACTCTCGCACTGAAATTACATGATTGTTCTCAAAGCTTCAGTCAATGTCTCTCGTCCTCTCTTCCAAAAAGAGATTCTTTTCTCTGTCTTCCTTCAGCCAGCGGTGGCCAAAGAAACACCGTCCACCCATCAACATTCTTCCTTACCAGTTCTAGAAATCGCGCTCTTCGTCATCGTTCTTGTGGCGGTGAGGTTATTCGTCAATCTCTTCTTCGTAGCTTCTTAGTATGGTGGCATTGGGACTACACCTTCTACAGGGAGTTTTTTTTCTTTCTTTTTTTAGAAATTGATACTACACGGTTTACTCTCTCAATTCCCATCTTATCTTAGACACCCAAAAAAACCAATTTTCATTATGAAATGATACGATTTGTTTTCGACTTTTAATTGGGGTTGCAAATGGATGAGAAACAGTGATTTATTTAGGTGAAATGAATCGATGATGGACAAAATTGAAATGAATCGGATCTTCTTCCTTCTCCAATTAATCTTCCAGCTAATTTTGCCTCTTCTTGTTTTGATCTTAGAATCATTAAAAACTTGTTTTGGGCGTTTATGATTGCAAGGGTGTTGGGCTTCAAGGTGAGAGAGAGAGAGAGAGAGAGAGAGAGATAGAAGAATTTGGGTTTAAGAAAAGACAAGGGGAGGAAAAAGAAGTCAAACAAGGGTAAAATTATCAGATGAATGAAATTTTCATGGCAGCAACAATTCCTTTCGTGGCATTATCAGCCTCCTTATATATAACATTATAGATTGATAACTATAAGCAATTTAGAAATGGTACGCTTGCACGTAAATGGATAATAAATTTGGGACAGAAGAAGTAGCTAAAATGGCTAGTCCAAGGCCTAAATAGCATATCCAACAGCCTCAATAGAACAATTGGCATTTTATCTCCTGTTACAGTAACTCGTTTAGACTGACGAGTTCTTATAGCCTCAGCGTACTCTCTCTCTCTCTCTCTCTCTCTCTCTCTCTCTCTCTCTCTCTCTCTCTCCAGCCTCATTGGCCGTCGTGTACCTCTTAATCTACCAGCGTTGTCGTCCACCTTATCGATTGTTGTTTGCAATCGTCATTGGATAACAGATCTACCTTGTCGACGTCACCTTCATCGTCGGGGTTGGCATCATCATCTTTTCATCTTTTCATTTTCAACTTTTTACCTTTTTGGATTATGGTCAGAATGTGTTTTGAATTTGGACGGAGTGTTTGAGAGAAATGTGTAGAATGTATTTTGCAAAGGTTGTAGTGTTTGGGAGAACAATGATGAAAGTGAGTTATTGATTAATTGTTGCCCTTGTTTTATTAAGAATGTGTAAGAATATTATTGCTAAAGAGTTAATTAGGCATCTTGTACAAAAAAGATCATTATGATTCCATTCTATGAGATCTGAATACTTATGGTTCCATCCTGAAATTCAAATAAACCCCAAAACACCCTTTCTCTCTCTCCTAATTTTCCTAATATTTCTCTCCGGATTTTCCTAATAATTCTCTCTCCTAATTTCCTAACATTTCTCTCTCATAATCTTTCCTAATCTCTCTCCCTCCCTCTCTCTCTCTCTCTCTCTCTCTCTCTCCCCTATCTTGAAAAATCTCTCTCCTAATCTTATAATTCTCTCTCCTAATCTTCTCACACCTAAAATCTCAAAAAATAAAGAATGAAAAATAAAGAAACAAAGAAAACATGATAAATTAATTGATTTTCATACACTATGCAAAAAACATGATGAACTAATACAACAATAATGTTCATGATTTACTGATTAACCATGTTCATGGTGAGTTCACACGGAACATGATGATTTATTGATTAACCATGTTTACTGCTCTAATGTTCATGCAAAGAACATGGATTATTTAATAACCATGTAACCATTTTCCCATTTAAGTATAAGATATCATGGCAAAATGGTGAGTTTACATAGGGAACATGGTTTATTAACTAACCATGATCAATTAATGAACCATCTTAGACTATGTAAAAAACTCGGTAAATTAAAAACGATAAATACAGAAAACATGATATATAATTAATAAACCATGTTCGTTGTATGTTAGTGATATGGTAAACAAATTAACCACCAATGAGAACATGCTAAAACACGAACATGACAAGTGGAAAAAGTCGACATAACAGAAGATGGTAATTTAATTTACGATTGAAAAAATTGCCTCATATTCAAATCATGCAATGATATACATTGCAAAACATTTCAAATCATGAATGATTCCACAGCCCAAACATGATTCTATGGCCGATCAAAAGAAAAAAAAACCAATCTACCGTTAAAATGGGTAACGATCTTGATCCACAGAGAGAGAGAGAGTCGGTGGCGGCTTTCATGGCAGCCGCCATGGCGATAGATCTGAGCATGGACAGTTGGAGTAGGCTATCTCGTTGGGCGTGGATGATGGGGTTGATGGCGACGGTCGGAGCTCGTCGTAGGCCGCCTGATCGCCGGAGAGAGGAGAGAAAGAGTAGATTTTAAAGAAAGGAGAGAGAGGTTGTTTGAGATGAGAGAAGACCTAAATAACCAATCCCTTCAATCATAGGAATTGAAAACATGTATATTGGTAAGGATATACAAGGCAAAATGGCTATTAATTATCCATTAAGGAAATGTGCATATAGGTAATGATACACGTTACCTATATAATTTGGCTACTAATTATCCATTAAGTAAATGTGCATATAAGTATTGATATCAATCCCTCATAATTTGGTAACTGGCTAACTGCAATTGTTTGTTTGACTTAATTATGAATGTCAATTTGTATTAGAATATATTATTAGTATATAATATATATACCACTAAAATCAAAATAGGGGCACAATGGTCCAATTTTCATTTACAGGATGGAATCATAAAGATTCAAAACTCATAGATTGGCATCCTAAGGATAATTTTGTAACATGAGTCTAATTAAAATTTTCTTTTTTTAAAGTCGTAGTAGTAAATCTTTTGTAAACACAACCCATCAAATTTTGAAATTTTTGTTTATCTTTTTATTTTATCTTATTTTTATTTTATTTTACTTTTTTTTTATTTACTTTTTTTTTTTTTTTTTGGGGGGGTAATCAAAAGCTTCATATACTTAATAAGACATGTGTAAAATTGAAGTAATTGCCCAAAAAAAAAAAAAAAACCCAGGGAGAAGGTCTCAAAACACATGGCACATCCGTAATTTCCGAAACATATAGGGTACATTATATATCAAATCAGAAAA